>CM076903.1:51719662-52250662 GCA_039519145.1 Kokia cookei
TTGATGCTAACCCAACTATCTTATGTGCTTAACTTTTTTTTTTTTTTGGATAATCATTAGTTGATTTTTATTGTATTTCAAGTTCAGTAATTTGTTTGTTTTGTTCAGATTTTGCAGGGTTTAGTTTGATACTTTGATTGATATCAGTAAAGAAGAGCATGGCAGGGAAGATTGCATATATCTTTCTTTGTATGAATGTGATCCCCCTTTTAGTGGTAAAAACCCCTTAAACTTTGTCAATTTTTGTCCTTTATAATGATGTTTATATGTTTCATCTATGTAATTATTATGTTGTTGTTTAACTCAGACTGCTGCATCACGAGCTTGCTCTCAATCGGATGCAAAATGTTCTCAAACTGGTGAATGGAATGGGGAATTTTTCCCTGGAATTCCCAAAATCAAGTATGAGGTAGATACTTTAATTGTGGATATATTTTCATACTTTGTTACTACTAAAGCATTTTGTTCTTCCTCTTCTTAGCGAATTTCATTAGAAATCCGAAATCTAATTGTGATTGCCTTAGCGCACTTTATACAAACATTTGATATTCAACACTAATTTTGGTTGCAGGGTCCTTATTCCAAGAATACATTTGCATATAAATGGTATAATGCAGAAGAGGTGATTCTTGGGAAGAAAATGAAGGTCAGTTTCTATTTCTATGAGATTTTTCAGGACGCTAATGGCCGCTGACAAGTGATTGGTATCGTTTTAGGACTGGTTGAGATTCAGTGTGGCATTTTGGCATGCATTCCGTGGAACCGGTGTTGATCCTTTCGGTGCACCTACGAAATATTGGCCATGGGAAGATGGTACCAATTCCATTGCTATGGCAAAAAGAAGAAGTAAGATTTGAATGTTAATTACCAACCTACCTTTGATCATTGATTGATATTAATATGCAACAAGTAACTCTTTTGATCCTTTTCCAAACCAATTGTAGTGAGAGCCAACTTCGAATTCATAAACAAGATTGGTGTTGACAGGTGGTGTTTCCATGACCGGGACATTGCTCCCGAGGGAAAAACACTTCAGGTTGGATCGTTTTATATATTCAAATGCTTGGATATAAACTGGTTTTAGAAAACTTTTGATTGATGTCCATCAATCAATTTTATTTTTATCGTGTTTGGTTGTAGGAAACTAATTCAAACTTGGACGAAGTGGTGAAACTTGCTAAAAATCTTCAGGTATCTGGCTGAATAAGTACCTATTATTGGATTGGATCTCTTTACGCTTATTTAGTTATGTTTAAACAGAAATTCTTTCAGTAAGGGAACTTGTTACGGTATCATGTTGATAACCTCTAATGTTGTCCTAGCCCATCTAAGAGCTTGCCAAGTTTCTTGTGGATCAATGTCACTACCCTTCTCCGCATCATTTACTAAGTGTCGAGTTCATTGTTTCCTAGCAAAGAACCACCCATCAAAGCTATTGTAATAGGTTTAACTGAGCCTATTCAAACAGGCACAAGTCAACTAGGGTATTCCTATAGCAATAGGGGTTATAGATTTTCGGTTTACGAGGTAGTATGGGATCTGTAGTAGGTGAGAAACTCACACATTTAATAGCACAGAGATAGGCTTTGTGCATGTTGTTATAGAAGCTAAACTATATAGGTTTGTTCTTTTTTCTGTTTAAGTTTTTCTCCATGTCTATGTCCGAATATGTCAAACATAGGTATCAGACATGAATACTTTAAGAAAATGAAGAGTCAGAGCAACCATATAGTGTTGGGGGGGCTAAGATATTTATTTTATCTATCTGCGCTCTTGTAACAACATACATATATATATGATTATGGCATGAAAAATTCCTTGCTACAAATTTCACATTGCTCAAAACAGTTTAGCATTTCTTGCTATCTTTCTAGTATGAACAATTATTCTTGCATGTTGAGCTTCAAGATTTATCTGTTTAAGTTTTTTCTTGTATGACAACTGTCAAGTTATTTGTTTCCTAAGCATCTCTTTTATGCTATGCAGGGAAACAATATCCGTCCACTGTGGGGTACGGCTCAACTACTCATGCATCCTCGTTACATGCATGGTGCTGCTACAAGGTAATTATCTACATTGTTCTGACCCTTAATCTGATGTTTTGCAGATATCTATTGTATATCATGCATGTATGTACGTTTGCATGCATGCATATAGAAGAAGGTGATTAGTTTGTCCATCGATGAACTTAATACTTGTCTGTTTGTTTTACAGCTCTGAATTGGGTGCATATGTATATGCTGCAGCTCAAGTCAAGAAAGCCATGGAGGTAGGTGTTTAACCATTTTATAACAACAAAAGGAAACTGTGTATTTTTGTCCTTTAATTTTTTTTAAATTGCTTTTTAAAAAAATCTCTCCATGGTTGAACTAACTGTTCGAACCAATAAATGAAGGTCCACCTCCGATCCAGTTTTTTAATTCCTTGATTGAGAGATTATATTGGTTTCTTATTTCTGTTGATTTTTTTTTTCTACAGGTGACACACTATCTAGGGGGAGAAAACTATGTGTTTTGGGGTGGTCGTGAAGGTTATCAAACACTACTGAACACAGACATGGAATTTGAACTTGATCATATGGTATATATGTTTCTTCTACATTTCTTACTATGTTTTGCTTAATCATGTTTCTCAATTTTCTTATTCATATTCAACATGTTCCTGGACATGGGTATGGGGATATGTCCCTCTGAAAACCCTTCAGATACAATAAAAAAATTGAGAAAAAAAGTTGAAAATTACCTATATCCAACACTTGCACTCGAGTTCTGTGTCCGACACAGTATATTCTTTTTTTCTAAAATTTTTAGTGTATTTGGAAAACAATATCTTCGTACTCATGTTCAAATATGTGTCAGATATCAAATAAAAATGCTTTAGAAATAAAAGCTCGGAGCAACATAATCCAACACAGTTCTTTAGTTTTGATCAAACTAAACTATTTGATATTTTGATAGGCAAGATTTCTTGAAGCTGCGGCTGCCTACAAGAGGAAGATTGGATTCACCGGTAACTATCCATTATAATAATCTTAAACATTGCATGGTAACTTCCCTCCCTTCCTGAAAATAGGCTAGGATTAGCTACATTGTTCGGATTTATGTACGAGTGTTGGTATATTGGTATGTATTTGATACAGATATTTCTATATTTATGTTTGAATATGTGTTGAACAAGGATATCAAATACGGATATTTCAAGAAAAACGAGGAATCAGAGCAATATAAAATAAGAGATTCTTTTTCTTTTTTTTTTACTGTCTGATGGAACATAATTTGATCCAGGAACTCTATTGATTGAACCTAAGCCTCAAGAACCTACAAAACATCAGTATGTTTCAACAATCCCATATGTTTTATGTCATTTATACTAATCAAATCCTTTTTATCTTTTTATGAACTATGCTTAATTTTTTCCCAGGTATGATTGGGATGCTGCAACAACAACTAATTTCTTGCGAAAATATGGGTTGATTGGTAAGCTCTAATGAGTTTTCATCTCATCTCTCATAACTATCGTATAGAGGTGTTCATGGACTGAGTGTGATTAATATTTTTAAATTTTTGTATGTATTTAGAGGATTCTTCGGAGATTATATCCTATCCCTATTCACCATTTACTTTTGCAGGGGATTTCAAACTTAACATTGAGTGCAACCATGCCACACTCTCTGGTCACAGGTTTGTGATGTTGGATGTGTCAATTTTCTTGTTTTTCAATATACTTGTTATTTCAAAGAAGAGGTGTTCTTAGATCAGGTCAAAACTCGAAATATTTTGAAATTCTTTATCCAAGCTCGGTTCGGGCCTGAGCTGACCCTTAATATTTTGTTACTAAAATCGTAATTTGGACCGCATTGGTCCCGAATTATAGATCACCTTGTCAAAGGCTTGACCTGCACAAGTAGCCTGAAGATGTCTATCGTAGGGTAAGCTTAACCAAATGCATGCATGTAAATTCACAGCTGCCATCATGATGTTGAGACTGCAAGAATCAATGGATTGCTAGGAAATATTGATGCAAACTCTGGCGATGCTCAGACAGGTACTATTCAATAACCAAAACCGTTCTTCTCTTACCTATGTTATTCTGACTTGAGGTAAAAATCGTATTTAAGTATGAGTCTGTTGCCTATATATTTACTTTTCATGTTCTGGAGAATCTTCTATTATATCTTTATATAGATATCCAGATATCTGTTGAACATAAATGTCAAACATGAGTACTTCAACAAAAATTAAGAGTCAGAGTAACAAAGATCTTAAAAAGTTTCTAGTTTTTGTTATAAACTTGGAATTAGAATCCTCCTAGAGTTGAAAATCCAGATTTGTTCGCTATACAGGTTGGGATACAGATCAGTTCTTGACAGATACTCGAGAGGCAACAATGATCATGCTAAGTGTGATTAAAAATGTATGTGATTGATTCCTTTTAATACCTTTTGATAGTTCATTGAGGTTTTTTTTCCTTACGCTTTAAGACTTTTCAATATCCGGTAGTCGCCATTGGACTCCAAATATTTCAAAGTTGAGCTAAGTTGATCTCAAACAAGGAGAACTCTCCCGGTGTTTATTTTCTCCATTCACAATACTCCTTTGTTTCAGGGACACTGAGCTTCTTATCGTTTGACCCAACAGACCTTTGGCGTTCAATGAGAATTTTATTTATCATATTTGGTTCACTTTTGTTTATGACAGGGAGGATTAGCACCAGGAGGCTTAAACTTTGATGCAAAATTGTGAGTGTCAACTTTCCCTTGTTATTTTCTTGCAGTTGTATTGTATCCTATATTATTCCAACTCTTCATTTTGTTCAAGAATCCGTAATTGATCCCTCTGTTCGATACATATCTGGATATGGTATAGGAATAACTTTGTAAGGATCCTCCACATCAATGGAAAACCTTAAAAGAATTTAAACTTATCCTTATCGGACACATCTTGTACCCTATGTTACTTGAACTCGGTTGTGAGTATTGGATATGAGTATGTGTTTGACACGGTATTGGTCAATTTTTCTTATTTCTTATTTCTTTCATATACTTGGATAATCTTTGGATGCCATGTCCTCATACCCACACGTCGGACATAGATAGTTTAAGGAAACCAAAGAATTTGAGCAGTATAGCCCGTATCCGACTCTCACATACAAGTCCAACTCTCATTTTCTTCATCCGTGGCTTTGTAGACGGAGAGAGAGCACAGATGTTGAGGACTTGTTCATTGCTCATATTATTGGAATGGACACCTTAGCCCGTGGACTCCGATATGCTGCCATGTTGATTGAGGTAATACCAATACGAACATAAAACAAATACATAAATGTAAAATACTTTAAACATGATTATGACACGATAAATTTCACAAATACGATATAGATACACGATATTAATGAACTTGATGATTATATAGGATGGTTCTTTGGCTAAGCTTATTCATAAACGATATTCAAGCTTCTATAATGAAGTCGGTGCCCTCATTGAGGTGATTTTTTTTCTTTTCTTTTTGTGCAAATTTCATTTTTGGACTAAAGCAAGGCAGTTCCGATAGTTGATTGAAGTATTATTTTATCCTACAGGCTGGTAAAGCTGATTTTGAAATGCTTGAGAAGAAAGCAATGGAATGGGGCGAACCTACAGTTGCTTCAGCCAAGCAGGTACTTGAATATATAACTTCGTTGTAACTCGACATGAGTATATGCACGTGTATATAAAGGGTATCTCAAAGACGGTAAGGTCAGAGCTATATAGGTTTATATGCTTATTTAATTTCATGCTTATTACGGTGAAGTTTAGAATTTAAGGTTCAAGACTCAGGACTCATTTGCATGTCGGATTTGAGTACATTATCTTATTTATTAGAAAATAGTTTGATTAAATGTTTTCTCTCGAACTGTCTTCATTTACTAGCCATTGACATAAACTAATTCGTAATATTGTATGAATCAAATTGAACCAAATCAAATTTGAAAATGATTAATTTGTTTATGTTGTTACAGGAACTTGCAGAGATGATCTTCAACTCTGTGCTATAAGAGGGATGTTGACTAGCAATGTCTTTTGCAATTTAGCATTAGGAATAATCGATGATGTTTTATCATAAGTACAGTTTTTGTATTTTTTATTTTTATTTTTTTGATAGATCTCTTTGATAGAAATTTTGTCTAAATTTTAAACTTTTTCTTAATTTGATATTTTTTTTCGTCTAATTTGGTACATAAAACAATGTTAGTTTTTTTTATGTAATAAAAATAATCAATGTATGGTAGATGACACGATTTTTTTTTTTGTAATTTAAATGTTCAATTACTTTTAATGTCATTTATTTATATTACTTTATTAATTTAAAACAATGTTTTTTATTTAAATTTTTAAAAATTTTGTTCTTTTTATTCAATATTAATTCAATCATAACTCAATTCATATTTTTTAACATAAAATAATTTTGAAATAATTTGTATAACATTCAACAAGCTTAAAATTCAAATATCAAATCTTATTTAATCAATAAAAAATTAATTGAATTTGTAAAAAATTGAAAAAATCATAAAAATCATTTTAAATATTCATTAAATTTGTACTAAAATTCATAGTATTCAGTTAAAAAAAAATATTTACTATATTATTTTATTGAATTCTTTTTTAAAATAATTTAGGAAATTACAAAAATCTTTTGCTATTTGGATTTTTTATTCGTTATGAGTGAAATTGGATGGACAATGCAATTAATTTACCTTTTTATCTCACGTTGTAGTATCGTTACAATATCTAATTTCGCAGCTACGATTGTTTTTATACCAACCACAAATAAATGTACCGACCATCCAAACTCACACTAAAATTCATGAAAACTACGATCGAAAATTGAGTCTTTACATAGCTTTTTTTAAACTAATCTTTTACTTTGTGGGTTCCATTAACAGTTTAAAATTCAAACTCATAAATTTAAGTGATTAATCTCAACACCAATCTTTATTTCATTATGAAATTGTTTGAAATCATTAACTTTTTAATATATAATTGATTTTCCAGTTTTAAAGACTACCAATCAATAAGCAATTTTGCTTTGTAGTTAGCTTGACATCCAAGTAACAACTTCGTTACCAGAAAAAGGTACTCATCAAACGATTTTTGGATTGAATCGCATTCGAAAATGGATATAAGCATATGATCCTCGAAATATGTATAAAAATACTAATATATATATATATGACATGTATCTGCATCCAACATTCACACTCTACTAAAGACAGCTTCTGCCTATTCATGCGGAAAAATGGTATGATCATATTTCACCTTAAAATCTCTTTCTTCGAAGGACTTTATATGCATTTGCATTATGTTCATTTTTCCTTCTATTTGCAACCATTTAGGTGGAAAAAGCTGTTGAAACTTCAAAAAGGACTCGAGAAATAACATTGGCCAAAACAAGTACAGGATTTATATGGTTACCTGGACTCCTAGTTGAAACACGTTGATTCGTTATGAGAATAATCTGGGCCTGGCAACCTCTATCGTAAAATCTTCATCTTCAGTTCGGGTGTTGTCGGAGGCAGCTTCAAGAAACTGCAGCAAATCTTCAATACATTTATAGCCACTTCTACATATGGGAGTCTTGCAAATCAATATCCTACCTGTGCGCTGCCCAATACCCTGTCCAGGGACTTTAATCTGCAACCCTTGCTTTCTTGTTACAACTGGGGCTGCTGCAAAACCATTGAGAATGACACCTTTGGAAAATCAAGGCAGCACAAGCAAATGCAAGCACTGGTTACTGTTCGGAAACAGCAACAGCAGTTGTCATCGAGTTCTTTGTACCAATCACTATCATTCAGGAAACTTACTCAATAAAACCAAATTTATATACAAATTAACCACATCGAACATTTTGGAAGAGGGGGGAAGGCAAAAATGTTGTGAACGAAGAATCATTGAACATCCTCGAATTGAATGGTTACGGATGTCCATGGCTCTCAAGAATTTCAAATGATGGATAAATCATTCAGTACATCTCCATGAAAGAACATGGAAAAATAACCTATAAAAGATGTGGAAAAGTACACCTATCGTTTACAATTATCGTAACGAAAATTAGGAACAAAAAACCTAAGATGGGCTGCTTTTAAGCCGAACTCATTCACTGAAATCACCAGTGTCTTCCTTGAGAACCGCCTCCCTTGGTCCTCCCAAAGAAGACATTCTTGGGTTTCGGTAGCTCATGAATGTCCATAACCTGCACTGTTCTTTGCTTTTTGGCTTCAAAAAGCACAGAAAAACCACAGATAATTGTATTTAGTATAAACCCAAAGTGAGGGATTCAAGATTAAATAAAAAGTGGAAGAGAAGAAAAAGCAACCATTTTCAGCTTCTTTGTAGCTTTCTTGAAGCCTTTTTCTTGCCGAAGCTAGCCTTTCGGCATCAAAATTGGTTTCCTTTTGTTCTCTTTGTCTCTGCAAAATACCAAGAAAGGCAATGCAATAAATAGATGTGACAAAAGCTTATACCGAAATCAACTCAACCAAACTGAATTATTCGAGGCAAGGTTAAAATGGGTAAATTAAATCGAGGAAGCAAAACAACTACGAATTCTCGTTCCGTGAGAATCATAAGGCTTGACAGTAAAGGAATTTGTCAAAATGCCGATTTTGCAGCAATCAATCTTTTTCAAAGCATGTGCTTTTATATTTGGGATCAGACCTCGATATTGATCGATCAAACATGATGACATTATAGGCTCTAATTCAGTATGTACTCATACCTGTACATTTTGTGGAGGAGTCAAGTGAGTAGGTCTTGACGGAGGATCTTTTCGAGGAGGGATCGGCTTCGGTTTCCTTTCAGGTTCCAAATTATTCTTTTCGGAACCAGAACCGCCATCTATCATTTGTTATCCAGAAGAAGCTGATTAATTTAATGCACATAAGGAAAGAAACGAATATCGAATCCAACTTTGAATCAGATTCAGTACTCACTGTGCAGATTCGGAGAGTATGCAAAATCGGGAACCTATAACAGAGGATAATCTTAGAATTATAAAAGAAAAACGAATCTTTGAGAAACTTCCACATGAAAAAAAATGCATAATTCTTTTCACCTGTTGACGACCGTTTTGAGGCGGCTTTTGCTGTGGAGAATCTCCATCTGTTTTAAATTCATCAAATTAGGAAATATTTTCTCAGGAAACAAACAAGCTTCATGTCACAGTTCATAGATAATAGTTTTTACCCATAAGTGCAGCAGGCTCATGTTCTCCAGGTTGATTCACCCTTACCCATTCATCAACAATATCTTTCCATTTTCTAGAGAAACAAACAAACCAAAATCAAAATAAAAAAACTCTTCCAACAAACATTTATGAACACATAGAATTTCCAGAAAAGCTTAATATAAAACCTGACAAGATGTTTCACTATTCTCCTAACATCATTTGATGAATGCTTCCTCAATTTGTTCACATGTCTTCCAATATCAGTCTCCTAAAATATAGAATCATATATCATGAAAAAATGATAAAAAATAATAAATTGGGCCACATAATTATCACCTTGAGAGCTTGAAATGTTATATCCATATCTGCCAAACTTTGAAGCAAATCAACTAAAGTATCTTCTGACTGCAAAAAGAAATACAAACTCAGATTAAAATCCGAAAAGGAAAACAAAAAGAAACCAACAATACAATATGAATATATGTGTACTGAAAGACCTGATCAGGTAGTTCAAGACGCTCTTTAATCTCAAGAACCCTTTTTTGTTCATCATCAAATAAGCCGCCATAAGGGTCAAATTCATCGTTTTCATTATCAGATTGAGGTGAAAAAGGAGACCCTTTAACATCTTCTTCTCCTCCTTCATTGGGATTGGATTCATTATTAAGTTGATATCCATCTGAACCCTCCCCAAAATCACAGCTTTTACACTTGGTAACCATGGAAGTAGCATAAAGCCTTTCAACAATCCCATCCCTCCTTTGCTTCAACTCTTGACCATAATCCAAAGAAGCTACAAGGATTGCCGTATCAATGAAAGTCCAAACATCTACACCAGCTGTTTCAAGTACCGATCTGAAATCATCCAAATCCATTTCTGAAAAAAAAAAAAAAACAAAGGGATGGTTTTTATTGCAAATTTTCCAGGTGTCAAATCAAGATTGGAACTTCAACATAATCAGATCTGATTGAAAACAGAATGACCCAAAGCTTGAATTTGCAAAATTTTCGAACCCAAAATTTTTTTTCTTTGAAGTCAAAGCAGAATTGAGTTTGGGGGTTTCTTTTTGTTGGTTTTTGAAGAAAGTTGATGGTTTTTTATTTTGTTAATGGAAGAGGATTTTTGTGTGGAATATACCTAATTGGAATTTAATTTCTTTTATTTATATTTTTCAAAAAAAGAACTACTTAATCTTTCTTTTTCAAACTTAATCTTTTTTAAATCATTATCTACAAAAAAATAATATTTTTTTTTTCAAGTTATTTATTAAAATAATAAAATAATAAAAGGTAATTAAATATTTTATAAAATTGGGACATGTAATTGAACTCTGAAACCTAACTCAACATGTAATTGAACTCCCAAACCTAATACCAAATTGTGGATTATAATATAATCTATTATTTTTGGAGACTTAATTGAAATTAAAAGTGATTTTTAAAAATGTAATTAAATATTTTATAAAATTGGGACATGTAATTGAACTCTGAAACCTAACTCAACATGTAATTGAACTCCCAAACCTAATACCAAATTGTGGATTATAATATAATCTATTATTTTTGGAGACTTAATTGAAATTAAAAGTGATTTATAAAAATATATATTTATATAAATGAATAATCACTCTTTTAGGTTTTTCCGACCAAAAACCTCCAAGTACTAATTTTCAAAAACATTTTTTTTTTTTAGAATTGAAAAATTTTATTAACTATTGACATGATATTAATGTGTCAATCCATTTCAATGCTCATCAAAATTAAAAAATATTTTCATTTTAGATAATTTGATAAACAACGTAAAATTAAAGATTAAAAAAAAAAATTAAACGGATAACTAAATTGATTTTTTTAAATTGAAGAATAGAATAAATTATTATACCTTTTATATATTTATAAAAATTTAATGTCAACTGAACTAACACTCAATCGGTTTGAATAAAATATTATTAATACATGATTTTAGGAAATGAAATCATTACAAAGTTAGGGGATAATATGGATTAAGTTGAAGGAATGGTGCGTCAACACGCCAATCTGTTGCACGGCAACATCAAGCTGCGTGCTTGTACCTATTTCTCCTTCGTACCTTGTGATTGCCAGCAAGGACAACAAATGGGACAGCCTGCAGCCACCACCATCTTCTGCCCATCAATTTCTTCCTATATTTTATATTTATTGAATACATCAATCCTTAAAAACTCTAATCATAGGGAAATAAACATTACACTAAAAAAGTTTGGAATTTAAAATCAACCAAATCTACAGTGTACTGCAAAGGACTTCCATTGTGTTGAGTGTTAATTTTTCAATCCGGCTCTTCTTTGTATTTATAAGGCATAGTTTACTTATACGAGGTATTAGAAATAATTAAGCATTATGTGTGGTAACATATTATCTTTTTAAGGGTAACACGCGTTCTTAGATGCTTTTTGGAGAATGTTAACGAGTAGGACATTGGTTATACGTTATGGACTAAGATGAATGGCGAGTATGTGTGTTCTAGATAACGAACGAGCGAATTAGATGATGATAAGAGATTGGATCTATTACGGATGAGTGCGGAATAGGATCATAAAGTATGTTCAAGTCGCGGATTTGATTTAAGACTCTAAACGTTCGAATTTTTTTTTGGATTTTGATAAAACCTGAAACGCAATCAAATTCAAGTCAATTAAAATAAATAACTAAGATAAAAAAAATAGAATAATAAATCAAATATTAGAACAATAAAAAAGAAAATAAAGAAGATAGATGGAAAAGATAGAACGTGAAGTGTAAAAATCTTTAAAAAAAAAACTAAAAGATAATTTATTAACTCAAAAGAGAAATTGTTGAATAATAATTAATTTTTTTGCATACAATGCAAAAATTCCTAAATAACTTAAAACACTTAATAATTATAAATAATTCGGAATAATAAAATAATAAAATAATAAGAGCTGATAGATATAATACTGAGCTCATTTATAATAAAAATTAAGCTCAAAATCCAAACTGAATATAATTTAAACTCGAATTAAAAGCTCGAAACTCATAATTTTCGTAATAATCTCATTGAAAAATTATACTCGTGCAGTCTTCACTAAAATGGTCATAACTTAAGTTCTCAAGCTCAAAATTGAATGATTCAAAGTGCGTTTCGAAGCTAAGAGATAGATCTCAGAAAGCTATAGAGACATTTTAATTTAGAAATGTTTGGATCCCATCCAAAAATTTGTTGCAATCTACTAATCTTTTCAACTTGAAAATTGGTAGTTTGGTTGAATTGACTTTAATATATTTCATCCATTCCGTGCATGTATCATTCTTTATTTCTTTGAAAATATTCATCCTCACATATTGACTTTGATCGAATGTTGGTTTGATTTACTTGATCTTTGACCTTGTTGTTAGGTCTTGAGGTAATGTAAATCCATCACATCTATAGGCTTGAAATTAAGCCTTAAGACTCGCATCACGATCTCAAGCCAAACATTTAGTCGAGTTAGGGCACGCCCAATGTATGACGTGCTCTATATTTCATACATAACCCATTGAAATGCCTTAATTCAATCCCTAAATAACTCTTTACCAATCCAAAGCTGGAATTAAAAGTTTAAAACATCAAATATTATTGAACAAACACCAATTTTTATTGAACTACAATGATATGAAATGCCAAGCATTAGCTATATAACATGTCAAAACTACACAAGGTATGACACGTGAATGAAATATAACACAAACACGATACAAATATATGAATTATCGGGTCAACCCCGAGTTTTATTTACATAATTTCAATGCCAACAATACTTGGAGGAGGAGGAAGAGGAAGAAGAAGAAGAAACCACACCACGTCGTTGTTGGGGATTGGGGCAGCTTTGAGCGGCGGAAGGTGGCGGTTTCTTGGTTCTTTTAAAGCAGAAACGAATCTCCTTAATCCAAAGCGTGCCTTTCTTTGGCATAGTGCATGCAATTTGAGGACAGGCTCCCAACTTTGTGTATATCTTTTACTTTATATGAAGTTGGATTCATGGGATACCAAAAAATTTGTTTAGGATAGAAACTAAATTTTAACTTTTAAGATTGTAAAAATGTAATTTATCAATTTAATAATTTATTTTTTATAATTTTTAAAAGATTAAATCAATTTTATAACTTCAATATAATTTTAAATTATTTAAAAACACACAACATGAAGGCCACATGGGTTACTTCATTATTCATTAGTATCAATCCACTAGCAGGTGGAACCAAACCGTAGTCTTTCACGATACACGACCGAGTTACTCGACGTAGGCATTGCTTCCCCAAGTTATTTGTTTATCCAACAGTATTTGATTGGCAGGAGGAGGAGGAAAGTAAACATAGTCGGTGCGAGGGTCTTTACATCCACCGTCAACTGTGTCGGGGCAGGTTTGAATCACCGAAGGTGGCGTTTTATTGGTCCTTGTGAAGCAAAAACGGATCTCGTTCAGATAAAATGCGCCTCCCTTTCGTTGACCGCATGAGATTTGAGGATAGGCTCCCACTTTGTTCTACACATTTTCTAATAATTTACTTAAAGGATAGGGAGTGTTTGATGGTGGAACTCCCAAAGCTGCAATTTCAAACAATAATCAGTCTTTTAATTTTGTTATTTATGGGTTATAATAATTTTTTTGCAAGGGGGTAAGGAGAGTGGAATTGATTTCTTATGAATAAATTTTTGATATAAGAAATTATATGATACAAAGTTGTTTTTAGTATGGGTCACATTATGGGTTAGGGGCGAGGAAAATCCGATTCAATTTGAAAAATTCAATAAAAAATTTAAATTTTGAATTAAATAGTTCGAGTTATTCGAATCAACTCGAATAAAAATCAAATTTTTTTGTTTAACTTGAATATAAATTATATAATTTGAGTTATTCGAAAATTCGAATAAGGAAAAGCAAAACTACATCATTTCTTATAAATGTTTATCCCATTAAGTTAAAAGTCAAAATCGTTATATTATTTATGTAGTTAAATAATATTCTACTTCGTCTACTAGTTAAATAATCGGTCAATGTAAACGAAACATTGAGTATAAATAATACGATTCGTTAACTCGACTCAACTTGACTTGAAATTTTTTGACTCGATTCGATTCGATTTGAAAAATTTTCAAATTGAGTTCGATAGCTAAAATAATGTTTTTTTAAACAATCTCATTATAGGTTCTGATCATATTTGTTATTTTTGATACAATACTTAGAACTACCTATAACCCCTCCTCAACCCATAAATAAAAGGATAATGTGGTTCAGCGCACTAAAACCTACATTCTCCTACATTGACAACAATACGCATGTCAATCGAACTAAAACTCAATCGATATCATATCTTATTTTTATAGTTTAATGAAATAATAATAAAACAAAACTCCATAAGCCAGGAAAACATTACCATGTGCCCTTAGGCAATAATAAAAAGATTTTTTAAAATAAAATAAAAACAAATCTATGTTTTTCATTTAAATTTACTCGTAAAGTTAAAATATTTTCACCAATATTCATTTATAGTAACATAAAAATTGAGAGTTTAAGTTTGGGTTTGGGTAGGTGATGCAGTGCGGTGTGTTTAGTTTATTTTTTGTCTCACGTTATATTATTTAAGTTTACCTTCACTATTGTTTTTATACTAACCGCATGTAAATGCATCATTTATCCACAATTAACCCGCCCAAATTTGTTTAAGGACATTACTTTTAAAAAATTCATAGTAATAATAATTACCTTTGAAAGGGTCGAATTTGGTGGAGGTGGCAAGATTTAAGGTATCAATAAAATAACTCAAAAGATCTTGAGGATAATCAGAGCACATCCCATGTTTCTGCCATTCAAATTTCCAAAAATCAGAGTTGACACCTCCTGCCCTAAGGTTTGGCCACCATTGGTTTAACTTGTCTTTAAGGGGTGTTAGTCTAGCCTGCAATTTTTACAATAAAACAAAATTAATACAACATCGCCAATTCATGTTATCTAAGCTAAACACATGAACAATAAGAATAACGAGATTACCACAGCAGCACCGGGTCCAAAATGATTGGCATTGCATCTATTATTAGGCCCATAAGCAGGAACTGAGGTGTCATTGGCAAATGTTGGCCATAACCCATGGATGGTGAAGAAGGTAGGTATTGGAGTCTTACAGTTAGAGAGTGGATAAGATGCCCATATCAAACTCAGTTTATAAAATGCAAAATCAGAGCCCTGAGCTGTCACCACCAAACTTGCTAACACAACTAAAACATAACCTATCAATTGCTTAATACCCATTTTAATTACGACACTCAACTCAATGAACAAGAAGAAGAAGGAGGAGATTTGATATTATTTTCTTGAAAGTATATTAGGGTTGCATTGCATGCCTTCACCATTCCCATGCTAGGGTTTTTATACCAACTTTCAAGGTTATTTTTGGAAAAACCAAATGCATGATATAATAATATGAATCTAAAAGGGACCATATATGCATTGGTTTTTATTTTTTTGTCATATTGGAATTTATTTATTAATATCTTTGTCTTCAGTGGACTATATATTATATATTCACATTTTTGTTGTGTTGAGCTTACGTGGCGGTGATAAATCAATTCCAATCCATATTATATTATAATTAAATAATTATTACTATTTGGTACAATGATAGTTAGGGGAGTAACCGGGTAAGTAGGAGTGTAAATGAGATATTGGCACTCACAAGTTATTCGAGTTTGATTTAAAAAAATTCGAATTCAAGTTGGTAATTATTAAGTCGAGGTCAAGCTCAAGCAGATCAAACTATCAATCAAATCAAATTCGAGCTTAGCAATACTCAACTTGAATGCTCATGAGTCGTATTGAACTTTTCATATTTTTATATTATTAAATTATATTATTAGCTTTAATATATATTATTAATCCTAAGTTCAATTATCAAGCCGAGTTCAAGCTTGAGTTCGAGCTTGAATACAAATATTGATAAATGAGATTAATTGAACTCGAGCTCCAGTAACTCGATCATATCTCTAGCCAAACTTGAGCTTAAAAATAAATGTCCAATCAAACTTGAGTTGAGTATCAAACTCCAAATTCTGAATGAAGAGCTCGAGCTTGAAAATATTCAAGTTTCACTCGACTCGTTTACACCCCTACCAACAAGAGCCTTGACTCTTCTTGGCTGATTGGATAATTTTCCTTTTAATCCCTCCCATAAATTATAATATATTTTTTGGTGAATACAAATTATAATATTTAATTTGAGCTCTTTTAGCTCTAGTTAAATGAAAAAAAAATTGCATTTTCAACTTTTTCAAAAATTTAAACTTTAACTTCAAAAAATTTTAATTTCATTTATGCTGAGGGTAAAATTTTTTAATACCATAAATAAGATTTAAAAAACAAGTTTACGTGTCATTGATACATTTCTTATTTTCTAAAATTTTAAAGAGAATTAAAAAAATCCCATCACTAACATATAAATAATTATCCAAATAATAAATAAATAATTTTTCTGTGCAAAATTAAAAATCTCATAATTAATATTAAGAACAAGCCAAATGTCCCTAACTTCCATAAAAAATAAAAGTCAATAAATAAAGCACACATGACAACTCTCGTACCCACACTTGTGAATTTACAAGTGCATATGATAATAATCAGTCCTGTTTGCATATAGTTTATTATTAATCCATGATTACTTTGTGATTCAATTCGCGATTTAAAAGTACTCATATGATGACTCGATGGTTAAGTTGTTTATCGTTTCAGATATGATTTGAGTTCAAATTGTATTAATTTTATTTATTATTCGAATTTTATGTTGTTTTTATATTTCACCAAAATATATATCCAAAATAATTATACCAATCAACTCACTCACAAGTTTTGACTTTTTTTTCTTTTTCATATATATGAAATAAAAAATTAATTAGCAAAATAGATGAGATTTTAGATTAATTAGTGAAATAGATGAAGTGGTCACCTCCAGGTGCCATCTTCTATATATATATCTTTTGAGCTCAAATGAAAAATGAGCAAATATCGTAAATAGTCCTTATATCTTATATCAAACATTCATACCAACTAATTTTAGTTGGTTTCAATTGGGTTTTTTTTTTTTCAGTTTCGATACAATATTAATAGGTTTCAAGCCAAGAATTTGGTGAGAACTACGAGTAAATATAGCATTTATTTTATTAATTTATTCTTTTTTTATTTAAGAATTTATCTTGAAATTTTGATAAAACTATGAGAGACCGTTTGTGATATTATTTTACTTTTAGTCCAAAGCATAGAAACAAACTGTTGTTAAGCTCAACTAAAAGAAAGGAAAAATATCACAAATGGACCCTTAAAATTTTATTACAATTTCAAGATAATTTTTTAAAAGAAGGAAACAATAAAATTAATGTCATATTTACTTGTAGCTCCCACCAAAGTCTTGGGTTGAACCCTTGTTGAGTGTTTTTAGAGTGCGTGTCTCCTTCAAAAGGGTTCAATTATATATTTAAATGATATAATTACTATTCATGGACGTGTCGGTGTAGATAAGTTTCCATGCATACCAACACGTACCTTATTCTAGGATTAACACGTGATTTCTAGATATGGATTCGTCTACATGATGATGCGAACTCACATCGTGCGGCCTCTTAAAGTATGCGAACACCTGAAGTGCAAACTCAAAGTACGAATCACGTAGTGTACAAATCAAGACCCAATCAAATAATCGGGTAACAAGTTGGTAATAACAAGCACCATAACAAACCTAATCGAAACTAACTAAAATTAATTATTATGAAATTTGATAAAATATGGAGACTATTTATTTAATATTTGTCCATTTTTCATTTGATCCAAAATATATATAGAAAACGAAGTTGGGTTGTCAACTATTTCACTAATTAATCTATTCCCATTTATTTTTTTTTTATTTCACATATATGAAAAAAATCAATCCATATAATTTAATAGTCTTAATTAGCTGCAGGCACAAAATAAATAAATAAGAAGTGTTGGGTTCCTAAATTTATATGCATTTCTTCTACATAGTATATGACATATGTCATCAGCTCACCATTACATGTTTTTTTTTTTTTTGGTGCATGTTATACCCAATTATTGAGCATTCAAGTTTGATATTTCATTATTCGCAAACACATATATGTGAGCAGGAGTGAAAGTAGATTTTTTTTGGAATTGAAATTAAATTATAATTTTTACGATAGTAAAAGTGTAATTTTATCAATTTAATAGTTTATATTTTTATAATTTTAAATGATTAAATCAAAATTTATCATTTTTAAGATAACCAAAGTGAAATTTTACCTTTATTAATTTAAAATTTAAAAATTTTAAAAGGTCTAAATGAAAATTTTTCTATTTTAGGGAAAGGGCGGGGTTTCTGCCAGCCTCCTAGTTACGCCCTTATATGTGAACCTCTGAGTCTCATGTGTTACTATCATGTGTGGTATTTAATCTAATTAATCGAAGTTCAATTTAGATTATTTCAATTCTTAGTTGCCTTGAATTGGTTGTCAACTTTAATTTCAATTGTGTAATTTTAAATTTATTTACTCAAATTTATATTATAATATGTATAGATCCATTCACAATAATTATCGGTCCATCCAGTTTAGTTAAATAAATTATTAAAAATTCATACAAATTAAAAGATATATAAAAAATTTATTCAACCTTCGAATTAATCAATTTAACTTCTTTCTTCAAATAATATCGTAATTGATTCTTGATCCAACCAATCTATTCGATGAGTTCGTAATTTGAAGATACGGATTGTCTTGCATAATTAAGCTTTGTTTTTAATCAGTGTTTTGGGTTGGTCTATTCAAACCATATGAATTTTGCATTTGAAGAGAGAAGTTTGAAGATAGCTAAGCATTGTCTTTAATTAATGTTTTGGGATTAGTTTAGGCAGTCTAATATAATTAAATTCTACACGCTTCCTTATAAGATTGTTTCTTAATAAGGGAAAAATTTTAAAGAAATTATCATTTTGATTTGATTATCGAAATTTATCTTTGCAACGATGCACAAAAAATTCATTAATCAAAACTAAGATCTTGCCTTTTAACTGGATTTTCATCCTATTGATTCCTAAAATTTTTGTTTGCAGTCTTTGATAGTTTTAATTTTACTTCTTAATTTCAACCCCCTCCCCATTTGTTTTTAATTAATTGATTTTACTAAAGAAATAAGATAATTTTTATGGGTTTGACCTTGCTCAATGCTATTAGAGATGTTCATGGGCTATAATGGGCTGGGTTTAAGTTAGGTCAGGTTGAACTTAAGCATGATTAGACTTGATCATGGGTCTGGTCACTCGACCCAAAGGCCCGTCGGAAAAATAGGAGAGTTTGGACAAAAATATAAGCTCGAAAATGGGTTTGGACAAAAAATGGGACCAATTTTCTAAATGGGTCAAGCCTCGAGTAAGTTTTTTGGCTTGGGCCTAGCCCGACTCGACCCGACCCGAATAAATTAATCATTTTTAATAAAAAAAATTATATTGTTGTTTTTGTTCTATTTTTTTTATTGTTTTCGTGTTGTTTTTGCTGTTATTTTGTTGCTATTTTTACTGTTATTTTGATTGTTTGGATGTTATTTTTATGCGTTTTTACTACTGTTTCGCTGTCTTTTTTAATATTATTTGAATATTGTAGAACTTATGTTTTGTTATTAATTTTTCTACTATTTTATTTACAACTATCTTAATATAAAGAATTTTTAATGTATTTTAAATTTGTTTATTTTTTTAATATTTGTTTTAATGTTTTTAAGTGTATTTGATACATTATATATTTTTTAAATTTGTTGTATATAATAAAATAATTAAAAAATTTAATATGGGCTCGGTTGGGTCGGGCTTGACCTCTATAATTCAGGTTGTGCTTGGACAAAATTTTAGGCCCATTTTGTCAGGTCGGGCCGAGCATGGGCGTAGCAATTGGGTCTAAAATTTAATTGAAGTCCAGCCCGAACTCGGCCCACGATCAGCTCTAAGCATGATATTAACACATTTTATATTTACTCAAGCTCGATCCAATCCAAAATATGGGCTTAAAATTTGCCGAAGACCATCAATATTTATAAATGGTTAACCCAAATCCATTTTAGATCTACTCATATTATTTTTAATTTTTTTAAAAATATATATATACTTATATTATTTTAATTTAATATTTAATCATTTATATTTTTTTATTAAAATCTTTTATTTAATCATCTTTAACATTTTTTAATGTTTAAACTATAGTATTATATATTTAGTATAAATTTATTTTTTTGTGCTATAAATTACATAATATAAAACACTGCAAATTTTAATAACTGGTCGACTCAAACTAGATTCTGACTTTAAATGTTTAAGTCCAAATTCGAATTTTATTTTAAACGAACCTATTATTTGTTCAATTAAATTTTTTAAAAATTTAATATTTTTATTTAAACCCTTCTAAATTTTAGAGGAGCATTCATGCCAAAAAGGATAATCTTGTCCATAAATAAATTTAACTGCTATCTACAAAATTTATATTATTATCTAGGATTCTATATTTGTTGGTTTTGATACCCACTAAAATTTTGCGCCATTGCTGGAGAATTGTGTCGATAATTAATGTCTCGATCATCTCGTGCAAGTGAACATTAGTACATGAATAAAATAAATAGAGAACACACAGCATGAAAGTCACATGGCTTATAATTAAGCGTGTTGGGTTTTTAAATTTTTTGATAAATTATAAACAACGATTAGTACAATTTAAATATAAATTACATTTGGAGTAGTGAACATTTTTAACCATCAAAATGATATATACAAAACATGACATATTCTCATCAGCTCATCATTACATTAATTAGTATATAAAAGACAAGATTTTCACATCTTTTTCTAGCATAACTAAGCTTTGTTTTTTAATTAGTGTTTTGGGTTAGTCTATTCAAATCATATGAATTTTGCATTTGAAGTGATAAGTTTGAACACAGCTAAACATTGTTTTCAATTAGTGTTTTGGGATTAGTTATAATATAAAATTTGGTTGGTTTTGGATAAATTCAGTTTGTTTGTTAGTTAGGATCATATATCTATATTTATTATATATAAAATTATTGATCGAATTAATGTCACGAATCAATTCAACATCAATTTAATTGTGAAATTACTAAATAACTTTACTTTAAATATAATTATTATTATTATAAAGATATTTTCATTTATCAAACTTTTATATTTTTTAGATAGATTTTTTTTTTGAATATATTGATATGATTATATGATAGTATCTGTTCATACTTTCTTAATATTTTGACAACGCACGCACACACACCTTGCACACACAAGTGCTTGAACCCGAATCTATTAAGATGAACAATATCTTTTTTTACCACTGGAGCCAGTCATTGAGTTCTTCTAAATAGATATTCTAAATAAATTTCAATTTGAAGAAAGAAAAAAGAATGAAACATATAGCCACTAAAATACATGTGTATTGGGGGGGAAATGAAGAAAAAACAAACATGAGCATCACAATTCACAAACCAGATTTGTAGCTAACACCAGCATCCGATATCCACTTTCCACCATTGATGAACTCTTCGACACTAAATTTCTTGGCTTCTTTATCACTAATATTCCTCAACCCTGTCCATTTAACCCTATCTTTCATCAAAGAACCAGGGCCAACGTTCTTATATTCCGAGTAAAATAGGGTGCTCAGAGCAGTATTCCCCGTCCACGGCAGCCACCCTATGGGCGAAAAAGAGAATCAGAAAACTCACAGTTTTTCATGGTCCGGATCTCAGAAATATGTTGAAAGTGAATATTTTTCAAAATATAGAGCCAAATCTCAATATGGAAAATGTTTTTACCCTCAAAAAAGCATTTTGGAGTTTGAAGAAATGGAGTTTTAGATTAATCAGCAACTCTCCCATAACAGGAGGAAACAAAACAGTCTTTTACACAGCGAAATACAACACTAAACACGATATAATACATAGATTACAACATGAAAGCCACATGGGTTATTTCTTTATTCATTATTTAATCTACTTGTCATCTCCCCCACTAGCAGGAGGAACCAAACCCTGGTCTTTCACGATACACGACCGAGTTACTCGATGTAGCCATTGCATCCCCAAGTTATTTGTTCATCCAACAATATTTGATTGGCAGCAGGAGGAAAGTAAACATTGTTGGTGAGAGGGTCTTTGCATCCACCGGCAACTGTGGTGGGGCAGCTTTGAACCACCGAAGGTGGCGTTTTCTTGGTCCTTGTGAGGCAGAAACGGATCTCGTTCAGATAAAGTGCCCCGCCCGTTCGTTGACTGCATGAGATTTGAGGATAGGCTCCCACGTTCTTGTACACATTTTGTGGTAATGTGTCTAAAAGATAGGAAGTGTTTGATGGTTGAACTCCCAATGCTGCAATTTCAACAATGACAATAATCAATCACTTAATTTTGTTAATTTATGGGGTTTAATCATTAATAATTACCTTTGAAAGGGTCGAATATGGTGGAAATGGCAAGATTTAAGGTATCATTAAAATAACTCAAAGGATCTTAAGGATAATCAGAGCACATTCCATGGTTTTGCCATTCAACTTTCCAAAAATCAGAGTTGATACCCCTACCCTAAGGTTTGGCCACCTTTGGTTTAATCCGTCTTGAATGGGTATTAGCCTAGCCTGCCATTTTTACAACAAAACAGAATTAACACCATACCACACCACCAATTCATGTTATCTAAGCTAAACACATGAACAATAAAAATAAAGAGGTTACCACAACAGCATCGAGACCAATAGGATTGGCATTGCATCTATTATTAGGCCCATAAGCAGGAACTGGGGTGTCATTGACAAATGTTGACCATAACCCATGGATGGTGAAGAAGGTAGGTACTGGAGTCTTACAGTTGGAGAGTGGATAACATGCAGAAGTGAATCATATCAGACTCAGTTTATAGAATGCAAAATCAGAGCCCTGAGCTGACACCATCAAGCTTGCTAACACAACTAAAGCATAACCTATCAATTGTTTAATACCCATTTTTCTTACAACACTCAACTCAATGAACAAGAAGAAGAAGGAGGAGATTTGATATTATTTTTCTTGAAAGTATATTAGGATTGCATTGCATGACTTCGCCATTCCCATGCTAGGCTTTTTATACCAATTTTCAAGGTTATTTTAGGGAAAACCAAATGATATAGTAATATGAATCTAAAAGGGACCACTTGGTTTTTTTTTCTTGGCATATTGGAATTTATTAATATCTTTGTCTTATTGTGGACTATACATTATATGTAGTCACATTTTTGTTGTGTTGGACTTACGAGGCGGCCGGTGATAAATCTGTGCTAATCCACATTATAGTCGAGGGAGTAGTCGGGTAAGTAAGGGTGTAAATGAGGTATTGGCATTAAGAAGTTACTCGAGTTTGACTTAAAAAATTTGAATTCAATTCGATAAATATTAAGCTGAGCTCTAGTTCAAGCAGCTTAAGCTATCAATCAAGCTGAAGTCGAGTTTAGTAATACTCAACTTGAATGGCCCATGAGCCTTATCGAGTTTTTTTATATTTTTTATTATTAAATTACATTATTATCTTTAATATATATTATTAATCTTAAGTTCAATTATCAAGTTGAGCTTAAGCTCAAGTTTGAGCTTGAGTACAAAAATTGGTAAATAAAATTAATTGAGCTTGAGCTCCGATAACTTGATTATATCTCAAGCCAAAATTAAATTTAAAAATGGATGTTCGGTCGAGTTTGATTTGATTATCAAGCTCCAGATTTTGAATGGAGAGCTCGAACTAAACAATATTTAATTTAAGTTGTTTTAACTAAGTGAAAAAAGGAACTTCATTTTCAACTCTTGGGACACTTTAATTTCGACTTTAAATTTTTTTATAATTTTACCTCAGTATATTCTGGTGAAAATTTTTAATATCATAAATAAGATTTAAGAAACCAGCATACATATATAGTCACATTTTTGTTGTGTTGAACTTAGATAAGGAGATAATTCTAAGTTGATGCACATTATTTATTATAATAATTAGTTATGAATTTTTTTAATTTGTTATGAATTTTTTTAATTTGAAGAGATAAGTTTGATGGTGGCTAAGTATTGTTTTTAATTAGTGTCTTGGGGTTAGTTTAGACAAAAAAAAAGAGTTAGTTCGCTTTAAGGTTATAATGGTCATTTTACCTTGATTATGTTTTTGTGTCAAATTTGCAATTATATAAACGTTTATATTATTTTTCATATTTTTTAATATTTTAAATGTTTTTTTTATATTCGTGTCATCCGCATATTGTTTTTAATGATTCTTTATTGTGGATTCTTATTTGAAACTCGTATGTTATTATTGTTGTTTAATATTTTAATTTCATATTCTTTCATTTTAAAATCTTTTTAATTATGCCGATTGAGTCTTAACTCGATTAATATAAGAATTATTGCCAATGCAGGAGGACATGAATTTGAGTGTACTGAAACGCATTATCTTCCTATTTATGAATTGAAAAAAGACTAAAAATAATTTAAAACATTATGTTAAAAAGAACATATATGAAATGATTCTATTTTAAATTATATTTATCTTAAATAACTAATTAATATTTTTTTGAATAAACTTAATTAATAATTAATGATTATTTTGATACCATTTACAGATTCTGATTAAAATTATTAATTTTGGATGGGATTAATTGGAAAATAAAAAAAATTATAGTGACATACTATAAGATGCTTTATATACCATGATGAAATAAGCTTGCCGATGATTTAGCTTCAATGGTTTGAGATTAACCGCTACAATGTCATGTCTTTTATTATCTACAGGATACAATTCGTAGTTTACTAAATACTGATGTAAATGGTGCTATAACACCAATATTGGTGGTTGATTAGTCATTGTTTTATGTTCTCTCTTATTACTAAAAAAAATTAATAGTCGAGTTAAATAACATAATAATCGAGTTCTTTTGTGATACATATAAGATAGAGGGGTAAAAGTATTACAAAATTTTTTATACTATATTTTAGATTGCATTTTAATTTTTTATTGAAAAATGGGTAAATTAATTCTTGTATGTTAGATGAGTGAGTAAAATAATTTAAAATTGCACCGTTAAATGTTTGTTTTGGTGTTTATATATGAGGTATAATAACAAATTTATCCCTCAAACCTTTACACATTTATTCAATTTAACCTCTACTCTTTTATTGGAAGTAAATTAAAAAAATTTTAAACTAATAAAAATAAAGGATGAAAGGGTCCTTAGAAACAAATTAAAAAAATAATTTAAGCCCTTTTAAAATAAAAAATTTATTTAAAAATCATAAAAATTATGAAAAAATTTATAAAATATTTAAAATTATAAAAATTTTATTAAAAATAACAATATCGGTCCAATAAAAAAGTAAAGTCAAATTTTTAAAAAATATTATAACCATTAGACTTTAATAGGTCGGTAATGATGTTTTTTAAAATAATTTTTTTTATGAATTTTTAAATAATATTTAAATTTTAAATTGATTTTTTCTAAATATGTTACTAAGGCTTTTTTCTATTTCTAGCTTATTAGTTTCAAAATTTTTTAATTTATTTCTAAAAAAAGAGTAAGGGTCAAATTGAATAAATGTGTAAAGTTGAAGGTTAAATTTGTTATTATAACTAATATATAAACACCATGTAACAGCCCATTTTTCAGTGGTGTTAGAAATTGTGGTTTTGGGAACTATAAAACCGACGAGAAAATTTTTATAATGAGTGTTAAAATTAAATAAGTCTATAATAATTTTATATGAAATTTTGAATTGATGAATTTTAATTATTGAATTAAAAGTTAGTAAGTGGTTTGGTTCAAAAGTCAAGTGGTTTTAGAAAATGAAATATATAAACACCATGTAACAGCCCATTTTTCAGTGGTGTTGGAAACAGTGGTTTTGAGAACTACAAAACCGACGAAAAAAATTTTATAATGAGTATTTAAATTAAATAAGTCTATAATAATTTTATATGAAATTTTGAATTGACGAATTTTAATTATTGAATTAAAAGTTAGTAAGTGGTTTGGTTCAAAAGTCAAGTGGTTTTAGAAAATGAGATATCGAGACCTCGTTTCTGAAATTAAAGGCCATAAATATTTTTATTAAATATTTACTTAGTCTTATTATATGTGAATTGAAGTTTGGTTGGGTAATTTTGATTATTAATTGCTTAATTAAGGAAAAAGGAATAAATTGTAAAAGAGGTAAAAGTTAATTGCTATTGATTAAAAATAAAAGGGACCAAAGTGGTAATTATACCATGGTCAAAAGGTTCAAGCGGTGGTGGATATGATTACCATCCACTAACTTTTGGGTTATTTATTCATTAAGTCCTAATTAGTTTAAGACTAAATTGCAAACAATTTTGTTTAATTAAAATTTAATATGATTAAAAATGGACCAAATATGAAATTGAACTCTCTTTAAAGGACCAAATAATAGAAATGATATGAAACTCATTAAATTTTGGTAAATTGCAATTAAATCCTAATAAAATGTGGATTTACTGATTAGTTTAATTTAGTATGCTCGGGAATGGTGGTTTCAAGGCCACAAAATTTGATGTGTTACACCTTAAATATTAATTATTTAATATTTACGAGGTTATTAGAATAATATTAAATTTCGGTTGTGAAATTCTATTGTTTAGATAGTTAATTAAGTAAGAAGGGTTAAATCATAAAAGGCGTAAAAGTTGAATTATATTAATCAAAGGCATTAGATGCTAATTGAAAAGTAAGTTAAGATACTTGAAGGGTAAATATACCATTAGTAAGATGTATGGATGGCCTTGGAATTTGGTAGAATTTGAAGTAATTAGCTAAGGATAAAAATGTAATTATATGAAAAGTAAAATAAGTAAATTAAAAGCATGAATTAAACAAAAGAATAAAGTCATTTTCTTTCTTAAGCTAGAACAGAAACCCTAAAATGCCATGGAAGGAAGCTTCGGTCAGCTTTAGTCTTTGATTTGATTACGATCGTGCCATGGATCGCGAAAAAAGGAAATTAGCAGAATAGTCCTTAAAGTTTAGCCAAACTGTAATTTCATCCTGTAAGTTCGTACAATTAACTTTCAAATTTGATATTTGCAATTAGATATTTATTTTGAATATATTCCTAATGGCGGATTGAGACTGAAGGCTTGAGCAGTAATCTGATTATAGCTTGAAATAGCGTTATTCTGATTCTGCTTGAAAGAGCGTTATTCTGATTCTGGCTAGAAAGAGCGTTATTCTGATTCTGGCTCGAAAGAGCATTATTCTGATTCTAGGCTCGTAAGAGCTAACCATTCTGGACTTGCAAGAGCTAACCATTCTGGGTTCGTGTGGGCTAAGTTGTCTATGCTCATAATGAGTTAAAAATCTGGAGAACTGAAAAAGATTAAGTTTGTTATTGTGTACATGATTATGAATACATACTTGTTATCATTTTTTTAACTGATTTGTCCATTCTGTAAGGAAATGATATTCGCGAACTTACTAAGCTTACTAAGCTTACTCGTGAATATGTTGTTGTTTTGTAAATACGTTTTGCTGTCTGAAAATCGGATCATCTCAAGGAAATCACACTATTGCGGAGCTTGTACGGTAGATTTTACATCACTTGGTCTTATGGCATGTACTAGGATGATATTAACTTTGATGTTGAACTAAATATGTTGAAATCTTGTCATTTTGATTGTGTAAATGCATGAAGTACAACTTAGTTGTTTAAACTTATGGTGTTGTAAAGACTTAGAAATTATGTATTGAGTGTGATGACTCAATGCGTAACTTGTGTTTGATATGTTAAACTTGTGCCTTGGCATAATTCTTGAGATTTTGCATACTTGTTTCGATAGAACATATGCCGGTATCGGTAGAAGTACAGGATAGGATAGAGGTTATCCTTTGACTTGGGTTGTATCGGTAGTTGAATTACAAGTATGGGTAGTTTTTAGTACTGATGTATCGGTAGTAAGTATGCTTATATCGGTAGAAGTTGCAGGGTGAGAATTTTTGCTCTTTGGAGTTTTTGGTATTGATAGTTACATGATTTGTATCAGTAGAAGACATTCTTGTATCGGTAGAACTAGTACAGGTACTGGTAGAAATCTGCACAGTTTCTAAAATGTTCGCTGACTTGACTACTACGGATACTTGACCATCAGGTACCGGTAGAAGTCTCCTAAAATGTTTGAAATACCATTTTTACCCTTGATGAGATTGTGTTATGATTGAATATTGTTTTAAAATCTGAGAGGTGAATTTCGTATTGAATAAATATTAAAAATATTTGAATATTTTAAAAGATGAACAATGTTAAATGAGTAGAAACACCGGAATCCTAATCGGCGACAGTGTTCGGGATTTGGGTGTTACACACCAGAACTTAATAGAGGGGCTGTTTTGCTCACTCATCTAACGTGCAAGGACTAATTTGACTATTTTTGAATAAAGAGGCTAAATTGTAATTCATGGTATAGTATAAGGGGTTTTGTGATACTTATACCGATAAAGGTCACGGGTTAGACTAGGTCGATAACCAATTCTAATAACTTTTTAAGTTTAAGTTTGACTCATTGAAATGACTTATTTTATTGTTTTAAATCGTAAAATAAGTTGGGTCAAGTTATCTTTTTTTTTTATATATATAGAATATTGGGTTCAAGTTAGAGGTGTCATAGTTTAAAACTGTGCCAAAAAAGTATTTTATAAAAATTTTAACCACCATTCCAAAGACAACTAATAAACACTTCTAGATATCTATACTATATATAAAGTGCCTGATTGAATTGGTGTCACGAATCAACTCAACACCAATTCATCTGTGAAATTATTTAAATACCCTTTACTTTAAAGGATAATTAATATTATTACAAGCTATTTTCAACTTTTGATACTTTTATATTTTCTAGTGAGCATGATCATGGGTTGGGGTCAGGTTCGGGTTTGGGTTTAGGTTGGGTCAATGTAAAATTTTAGTCTATTTTTTAGGCTTGGGTTCGACCCGAAAAATAGATTTAACTTTTGCTCAATCTCAGTTCAAATAAAAAATGCTAAACTTTAGCCCGGCTCAACTTGTATTACTTTTTTTTACATTAAATACATTAAAAACATTAAAATAAATGTTTCCGAACTACTTGAAGATACATTAAAAAGATTTTTATACTTAAAGATACTTACAACTTAGTAAACAAATGTCTTTAAAATAGTAGTAAAATTAATAATAAAACAAGAGCAGCTTGTTATTGACATTTTTGGGGTTCTAGCAAAATAATAAATTAGAGTTTTTGATCCCTTAAAGTTTGAGAAATTTTTGGACCCCTTGAAAGTTGGTAAAAAAAATTGAGCCTCTTAAAAGTTGAAAAAAAAAATTAGACCTTTTTCAATATTTGATCTTGGGTCTTGGGCGACTGCACTTCAAAAAAACTCTCAGGGTCGGGTCTAAGCAAGAGTTATCCAATATCCAAACGATAATAACAAAATAATAGCAATATAGTAACAAAATGGCAATAAAACAATATCAAAATAACAGTGGGAAAAATTTTAGGTAAATTTGGGCTGAGTCGAGCTAAAAATCTTAGCCTAAGTTCAACTCATTTAAAAAACGAGCTTTATTTATTTTATTTAAATCATTTTTTAAGTGTATAGTAGACGGATTTTCGAATTTGGATGAATAACCCGACCCAGAAAAAGTGAGAATATTGTAGATAGATATAGCAACTATAGCAAAAGAAACATTTTTATCTCAAAATTTCAATTCGAAGGAAGAAAACAAATGAAACATAAAGCAACTAAAATACATGTATATTAGTAAAAAATGAAGAACAAACAGACATCAACATCACAATTCACAAACCAGATTTGTAGCTAACACCAGCATCTGAAATCCACTTTCCACCATTGATGAACTCTTTGACAGTGAACTTCTTGGCTTCTTTATCACTAATATTCCTCAACCCTTCCCATTTAACCCTATCTTTCATCGAAGAACCAGGGCCAACGTTCTTATATTCCGAGTAAAATATGGTGCTCGGAGCAGTATTACCCGTCCACGGCAGCCACCCGGTGCGATCTACGAGACTCCCGATTTGTGATTGCATGAAAACGGTGGCGGAGTAATTCTTCCATGGCCGACCGAGGTAAATTTTCAACGAAGAACTCAGGTTCCCGTATGGTGAAATGGTGCAATTTTGGATTGAAATGCCAGTGTTTTGGTTCGGGTCGACTTTTCCTTGGGCGGTGATGGTGTTTTGTTGGTTGGCCATTGGTTGCCGGGGGAGGATGTTGCAGTTTTGGAAGACGACGGCGGAGTTACCGAATATGAAATCGACTGTTCCGATGATGTCGCATTCGCGGTAGAACTGGCGGTTCGAGTGTGCGTAAAGGGTGTCTTGGAAACCGTCGAATCGGCATCGGTGGAAGACTGATTGGTCGGCAGTTGAAATTAAGGCCACTGCTTGATGTTTTTCCGGTCCCGCGGTGTTGACGAAGGCCATGTCTCTAGCAACAAAGCCTTTTCCGAATACAGCTGTAATGAAAATCAACAAGTTAATTAGTACCTCGTCGACAACCGAGTGTCCACTAAATATATACTGGATAAAACTTTGAGGTATTCGTATCTATTATTCCAATCGTCACACAATTATTGTTGTCAATACTTGAGAATTTGGATTTTAGTATGTTGAAGCGTGTTATATTCGGGTTAAGAAGAATTATGAATAGTTTTTGACATTATGTCAAAAAATGCAGACATGATTCGAATTTATAATGAAATTGTTAAAAATCAAATTTATTGTGGGTTTGGATGACGGTGAGTTGGAATGCATTTAGCTTACTTTTATTTTAGGTTACAATATTTAATTTCATTGAAACTGTTATTTTTACACTAACCGTAAATAAATGCATCGCTCATCCAAACCCACGTGTGCATTTGGATGGACGGTATAATTTGATGCGTTTAACTTATTTTTTTGTCTTAAATTACAATATCCTTACAGTTTTTAATTCCATAATCACCGTTATTTTTACACTAATAACAGTTAAACGTACTATCGTTCAAACTGTATTATCATGTAAAAAAGGTATATAGAAGAAAAACTTACCAAATGTTGCAGTTGAAAATGTTGGAGGCAACATTAAGTTTTCCGGTAACAATGGTGGAATTCATCCCATCACCAATCATCGTAACATTCCATTTATTCTTCTCAACCTCTACATTTTCTTTATAAACTCCCTTCTTCACATATATTACTGTTCTTGTTTTCTTGCTTTTCTTTGGCACAGCTTTAATGGCTCCCATTTTAGTTTTAAACTTACCCGAACCATCTTTCGCCACTATTATATCAGCTTTCTTCTTCAACTCATTCGAACTTTCAAGCAATACCCTTTCACGATGGAACCGCCATTGATGCTCCTCTCGAGCTTCCAAGTTCATTAAACGTCGTCGCCTTAAGTTAAACGCTGTTTTAACCTTCGAAATCCATGTGATAATAGCGAGACTGTTGCTTGTAAGTTCGGAAGAAAGTTTCAGATGGTTATCAATATCGTCGCGGTTGATGACGCCGTTAAACTCATCAAACCCATCAATGCAGCCGTGTTCTGAGATCGTCGACGGAATCCGTCGAGGATGATAACGAGCTGTTGAGATGATCAATGGCTAAACCAAGAAGCTGACGGCAATTCTCCATTGCTAAATTCGTCATGTTGTCGCCATTATTGGAGATGATAAAATACTGAGATGCTTTCAATATCTCGAAAACAGCGGCTTCCATTGATAATCTGAAGATATCTTCGGGTTGGAGCTCGGTGGAGTTAGCCATAGGAGAAAGGCTCTTATAACATGAATCTTTATACAACGTGACATCACAAACGGCTTTGATGGAGGTGGAGATGGACTGTGTTGGGGTGTTTCCGCCATTGTCGGAGTCTCCTTTAGAGCTCCGAGTACTTCCCAAAACGGCAGCGACAACGATGACAGCGAGAAGTATGGAAGAGAGGGAAATGATGGCGATTCTTTTCCTGGTTTTTCGACGAGCTTGGAGTTGGAGCATTATTGCTTGGTCGGAATCGTTGACTTTGCCATAAGATGTCAAGGTTGACATGGTTGTGCTTCTGTTTTTGGATTGTGATTTAGAACATAGATTATATATATGAAGTAATTTAGGGAAAGTCAAAAGGGTAGTTGAATGTGGGCAATTATGATATGATAACGTGATGCCCACTTTGATTACACGTTTTCAAGTTGTTATGCCACTCATGTTGGTGAACCAAACTGCAGTATTGTAAGCCCTGTGAATAGAATAGAAAAAGCAAATCCAATCACCTCGATTATTGATAGAGTAATACATAGGTTATTTTTTGAATTTTTTTTTCTGATTTAAAATCGTGGTAAAACGTATATTTTCTGTTTCGATCATGAAATGGATGAAATAAATAAATAATTTGGTTTTTTTTTAAAGAATGAAATCTTATTGAAATTATTCAATTCATCTTTCGGAATCATATCACATCCTGGATCTAATAAAATAGGATAAATTGAGATGGTATTTTGTAATTACGTAATTATCTTAAATTATTAACTATTTTTTTATTATCAGATGGTCTGGAAAGGACAAAAGAAACATCTTGTTCTTTCTTCAACAATTTCTAGTCTTCAGTGGATTTCTTAGTAAGATTTGAATCGATATGAAGTTCTGACAAAAAAGAATGAATGGATCTTGTCAAGAGAAAGGATTGTATGAAACAGAGATATTATCAATTTTTAATAGTTTAATGTCAGATCAATAATTTCATCCTAAATTTTAGAATTTTTATTTGGATTTGATTTTTTTCAAGTTGAAATCTTGAAATTCAAGATGAAATTACTAATGTGGTATTAAACTATTAAAAATGAATAATATCCCTATTTCATACAATCCTTCAATTGAAATTTTTGCTTATCCCCTTCTCGTTTAAAAATTGAAACTTAGGTAAGTGCTTTATAAACATATGTATAAAAAGAACATATTTCATTTAGCTCATTCATGCTTACTATAACTAGTTATTTCGGTTTTTTACTAGCGGTTTTAACTATAACCTCAGCTTTATTTATTGGTCTGAGTAAGATACGACTGATTTGAAAATTAATTCAATGAACGAACAATTCATAAAAACAAAGCTTTTTGTCCTATTCCATATATTCTATAGTTCCTTACCGTGTTAATTATCAATTATTAGGTATTGATATTCATGGACAATAGAAATTAATATTTACAGATAGATATTACCTTTCTGTTTCTCCTTTCAAATAAATTGAAATGATTGAAGTTTTTCTATTTGGAATCGTCTTAGGTCTAATTCCTATTACTTTGGCTAGATTATTTGTAACCGCATATTTACAATACAGACATGGTGATTAGTTGGTTGACCCGTTTAATTTATAATTTAAAATTTAAAATTTTAATTTATTTAATAATTAAATTTAATAATTTAATCTAAAGAAGTCAAATTCGAATTACTATTTAATTTTTTTTTTAGTTCAATGTAATTTTCAACTTAATAAGAGAGGAATCACACTCTATAAGATTTTGGAGACCCATGTTCTATCAAATTGAATTAAGAGTTTTTTTTTTTTTTGTCATAATAAATAAGACAATAAAAAATAAAATTTTTCCCATCAGATTAAAAAAAATTTTAAGTTTTAAATACTAAAAATAATTAATTAAATAAATAAAAACTATAAATAAAGGCTTAATTTATTGTACATTATGTAAAAAAGTAGTTAAAAAATAAGGTGGAGTTAATGAAAAAACAATGACTTGACATAATTTATTATATACGATGTGAACAAATATTTAAAAATGATTAAATTTTAGATGTTTCAGTGCAGCGAATTCATGATGATTATTTGTACTTTTTTCGATTTGATTTAATAAATAAAATTACCACATGCTCGTTTAATAAATCTTTGTATGATTATTTTTATTGGTTTTTGCATGAAAACAAAAAGTGTATAAGTTAATATTAACTCTTTGATTACTTGAAGTTTAACTAAAGATTAGTTGTAATATATGGATAGATTATAATTTGAAAAAAAAATTATATTAGCATGTAATTTAAATTGTTTGTAGTTCATAAAATTAAGTTGAGCAAATGATTCATTTCATGAACTATTATGTTGTTTATAAATCCAACGGGGGAGATAATTTATCTTGATTATCAAGTTGGTTTGATCACTAGAAATATAAATGTGATTGTTGTTGGAAAAATCAAGTTAAAAAACGGTTTTCAATTGCAGTAGAAGTTTAAATTTTTTGAAAACTGTGATGGATTTGTATCATTCTCAACTTTCAATTAAATGGTTTTCTTTGCTATTCTCGTATCCCGAATTGCATTAAATGTGGGCTTGAACAATAAGAACAATAAATGATTCATTACTTTTAGTAGGAAAATAATTATCTCTCAATAGAAATCGGTAAAAATTATATTCCCAGAAAATAGAATTTATTCTAAAAAAATAAAATTTCATTATTTTCTAGTAGAATAACAATATATTAAACTTATGTAAATAAGTCTACTAATGTCATCTATTTATAGGAAAAGATAAAAAAATATTAGTTAAATAAATATAACACAAATAATATTTATTTAATAAAAAAACTTTCCTAGTCTGACTAAAAGAGGGGGCGGCATACCCTAGATAAAAATACTAGGGTCGTCGCCCCTCACATGTAAAATGAGAGGAATTGTATCTCTTATGTATTGGATTCAATTATATGTACTTCTTAAACTTTTGGCCCAACATTTTATAATTTAATTTAATCCAACTCAATGTGTCTTCTATTCTCAAAATAAATATTATTTAATTATTTAAATTAACTAAATTAATTTTTTAATTAAATAATTTTCTTAAACCAATTTTAATTTCATTAAGTTCTTTACAACTCTACCATAAAACAATCTATGATAAAATATAATTAAGTTTTATATTCAATGGATTCAAAATGACTAATTAATTTAATTATATTTTTAAATTTTAATTATTTAATTAAAATTAATTAAATAATAATTTGAAAACCTTAAATTAATTCTAAAGTCATTTCTTTACTCAATAGGAAAACACACCCATTTTTTATGCAACTCATTTCTCTAACATCATCATTTCTATTAATTTTTTTTTCATTTGTTTCTACAAGCAATTTATTTTTGGTTTCAACGATCAAGCCGAGGGACCAATTGAACATATGTTATTAGGGCTCAAATAATTTATAATTGAATTCCAACTTTTCGTCTATTGATTATAAACTTATTTAATCACGAAGTCATTTCACTAAATATCATGGTCGAGCTCTCTCTAGTTACATACCATTACAGAAGCTATTTAATCAGTGCTTGTCAATGACCTTGTTACGAACGTATTAATCTCTTTGGGATATTTTTTCTCTCAATATGATCCTATTTTACCTCATGGCAACCATTACATTATCCTTCATGAAAAGTCGGTTATTATCAAATAGTAATCAAGTCATTTATCAAAAAGACAAACTACTCGTGGTCACGTTTACTTTTCATCTATTATGTAATGTCAATGAGAGGATATCATTTATCCATTAGTTGGGTCATGTATTCTATTATTGTGAATGATGCTGCATACAACAGAAATCGTATATCCAATATACTGACTTTCGGTTTTTTATTCATTTGAACTCAAGCATTTACTTACATTAAAATATACGAGTCACACATACATAGTCCATCATTCACTCAGGATTAATATATGCCATAGTATGAACGTCAAAAGTGAATAAGTCCACAAACAAACTTAGGATCTTTTCTACTTGGATCTTGTCTGATGTACTGTCAGTCTAATCAATCACATCTATGTCTAGATCAACCAAATTTAGATCACTTTGCTCTAAGGACATCAACAAAGCGACTCACTTGATTACTTACAAAATGCACTCTGAAAAACAAGTTCTAAATAACAAAATAAGTGTTAAAATACTCCATACTACTTTACTTACACTAGCCTTTCAATTTATAATAGTTTGATGCTTGGTAAGATAAATATCAATTATAATGAAAGTTTCCATCAAAATAGCAAGATAATCATCAAGGAAAATATCTTTAATAGGATCAGGATAAGTCTTCAAATCTTCAGAAGTACATGTTACCAAGTTACTCGATCCAATCTCCTAAAAATAGGAAGTCAGTTTGCTTAATCCAGTCCAAATCAATATTCGAGCAAAGTACAATATGAAGGAAATGGTGCCCGAAAGTATGACACGGAGAAATTGCTTAGTCGTTTGGAGAGCCCTTGCTAACGTACGACCTCTTGTATGTTAAAATTTAAGTTGGTCTATGGGGATCGGGAATTCTGGTGTTGGAAAATTCTTGGATTCCTAATTTATGACCTTCAGTAAATTATGTACCTCCTCAAAACAACCTCGCAATAGACTGTTTGTTGTGTGATTTGGTAACTAGAGATGAGGCATGGAATTTGGACTTTTTTAGTGTTTGGTTGTCTGAGGATATTGTTAAAAGAATTGCAAGCATTCCTCCTTTTCATCCTTCTGCAGGGGAAGATAGAATTAACTAGATTGACACCTTAACTGGGTTATTTTCTATGAAAAGTGCGTATAGGTCACTTCATGAAAGCACTTGGCACAATAAAGATAAATGGTGGAAGGTTATTTGGAAGTTTTACGGACCTCAACGTGTTCAGTTATTCTTATGGTTAGTCATCAAGCGACGCCTTCTAATTAATATGGAATGGGTAACGAGGGGTATTAGCCAAAATGGTTCGTGCTCGTTATGTTGACATGGTGATAAAGATTTAATTCATGTCTTTAGGGATTGTCCAACTGTTAGAGAAGTCTGGATACGTGTTGTACCTGTGAAACTTCAAAGCAGGTTCTTTTCGAGTGGATGGAGATAAACTTATGCTTGTTTATATAGCTGCCAAATGTGGAAAGTCTTTGGTCAAGCCTTTTTTGTTTAATTGATTAGCGCATATGGAAGAACATGAACCTTTTTATTCTCCAGGGAATAACTTGGAACTTCACTGAAACTATTAAGTCTTTTGTGGGCTGGGCAAAACAATATTTTTTAGCCCATGGAGGCAATTCGTCAGAACAATTTGAAACTGCTTATGAATCTTCTATGATTGGTAATTGGATTCATCTGTACACTGATGAGACTGTCAAGATGGATGCAGGACTTTGTTGCTGATGGGGTGACATTTGAGCAAGAAGGGGAATAGATCATTGGATTCATTATTATTTAGGGTTATTCTCAGTTTTTGATGCTAAACTCTGGGGTATCTTAGATGGATTGACTCTCATCCAAAGAAGAGGATATCAAAAAGTTGTGATCCATACCGATAATCTAGAGATCATCAAAGCTATTCAAGATGTACACTTGGCAGATTCATCCTCAACTTTGATATGAAGGATCTATACGAGCTTACAAGCGTTACAACAATGGAAGATAAAGCATATTTCGAGGGAAAGAAACCAAGTTGCAGATCACATTGCAAAGTTGACTACAAAACGGAGTACAAATATACAGGTGTTTGAAGTTGTTCTTGAAGAGTTATTATCTGTTATTGAGATTAATAGAATAACAAATTTTTGTTTATGTTAGTTTAATGTAGACAATTTGTTCATTCACCAAAAACAAAACATTGTTTGATTCAATCTCTTTTCTAATAATAAACAAAAGATTGTTTACACAAAGTCCTCAAGAAATATGTAATAGAGTAATCAAGATATTTTGGTTAAACATATCAACAAATAAGGAAGTTATGACGTTGGGCACAGACACTCTTCATAAATTGCCTCAATACTTTTTTTTAATGATATTTATTTAAATACATAGTAAAAAAATTAAGCTTAAAATTTAATTCAATTATATATAGGCATAATGACAAAATTAGCCCCTAATGTTTGAGTGTTTGGTCATGTAACACCCTTATACTCAGCTCATATGTATAAACTCGGCATAGAAGTATTACATTAAAGTTCAGTACAGAAAAACCAAGTCATGTAAACCTTTTTTTTCATTCATTGATGCATTTTTAGGCTTCTTGATTCAAAATATCTTAAATTAATCATGTATAATTAAAATCGAGACTTAAAACCGATTTAAAAGAAATAAAATATAATTTTTTTTAGTCCAAAACATAATTTCAACCAAAATTCATCATTTCATTTCATCAACTCAAAGCATCCCAACTCAACATTTTTCCTTCCATTAGGGTCACATGTAAGTACCATTTGTACATGTCATTTTACTTCAAAGTAAATTACCTAAACTTGAGCTTCAAGAGTGATGTGATGTGATGAAAGGTCATTTGCTCGACTCTAGCTTTCCGTAGCTTTTGTACCTACGTGTTAAAATAAATGCATTATGTCGGTGAAAGCGTAGTAAGCACTACAAAAGTAATGTAAATTCAATTAAATACTCTTACTTATAAGCTTTTACTTTACTCACTTGTATCATATAACTTACCATTATGACACATTTCATACTTACTTCCACTTTTCCACCATTTAGCCTATTATAGACTATCATAGAACTCATCGGATAAACGGAACTAACAGAAAGTAATTAACAGAAACGCATAAGTGCTGGGGAAACAGAAGCACATAAGTGATGGGAAACAGTAGGCACACACAGTGCTGAACAAAAGCACGCACAGTGCTGAACAAAAGCACGCACAGTGCTGAACAAAAGCACGCACAGTGCTGAACAGAAGCACGCACAGTGCTGAACAGAAGCACACACAGTGCTGGGCAACAGAAGCACACACAGTGCTGGGCAACAGAAGAACACATAGTGCTGAACAGAAGCACACACAGTGCTGGGCAACAGAAGCACACACAGTGCTGAACAGAAGCATACACAGTGCTGGGTAACAAAAGTGCGCTAGCGTTCCTTAATGGCATGCCACTAATATCACAACGGTTCTAATTCGTCTACATGGGCATAATCTCACTTAACCTCATTATCCACAATTTATTCATCACATTTACATTTCTCTTCACATATACATAATCATGTATTTCTCACCTTTATTTTCTCAAATAAATCCACAATGTCACCAATTAATTACACAATCAATATTTATAATTAAACACGTAATATTTCACATATACATTGTTCATCATATAAATGTCATGATATACCTGTTTATTCTTACTTTCAAATTAATTTTTAAAGCTGTCAATTTGAGTCACAGTCACTAAATTATTTATATCTTGAGCTACAGAATTCAAAATTAATATCCGCTTGATGTTTCTGAAACTAGACTCAATCATATTTTTACCATAAAATTTCCAGAATTTTTACTTTAGCCAATTTGTACAGTAAATTCTTTCAATTTACCCCTTCTCTGCAGCCTGACAGTTTCGACCTTTCTTCACTAAAAATTATCTATCTTTTAGTACAAAGATCAAATGATATTCCTGTCTATTTCTAATAAAAATATACTCATTAAGGATTTATCCTTAAAAATTTCAGCCTCTAATGATTTTTCTACATTTTTCTATGATTTTTTTCAAAGTCAAAACAGGGGAACTCGAACCTACTCTGACCTTGTTACACAAAAACTAGTATATCTCGAAATATACAATTTCTTTTATTTCACTGTTTCTTTCATATGAAACTAAACTCAATAAGCTTTAATTACATATATAATTCGACCCTTAACTCATTATATACAATTTTTGGTGAATTTTTGAAGTTAATCCCTTGTTCTGTCCAAAACTGTTTTACTCAATCACACATTAATCCCTTCATTTTATCATTGTAAACATTCAAACTATGTACCTATATAACAATTTTTATGCTAATAATCCATATACCATTTTAGAGAAAGTAAACTATAAATCAAAGATTTTGTAGTACTTACAACAAAAAGGCTGATTTTCTTCTCTTTTCCTTTCTCTTCAATTTGATCCTTGCCTCTATTCTCTTTCTCTTCAATTTCACATAAACACATATAAGATATAAGCTATAACTCAATGATTTCCATGCTAAATAACAGTAAAATACATGTATGTCATGAGAATTTAACCATTTCTTACCTTAACCCTTGAATTCAAAATTTCTCAATTTAGTCCTTATGCTCTCTAACGCCTCAAAATGAATTCTATAAGAAGTTTGAGGTGTCTACTAACCCCCTTCTATACTTTTCTTTCAGAAATTTCAAAGAAAATAGGAGATTTTGGAGCTTGGAGGGCTTAAAAATGATAGAAGGATCTATTTGGAATAAAATCAAAAGTTGGATGGAAGAGAGAATGGCATGAACGGTTGGACTATGAAAGAGCTGATATTTTTGCCTTTTAATTGATTTTTTAACCTTTCTCAAATTCTCTAGAAATCTCACTTAATAAAAATGGTAAAATTTCACTTTTAGTCCCTTGGCCTTCTAACTTTATACTTTGGCCCCAAAACTTTGCGTCCAAAAATATCTCCCACCAAATTACTCTTTTGCCCCTCCTCAATCAATCTAACTCCCATGTTGACTTATAATTCAATTTGGATAAATTACTATTTAGTCCTTTCTCCTTTCTTACAATTACTAATTTATCCTTAATTTTCCAATTTTTTCTTATTTTAGCTACATAGTCTAATTCTCAATTCTACCCTATTACTATTCCAACTCCGGTTAAAAAACGCGAATGTTACAGGTCACTTTGACCCTTATGGTTTTTTTTGGTTCACTTTGGCCCCTAACCCTTTTTTTGGTCAAATTGATAATTTTTTAACGGTCTTGCTGACGTGGCCACTAAGGGACTAACGGTGCTAATGTAACACCTCTACACCCGGTTCACATGTATAAACTCGGCATAAGAGTATTACATACAATGTCAGAGAATTAAAAACGAGTATAATAAAATTTTTCTTTCAATTCATGTAAATTTTCAAAATAATATTAGTAACTTGTTCATTAGGGACACCTAAGTATACTATTTGTACATGCCATTTTTCTTCAAAGTAAATTACCTAAACTTGAGCATCAAAAGTGATGTGATGTGATGAGAGGTCCCTTGCTCTACTCTAGCTTTCCATAGCTTTTGAACCTACGCATTAAAATAAACGCGTTAAGCCGGTGAAGGCTTAGTAAGCACTACAAGCATAATAGATGATTATTTATTTATTGCTTAATTTTATCAAACATTTAATTACTCATGCGTATGAAATTTCTAACCTTTCTTGCATGTAACATTTAACTTACCATAATTTCACCATAACACACATTCATCCTCATATTCCAACTTACCTCAACGGTTGATTTTACATTTTCATCCCTTTTTCACAACTTAGTCATTTCAATCACATTAGTTCACTTAATTATTAACATATAATTACACATACAAATATAGTACTTCTCTTTCATGTATTTATCACTCTTTTACCTCAATGTAATAATTTGCACATTCTTTCACTTTTCACAATTTAGTCATCATAGCTTTCTTAACCATAGCTCACTTAGCTTATTTATCCACTTGGCCCATAATAGACTTTTATAGAACCCATTAGATAAACGAAACAAACAGAGAGTACCGAAGTACTAAACAGAGAGCACATAAGTGCTGGGCAACAGAGAGCACACAAAGTGCTAAACAGAGAGTACACAAAGTACTGAGCACACAAAGTGCTAATCAGAGAGCACACACAGTGCTAATCAGAGAGCACACGAAGTGCTAAACAGAGAGCACACACAGTGCTAATCAGGGAGCGCGCTAGTGTTCCTTAATGGCATGCCACTATTATCACAATGGTTCTAACTTGTCTACATGGGCATAATCTCTCATATTCATCATTTCTCATAATTTCATATATCACATTTACATTTCTCTTCACATATACATAATCATGTATTTTTCACCTTTATTTACTCAAAGGCTTACACAATATCACCATTTTATCATATAATCAATATTCATAATTAAACACATAATATTTCACACATATATTGTTCATCACATATATATCATCATATACCTCTTTACTCTTATTTTCACATTAATTTTCAAAGCTGTCCACTTGCGTCACAGTCACTAAATTATATATATCTTGGGCTACAGAATTCGAAATTATAAACCGCTTGATGTTTCTGAAACTAGACTCAATCATCTTCTTACCATAAAATTTCAATAATTTTTACTTTAGCCAATTTATACAGTAAATTCTTTCAATTTACCCCTTCGCTGCTGCCTGACAGTTTCGACCTTTCTTCACTAAAAATTATCTATCTTTTATTACAAAGATCAAATTATGTTTCTGTATGTTTCTATTGAAAATATACTCATTAAAGATTCAGCCGTATAAATTTCAGTCTCTAATAATTTTTCTACATTTTTCTATAATTTTTCAAAGTCAGAACAGGGGAACTCGAATCTACTCTGACCTTATTACACTAAAACTAGTATATCTCGAAATATGCAGTTCCTTTTCTTTCACTGTTTCTTCCATATGAAACTAAACTCAATAAGCTTTAATTACATATATAATTCGACTCTTAACTCATTATATACAATGTTTGGTGAATTTTCGAAGTTAGTCCCCTGTTACTGTCCAAACTGTTTTTAAGTGAATTTTTCCCTTCTCATATTTGCTTTGCACTAAATTTCATTTAATCACACCTAATCACCATATTTATAACTAAACATATCATCTTACTCATTTTTATCACAATTAATCATATACTTTAAAGAGAATAAATTTTTAATTTAAAATCTTGTAGTACTTAGTACTCTAGTAGAAAACTTCCTTTCCCTCTTTGATCTTCTCTTTTCCTTTCTCTTCAATTGAGTCATTCTCCTTCTTTTCTTTCTCTTCAATTCCATACAAAACACATATATTCACATTAAAATCATTCTAACATATCATAATCTATGTTTCTAAACCAAAAACTAACATGTATTTAAAGAGGAGTTTAGCTTTCTTACCTTAATCACTTGTATCCAACACTAATTCCCATTTTCTTTCTCCTCCAAGACAAGTATGGATGCATTTCTTTTAACAATTGGATAGCTACTACACTTTTCTATCAATTTTGTTCACTAATCTTGAAGAAATTTGGAAGAAACTAGCTTAATTGGTTTGTATTTGGTGAAAAAGAACTAATTTGTAAGAAAAGCAAAAGTTGAAATGGTGGAAAAATGGTGGCCAACGTGAAGCACCATGGCTGATGGCTTTTATAGCCTTTTCATCATTTCTTTTCTTCATTTCTCTAGACTTTTCTATCAATTTCTCTTTATAAAAATATCTTTCTTTAATAATGGAAAAATTGCACTTTTAGTCCTTGGGCCTTCCAACTTTACACTTTGGCCCAAAACATTGCCTCCAAAAATATCCTCCACCAAATTACTCTTTTGCCCCTCCTTAATCAATCTAATTCCCATAATGACTCATAATTCAAATTGGATAAATTACTATTTAGTCCTTCTTCCTTTCTCACACTTACTAATTAATCCTTAATTTTCTAACTATTTTCTTATTTTAGCTATATAGTCTAATTCTCAATTCTACTATATTACTATTCCAAATCCGATTAAAGAACGCGGATGTTACAGCTAACATGACAAATTATTTTCCACGTGGACACTATCATGCATGCAACTGCTGACGTAACATATAAGACAAAATATGTCATGTTAGCAAAAAAATTAATTATTTTTTAAATATTTTAAAATTAATTTAAAAATATTTTTTAAATATAAAATTATTAAAATTGAATCTTTGTTTTTTTTCTATTCCCCTTCCCCTTCTTATTTTCTTTCTGGTGGGTTTTTTTCTGGGTTTTTTTTTTCTGTTCTCCTTCTTCTTATTTACCTTTTCTGGATAGATTTCGAGAAGTTTTGCTTATTCTGATTTGGGTTTTTTTGTTTAGGTAAAGATTCTTTTTTTATTTTTTTATTGAGGTAAGCAATTAATCATGGGAGTCCCTGGCTATTCATGATACTTATTTGGATTTGTTTCAAGTTTTAGTGAATAATTTTGATCTGAGTTTCTATCTTTCAAATCTCTAGAGTTGACTCTACTTTCATTTGAAGTCATTTTATTTTCAAATCTCTTCTATCACCCCGTTTCATTATCTATTGTTGAACTTGGATTGATAAAAATTATGGGATTTTGCTGTTAAAACTTTACAGAAAATAATATTCAGAGAACACATTTTCTTGGTATGGTGAGAAAGAAAGCTTATATTTTTGACAGTCATGGAAATTATTATAACAAAGAGTGAGATTTTGCTGAAGGTAGTGGCCAAGAGTTTTGTTGGTACTATGTAGAACTTCCAAAAGGGAAACAAAAGTTGGTGTTTGGTTGATAGGAAAATGTAACAAAATCTGGGAATTTCTTGTTGTTGAAGAAGAAGAAGATGAAATTGGAAATAAAAATTATTTAATTTATAATAACCGTTTTTTTTTTTCAGTTGGGTGTTTATGTAATTTGTTTTTTAATGATTCTAAGTTGAAGTTTTTGATTGTAAGGAAAATGAGATTGTTTGTTTGAAGAATTTCTTGGATCCATTTCTTGGAAGGAGAAGGAGAAGGGGAAGGGGAAGGGGAAAGAGAGCAGAAAAAAACTTAGAAAAACTTAATGGTAATGATTTTAATAATTTTATATTTCAAAAATAATTTTAAATAAATTTTAAAATATTTAAAAAAATAATTAATTTTTTGCTGACATGACATATTTTATCTTATATAACACGTCAACAGTTGCATGCATGGCAATGTTCACGTGGAAAAAAATTTGTCACGTTAGTGTTGTTAGTCCCTTAACGGCTACGTCAACAAGATAGTTAAAAAATTATCAATTTGATAAAAAAAAAAAGTTAGGGGCCAAAGTGAGCCAAAAAAATCATAAGGGTCAAAGTGACCAAACACCGAAATATTAGGGGTTAATTTTATCATTATGCCTTATATATATTAACATTATAATGAATTTATTTTTTATTTTTTTTCCTAATTTATATTTTAATGAATTTCCTTTTTCATTAAAACATTTTATGTAATGGTAATTAATTAAATTTGAATAAAAAATTTAATAAATTTATTTTAAAGTTAATATATAATTGAATTAAATATAAATTTAAAATACTTACTTTTACTTGAAGTGAAATATAATTTAATAAGAATTTAGTTTTGTAGTATTTTTTGTTCACACAATATTGGAGATATCGGTTCGATTTGGTTTCTTGATCATATATTACCATTTAGTTTGGTTTTTGATTTTTTAATATTAATTTTTTATTTTTTATTTTTAGACTTATTTTTACAAAATAACTTTGTTTTATAAATTTTTTGAATATCATTTGATAAAATTTCAAAGTTTTTCATAAATATTTGTAAAAATAATAATTTTTCAAATTTTTTTAAATTATTTTCACTATTTTAAATATGAAATATTTATTTTTATATAATGAATATTAAATTTAATTATATATTAAATAAAAAATAAAATTTGATTTAATTTTAGATAACCCCTAATTTTAAATTTAAATTTCATAAACTGTCCAAACACTTCCGTTTGAGTCGAGTTTTCGATTTTTCTGGGTTTTTTCTCAACCCTAGAAAAGGAAAAGAGAAAAGAACTTTGTAATTAGAGTGATAAATAAGAGCTGTAGCCATTACTCCAATCAAAGTCTTGTCAATTTTTTGTGAATTATAAATAGTGACTAGCGCAATTTGAACGCAGATCACATTTGAGGTAATGAATATATTTGACCATCAGATCAATACATGCGATTCTAATAACAACATGACTAATGCGACTCGAATTCAGATCACATCTGGGACGATAAACACCCTAATCATCATGCCAACACATAGATTTAATTTTATAATATTTTAATATACGTTTAAAATAATTATTTTTCTTAATTATTTTTAATATACGTTTAAAATAATTATGAAAAATAATTATTTTAATATCCGTTTCATAGCATTCAAATTATATGACTTACACTTAAAATATTTTGTATTTAAAATTTTTCATAATATATTATTTAAAATTTCATATTTATATGAATTTTGATAAATTAATAATAACTCCCTAAAAAATAAAATCATGATTCCTGATATTATACCAATAAATGCATAATTTTTATAATAACTATTTTTATATTTACAATTAAAAATAAACTATAATCATTAAATTAAATTATTAGATTTAATTAAAGATTTAAAATTTATACTTTAATAAAAGTATTAAATATATACTTAAAATGTATTCATAATACATATTTATTAAAAAAATTTAATTACAAATATTTAAAACATATTCATAAACTCAAGTAAAATAATATACCCAATATCAAGGGTAAGATTTGTTTGATTCCGTCGAGTATATTGGATTTTTAGAATGATTCATTATAATTCGGTTCAATTCTTAAATTTTTCATGTTAATTTTTACCTTTTGAATTTTATTTTATAATTTTTAGATATTATTTAGCAAAATTTTAAAGGTTTTTTATAAATATTTCTAAAAAAATATTTTTTAAATAAATAAAAATAATCAATAAAATTTATATAATATTTTAAATAAGATATATTTTATATAAACACTTTAAAGTATTTTCACTACTTTAAATATATAATATTCATTTTTTAATAAAATATTTACTTTTACACCATAAAAAATAAAATTAATTATAAATTAAATAAAAATAAAATTTAATATTTTATAAACAGTTCAAATACTTCAATTCAAGCGGGGAGTCTATTAAATTGTATATTTTTACGATAATAAAAATATAATTTTATTATGTTAATAATTTGTATCTTTATAAATTTTAAAAGATTAAATTAAATTTTTATTATTTTTAAGATTAAAGTATAATTTTATTATTATTAATTTAAAATTTTATAAATTATAAAAAATTTAAATTAAAAAATATATTTTAATATTTTTTATTTCAAAAATATTTATTAAAAGCATTGCTAAATTACCCTATCATCTCACTCTTAATATATTTTCGAGATCTGATTTTTCTTACTCAACCCTACCAAACAATAAAGTAAAAACCTGTATACACCAACATGCTCAAAAATTCCCTCACAAAAAGAACACCAATTTCTATAAGTCCCTTTCTCTCTCACTCTCACTCTCACTCTCACTCATTTGACTGTCCAAATCTTCTGTTATTTCATTTCCTCTGCTCTCTTTCTTTCAGTCAGGGAGAGGAAGAGAGAAAAATTGTACAAAATCATGGAAGAATTTTCTAGTTTTATTTGAAAAAAAAAACATTTTTTTGCTACATTTTCTCTTCCCTCCCCACTAATTATATTTTTATGGTTTGATCAGTCAATTCTGGCTCTTACATCGAGAACCCATTTGGTTTCCTCCTTTTTTTTTTTTTTTTTTTAATTTTTTAGGGTTTTAGTGTTTCAAAATTTTAGTCTCAGAAAATTCAGAAGAAACCAAAGACATTTCAGGTAATTTATTTTTTAAAGTCCTATGGGCCTAAATTTATGATTTTTCCTTTTTTAACGTTTGGGGTACTTAGAAACTGAAGCAAAGGCAAAGAAACTGGAGAAAAAGATGACAAACTTTTTTTTTGGGTATTCTTTTCCCCAAGTAAACACAATTTTTGAGTTTAGAGTTTTTATTTGGTTTTTTGGTTTGTTACTGGAAATGTTAGACTGTGTTTCTTTACTTCATTTATCAGGAACCAAAGAAACCTTTTAATTTTTAGGCTTTTTTTTAACTCTTCGCCTAAAACCCATTTCTTGGGTTTCGTTGTTTTTTCAGGGTTATTTCATTTAGGTAGACTAAAAAGAAGAAATTTTCGAGGTAATAAGCTTTTTACCCTTTTACTTATACTTATTGTTTTAACCCCTTTCTTGCATGTGATCTTTGCTGAGACGGTTGATTTAAAAAAAAAGAAGAGTGCGAGGAATTTGGCCATTTGTGTTTTGTTAGTTAACTTCAGTTTGGTTATAAGTTATGCATGTTTATGTCTTGCATTTTCTTTCTCCATCTTCTTGCCGAAGTAGAGAGTTCCTTGTGTAGTTGACCTTTATCAAGGTTTGTCTTTTCATATTCCAGGTATAAGAGGGAAAAATCACCCTTAATTTCTTTGCTGTTTACCTGGTATGATGACTTTTGTGAAGTTAGGTGGCTAAAATTTCTTGTTTTTGGCTGTTGATTCTCGTCATGTTGGTTCAGGCTACTAGTTCATTGACAGAAAAAGCATAATATATATTTTTAACATAAATGTAGCTACTATTTTATGATCGTCCATGCCTATGTTACGTGGACTTAAGTTTGAGTGTTGGTATGCGTCCAACACGGATGGGTATGTTAATTTTTTTTTTTTTTTTTTTGGGGGGGGGGGTTCATTTATCCACATACTCTTGTCTGGAAATGAGTTAGACATAGGTGTTGGAGAGGGGTATTTTAAGAAAAATGAAGAGAGGGAATAATGCAGGTCTATGCTTCATGGGTTTGAAATGGTTAGTTTTTGAGTCCCCTGAAAATTAGGATCGTCTATATTATTAAATATAATATGAATTGTGGTTTTATTGATTTTGTTAGTTGGTGAATGGAAATAATAATAACTCTTTCTTATAAATTAATGTGCAATTACTGTATTACTTGCTTTTGTTTTTTGGAATTAAGCTTAATTGAATGAACTTGCTATTTTGAACAACCACTTCCTTTCGTGATATGTACTGTGTGCTGGAATTTTCTTATGTCTTCTTCTTCTCTTGTAGACTTCTCTGACATTTGTGTAATTAAATGTTATTCATGGAGAACTTGCAAACTTGTTTTTAGCACGTTAGCTCTGGTCTGATTTATTCAGTTGCTATAGTAGCCTGGGAGTGATTATGCTCAGGCCATGTTGTTTTGGCTTTTAATTTTCCTTGAAGTACCATGTATGAAACATTTAAGACATGGATATGGAGGTATGGCTCTCTAAAGAATTGAGCATATACATCTCAAACACATACGAATATCCTACATGCATCCCTAGTCTGAGTAACATAGGGATTAGGCTATAGCTATTCAACCTTAAACTAAGGTGGATTTGTAAAACAATTCTTTGTCCTTATCATTAGTATCTAGGATGACCATATGATACCGGATGGGTTTTGGTGTCCAACTTAATTGAAAAGCATTCAAATGTAGTTATAGGGAGGAAGTTGCCACTGGTTTTAAACTTTTAATATCATTAGCGATAGCTTTTACTTTTCCCCCTCCATCTTGTGGTTTTTCTTTTGTAAAAATTTTCTCCTTATCATTATACTTATTGGATTGTTTATTTGCACAGTTTTGTCTTATAGTTTAAAGCAAGAGACATGGAGGAAAATTCTTCGTCAGTTATTTTAGATGGTGAGATAGTTGGTATAAAGTTCTGTTTGGCAACTCCTAAAGAAATTGTGAGTTGAAATCTGTCCTTTTCATTTATTTGCTCATTAGTTTGTTTAGCTATAGCAATAATCTTTCCCTCTTGGTCTTTAGTCATTTGGATGACTGCAACATGATTTTGGATGTTCCACTTATTTTACTGCTGTCTTCACCTCCTATTCGATTCCTGCAAAGGAGTTTTCTCTGGTATCTATATTTGCTTCTTGGAACTAGTTTTAGCATCTACAACTGGGAAGTTGAATCATTTAACAACAATGTTTTCTGTGAACACTCATTTTGATTGATTAGGGTTTATCATCGAGAATTGCTTACCCTGAAATTATTAGTGTTGATGATGGACTAAAGTCTCTTATTTTTTATGCAATAGTTCATTCTTTGATGCTAATTGACTTTGTTCATCTTCCAAAATTTATTCACAGCTTACAGCATCAGTCAGTGGCTTTCCTATTAACCATGTTAGTCAACTCTCGAATTCCTACCTTGGTTTGCCCCTCGAATTTGGTAAATGTAGTGCATGTGGTACATCAGAACCTGGACAATGTGAAGGTGCTTACTTCTATTCTTGCCCATGGATAAAAGTTGAAAGCTAGAAAAACAAGAGAAAAATGCCAAACTTTTCAATTTTTTGTTGCTTTCAGGTCATTTTGGATATATTGAATTACCAATACCAATATATCATCCTAGCCATATCAGTGAATTAAAGCGACTGTTGAGTTTGCTCTGCTTGAAGTGTCTAAAATTGAAGAACAAGGTACTAGCTTGTTAACTATTGCATTATCTATTATAAATGATATTGTTTTGAAGTCACTTGTACAGAAAGCGGCGCTGATCTCTTTGGCTCTTTTTCATTAGTTGAGGAAGATCAATGAAAGGTCTTGTCAAAGGATGCTTGACTTTTTAGGTTGAAATGTATATCAGTCTTCCATGCTTCATTAGGGACAGTAAATCTTGGGATGCTGGGGTCTAAACCTTGTAGGATAATTACCTCTTATATCTAAAAATGTTTAGCAAATTATATGCCTGGAAGCTCATCAAAAAGAGATATCACAATAAATAATGTTTTGATTCATAAGAATATCATAAATATTGTTACCTTTTTTACTGCAGGAAAAAGTTTAAAGTCTTAAATTAACTATTCATCTCTTCAAAGTAAAGTAAAGTAATCTGATGAATGGCTCACTTGTTGAGAGCTAAAACAGGGTTAAACTCTTGCCAGCGGTTAAAGTGATGAAAGATTTCTATTTCCTCACTGCCCCTAGATAGATTCACCATCCCATATTTCTTTCCATTTCAAGTTACTTTTCTTCCTCCATTTTACCAAATTTCTCTGTCTAGAACTAAGATCAGCAATTAACTTATTGTACTTTGTTTAGCTTTTATCATCCTGTTATTTGCACAAATCTTGAGTTGGCATTTAAATGCAAAAACAATATATGTGTAAGAAAATGTTTAATCATGTGGAAGTTTCTAGAAATGCCTTGATTTTTCCTCTGGAGAATTTGAAATTCCAGAGCTCAATACCCTGCAGTTTTAAATGATAATATTCCTTAATTTTTATTTAACATCATTTGTGAAAGGTTGGGTTCTTAATTCTTTACTTCTCACTAAATAGCATGCTACTAAATCTGTTGATGTATTTACATGCTTGGTAGTTATTAGTGTTTCACATTTCAGTTTCAGATGAAAAGTGGCAGTGTCGCTGAAAGATTGCTATCATCCTGTTGTGAGGTGAGTTTGATGTGCCTAACATTTTTTGCTTGTTTGATTTGCAGTACGAATGTTAACTAATTGCAGTTTATCATTTCTGATGATGTTTACTATTTTGCATGTGTTTGCACACACAAACAGTTTTCTGTCCCCAATTGAACTTTATGATCATGATGGAGGGGATGGAGTTGTTTTCAGAGCCTACTCTTTCGGATGAAGGAGAGGCAAAATCGTGGGAATACGATGATTGATTTTAATTTAAGGGCAACTTTTGGAGATATTTACATGGACTAACAATTGATATCGTGTAAATTGTGCATAATGGGTTTCTAGTATAATACCTGATTCTTCATCCTGTGTTAAATGAGAATTATTTCTCGATATTAGCTGAAATTGGACTTTTCTGTATATGTATTTGTGCTCTTTAATTTTTGTTGGAGGTGTGTTATTCTTTGTTTTCTTATCCTTTTTTCTCTTGATTTTCATAGAATACTCCACAAGTTTCAATCAAAGAGGTTAAGACAACAGATGGTGCTTGTTATTTGGAGTTGAAGCAGCCATCTAGACAATCAAAAACTAACTGGAATTTTTTAGAGAGATATGGTTTTCGCTATGGCGACCATCATTCTCGAACTCTTCTGCCTTGTGAGGTTTGTCTTCAACTTCTCTCTTCTTTTGGTGTTTGACCTTGGCTTTCATATGTTCGTGTTTGTGGAAATTTGATGCTGAGTCATTGTGTGCTATTCTCTTTTTCTTCTCTTTTTCCCAATTTTTTCATGATTTGATGTTTTATTTTGAGGTTTACATATCTAGCTTATTATTTTATTTTTATTATGCTGTGACACAGTACGTGATTATGCACCTAGACATGTATTTACTTGTATTAGTATCATAAAGTTCAGTATAGTAGTAGTCTTTTAAAGCAGACAGTAGTGCGTTCGAATTTGGCTGATTTTTGTTCATATTTCTTGGTTTTGAGCATCATCTTGTTTTTTTTTGAAAGTTATTAATTAGTCTCTGAAATAATACCAAATGCGTCAGTTTTAAATATTTTTTAGTTCCTGATGCAAGCTGATGTTAGAGTTGATTTGGTGGATGAGTTCTAAATTTTACTAATCTAGAACAATTATCATCAGGAAAGCATTATGTTTCCTAATATCTGTTTGATATTGTGTCTTTGGTGAAATAGCAATGGTTCAGGGTTAAGTTTTATTTATTTGAAAACGCTAACAGGTGGTGGAAATACTCAAGAGAATTCCTGCACAGACAAGACGGAAACTTTCTGGGAAAGGGTTCTTCCCCCAAGAGGGATATATTTTGCAGTGTTTGCCTGTTCCTCCAAATTGTTTATCTGTCCCGGACGTTTCGGATGGCGTTAGCGTCATGTCCTCGGTAAGTTTATTATGAACAAATGAGGTTGCTTATCTTGATTTTCATGTTGGATCATATTAGTGTTATCTCTTCCGTGGTTGAGCTTTTTTTTTTTGTCAGGATCTTTCTACATCAATGCTGAGAAAGGTTCTAAAGCAAGTTGAGATCATCAAAAGTTCAAGGTCTGGTACCCCAAATTTTGAATCGCATGAAGTAGAAGCTAACGATTTGCAATCAGCAGTTGAGCAATATCTTCAAGTTAGGGGTACTGTTAAAGCATCCCGCAGCATAGATGCACGATACGGGGTTAACAAAGATGCTAGTGATTCGTCAACGAAAGCATGGCTAGAGAAAATGAGAACGCTGTTCATTAGAAAGGGTTCAGGGTTTTCTTCACGCAGTGTGATTACTGGTGATCCATATAAAAAGGTGAATGAGATTGGTATTCCATCTGAAATTGCTCAGAGAATTACTTTTGAGGAGAGGGTTAACATGCACAACATGAGATATTTGCAAAATCTGGTGGATAACAAGTTGTGTTTGACCTACAGAGATGGTTCTTCTACATATTCATTGAGGGAGGGGTCAAAGGGGCATACGTTTTTGAGACCTGGTCAGGTGGTACATCGGCGAATTATGGATGGAGATATTGTTTTCATAAATAGGCCACCGACTACACATAAGCATTCATTGCAGGCACTTTCAGTATATGTGCATGATGATCATACAGTGAAGATAAATCCCCTAATTTGTGGGCCTTTAAGTGCTGATTTTGATGGAGATTGTATTCACTTGTTCTACCCGCAGTCTTTATCAGCAAAAGCAGAGGTTTATGAGCTCTTTTCAGTGGAGAAGCAGTTGCTTAGTTCCCATAGTGGCAACCTAAATTTGCAGTTGGCCACTGATTCATTGTTGTCACTCAGAGTTATGCTTAAGACATTTTTGTTTAAAAAGGCAAATGCTCAACAATTGTCTATGTTTCTCTCTTCAGCTTTGCCAGAACCTGCTTTTTTGAAGGGTAATCATGTTGCTCCATGTTGGACAGCCTTCCAGATTCTGCAGACCGCTTTTCCTGCATGCCTAGATTGCTCCAGTGATAGATACTTAATCGGAAAAAGTGATATACTGAAAGTTGATTTCAATAAGGACCTTATGCAGTCGGTCATCAATGAAGTTGTGGCATCTATTTTCTATGAGAAGGGTCCAAAAGAGGTTCTTAACTTCTTTGATTCTTTACAACCTTTATTGATGGAGAATATCTTTGCAGAGGGCTTCACTGTTTGTCTAGAAGATTTTTTTGTCTCCAGGGAAGTTATAGAAAATATTCAGAAGGATATCCAGGTTATTTCTCCCTTGCTTTATCAGTTAAGGTCAACTTATAATGAATTAGTTGAGTTGCAAATGGAGAATCACATTCGAGTAGCCAAAGCGCCAATAGCTGATTTCATACTAAAAACATCCTCGTTGGGTAATTTAATTGACTCTAGGAGTGATTCTGCTGTCAATAAGGTTGTTCAGCAGATTGGTTTCTTGGGAATGCAACTTTCTGATAAAGGAAAATTCTACTCGAAGACTTTGGTTGAAGATGTGGCTCATCAATTTCAAAGCATATATCCTTCAGATGCAATCGATTATCCTTCTGCTGAGTTTGGACTGATTAAAAGTTGCTTTTTCCGTGGGCTTGATCCGTATGAGGGCATTGTTCATTCAATATCTACAAGAGAAGTAATGGTTCGCTCCACTAGAGGATTGTCTGAACCTGGGACCTTGTTTAAGAATTTGATGGCCATCCTTCGTGATGTTGTTATTTGTTATGATGGCACAGTTAGAAATGTCAGTAGCAATTCAATAATACAATTTCAATATGGGCTAAGTGCTAGAACTAGACCTCAATTCCCCGCTGGTGAACCTGTGGGTGTCTTAGCTGCTACTGCAATGTCAAATCCGGCATACAAAGCAGTTCTTGATTCATCTCCTAGTAGCAATTCTTCTTGGGAACTGATGAAGGTAATCCACTATGGATTGTGTAGAATGAAATGATTAGGTAGTAGTGCTTAAGCATGTCTGTTTTGTATATCACTTACCATTACTTTGTGATTTTCTTATTTTCAGGAAATATTGCTTTGCAAAGTAAGTTTCAAAAATGACCCAATTGATCGCCGTGTAATTCTGTATTTGAAAGATTGTGATTGTGGGAGAAAGTATTGCCAAGAAAATGCAGCATATCTTGTAAAGAATCATTTGAGAAGAGTCAAACTCAAAGATATTGCAGTAGATTTCATCATTGAGTATGTTCAATCTCATAATCACTCAGCTTTTTGGGGTTCCATTCCCCCCCCTCCCAATATTTTGTTTGTTGAAAAGGGGATATATATATATATGATTACCGATGAGCTTGAGTAATGCAGTAGTATAAGGCCTAACTGTAGCGCATTGCTTACAGATACAAACAGCAACAAAATGGATCAGAAATAGAGGCAGGCCTTGTTGGGCATATCCTTCTCAATAAGGTTACTGTACTTAGCCTAACATTATTGTTTCTTTTGGGATATATTTAAGACTTTAAATTGCATCCATGTTGCTTCTTTTGATATATCTCATTTTAGAGGTGGTGAAAAACACAGGATCTATTGAAGGAGTTGAGTGTTAGTGTGCAAGAGATTTACATGAAGTGCCAAGAAACTATTAACTCCTTTCTTAAGAAGAAAAAAACTGCTGAAACTTTTAAGAGGACAGATTTGTTTGTCAGGTTAGTTTTCTTCAATGGAATTTGTTATGGTGTACTAAACGTGTTTTCTTTATTCTACTGTCTGTTAATAGTTACTGCCAGAAGTTTGCTAAAATTTATTGTAATTCCTCTGATTTGAAAAACAAATATTTATTGGTGCGATTCTTAGCATTATGTTCTTTAACTGATGTCTAGGCAGTATATAACTTATCAGTAATAACATCGGTATGTGAAATAGATACCAAATTCTTCTGATTACTGATCTCATGCTAAAATCGGACTAAGCACCAACTATTGGCAATCAGCTATTAGTTAAAGTGTTCTTAGAAAATATTCCAATTTTACAACTTGTGCTTTTTCCCTGTGTTCTGGGTTCCTAAAATTGCTTATGCTTTTAATTACGGGCTAACTTAAAAACCTCTTGACAATTGGGCCTTAGCTCAATCAGTAATGGTGGGTGTGAGACATGGATAAAAATCCTAGGTTTGAGCTGTAGTGCTCTCCCTTTTAGCAAAAAAGTAAAAAGAAGCCTCATACTTCATCTTTCAGCTGGCCAATCTAGAAGTATTAGAGTTTGATATTCTCCCTTTATTGGCCAACTGTGCTAGAACCCTTACATTGTGTGATCTGTTTCTGTTATAACATTTATCTGGTTGCAATGGGACAAAGTACTGGTAAAACTCTTGCATGATAAGAATCACTGCTGATGTTGACCTTTTCTGTGGAAGGAACCTGATAGATCACTAGGTTGCCACCGAAAAAGAATTTGGGAGGCTGTTTGATGTTCGGTTTAGCTTGCATTGTCTGCTTTTATGACTTTCTCTTTGGTTGCATGTCTTATCATCCAGGATCTCTATTATTTCTTGATCCACTGCATTTTTCTGTCGCTATGTACATAAATTCTCCTCTCTTTGAACTTTTTGGCAGTGAAAGTTGTTCCATCCAGCAATCCTGTGTGGACAAATGGCTTGACATGCCATGCTTGATGTTATTTTTTCGAAATACAAATGATGATAGTCTAGATAGTGCTATACAAATCCTGGCTGACATCATCCACCCTGTTCTTCTGCAAACAGTGATCAAGGGTATTGCCCTATACTTCGTGATTTTTGGTATTTGGTTTCTCTTTGTGACAGTGTGATTAGCTTTCTTTTTAAAAGTTCTTAATATGTAATTATTATGTTAATAAGTTAAGGTTGCCAATGGCTGCAGTTATAGTCTCTTCCAATCTCTGTTCATGCTTTTTGAATATTTTAATTTCTTTGAGTTAATGCATATGGTAGCAGTGTATAAGGTCCAGAAAAGGCTTGTCAACAAAGCTCATATAGATATCCACACAATTATTGTTAGTTGTATCATTAATTTTCAGCTTTGTACAATTCTCAAGTAGTTTGCTTTTCCAAACCTTATGATAGTTGGCCTTGAATACTTTCTCTGTCTCAATTATATTTAGCTTGTAATCTGAGATACTGGTTATGATGGTTGCTTTCTGAGAATGTTTGCATTTTGATATTTACTGTTTTGGTATCTTTAATGGACAGGTGACCCTCGTATCTGTTCAGCAAAAATTATCTGGGTTAACCCTGATGCAACGACTTGGATAAGAAATCCAAGCAAGACTCAGAAGGGTGAATTGGCTTTGGAAGTTGTTTTGGAGAAATCTGCTGTGAAGCAGAACGGTGATGCCTGGAGGACTGTCATTGATTGTTGTCTTCCAGTGCTAAATGTAATTGACACCCATAGGTCTATACCTTATGCCATAAAGCAAGTTGAGCAACTGCTCGGAATATCTTGTGCTTTTGAACAAGCAGTGCAGGTATATTTCAACCAAATATCAAGTTTAGAGTAGGGTTTGATGGTTGTTTAGACGTGCATGCTTTTCATTTTTGGCTTGCATTTTTTGCACATGTGGCATCTACTATAACATAACTTACTTTTTCTTACTGTTAATGGATGAATATAGCAGCTCATATTTACTTTTATCGTAACAAATATTCTTAAAGCTTCATTGTTTCAGTCTCTAGACCTCTGTCACTGAAAATGCTCACTTTTTGCGACATTTACAGCGTCTCTCTACTTCTGTGTCAATGGTGACAAGAGGTGTTCTAAAGGAGCACCTCATGCTCTTAGCTAACAGCATGACATGTTGTGGAAATTTAATCGGCTTCAACTCTGGTGGTTATAAAACACTATCCCGCTCACTGAATATTCAAGTGCCATTTACCGAAGCAACGTTGTTTGTAAGTATTTTGTTATTCTTTCTAAGTTGAGAAAGTACAAGAAGTCCCTTCATGGATAAACCATTGTTCCTTTGAATTAATTAGTTCTTGTATGGTTGCACAGACACCAAGAAAGTGCTTTGAAAGGGCTGCTGAGAAATGCTATGATGATTCCTTGTCGAGCATAGTTGCATCCTGTTCTTGGGGTAAACGTGTGGCTGTTGGAACAGGATCACGGTTTGATCTCCTGTGGAATCAGGAGGTATGTCATATTTGAAGTTACTCTTTTTAATGATATTCCTAACTCTTATCCTCTATTGTTGCTTGAACTTGGTATTTTTGGTGGAATTTGGTGTCAACACGACTTGTCACGAACATGGGTATGGGATCTGTGATGGATTCAGCTGGAGATATCTGAATCCACCAAATTAGACCAAGTTGTTGCCCTAACCAGAATTAGTTTCTTCAGTTCCACATACCCTTTCAGGTTTTAATTGCTATAGATCTTCATGCCACACAATAAGCTGACAATTTATACTCAGTTACAGTAATGAGATAAGAAGTTTGATGATCTGATGTCATCTTTGTTTTCTTGGTTCCTCTCTCTTCCTCCATCTTGGGTTACTACTGCCAATGCCCTTGCCCTTTTCATCTGTCCCGTTTAGGTTCATTTACTAAGATCTTAATATTTTTACTTTTAACAAAAAAACAGATCTTAATATTTTATTTGGTTAAAGAATCCATAGAACTTTTTCCTCATTTCAAACTCTCTATAACTGTATTGGCATGTGTTCTATTTCATGTAGTTGGCATGTCAGACACTTAGATGCATACCTGCAGTTGAGACCTGCAATCGAGTTCGAGCAACAAACCTCTTATTTGCTTTCATTGATTTCTAGAGTAGCATTTTCTCATTATCATTTTTTTTTCCCAGTCTGGATCTGATCAAATGAGTGGAATGGATGTCTACAACTTTCTGCACATGGTTAGTGGTGCTGGTGGAAGCAATTCTAATACTGCTTGCCTAGGAGAAGAAGTTGATGATCTAATGGAAGTGGACGAGTGGTGCTTGTCTCCAGACCATAGCACTGGTTTAGATAAGCCGGTGTTTGAAGACGCAGCTGAATTTGAGGATAATTTAGACGGTCAGCCAGCTAGTGCAAATTGGGAAAAAGTTATGTCTCCGGACAAGGTGTCAGATGTTGGTTGGGATGCTTTATCTGGATGGAATAAAAATGCTGAGGATGTTGACAAATTTGCAGCAGCTGCGACCAGTTCGGAGAAGCAAAATGAGTGGTCTGGTTGGGGGGCGAGCAAATCTGAATCACAAGTTGTTGTCTCTCCAAAAGTGGATGTTGGTTGGGATGCTTTGTCCGGATGGAATAAAAATGCAGAGGATGGTGACAAATTTGCAGCTGCTGCAACCAGTTCGAAGAAGCAAAATGAGTGGTCTGATTGGGGGGCGAGCAAATCTAAATCACAAGATGCTGTCTCTCCAAAAGTGGATGTTGGTTGGGATGCCTTGTCTGCGTGGAATAAAAATGCAGAGGATAGTGACAATTTTGCAGCAGCTGCATCCAGTTCAAAGAAGCAAAGTGAGTGGTCTGATTGGGGGATGAGCAAATCTAAATCACAAGATGATGTCTCTCCAAAAACGGATGGAACTTGTATGAAAGAGCAAACTGAATTGTCTGGCTGGGGGATGAAAAAGTTCAATACACGAGATGCCCTTCCTGTGGAAGAGAGAGCCTCCAAGCCCAACGGTTGGGATTCTGGTGCTAGTTGGGGAACAATGAGCAAAGAATCTGAAAAACTTGATACTAGTGCTGCAGCGCCATGGTCTGGTTGGGGGACAAAAGATTCCACCCCTAAAAAATCTTTGGACGAAACTTCCAAATCTAGTAGCTGGGATACTGTTTCGTCTTGGGGGAAGAAGATTGCTGCAGTTCCTGAATCTGGCCTTGAAAATGATAACCAGCAGGCCCAAGGGAGAACAGAAAATGAATGGGATAATAAAGCAAATCAAGTAAAGCCAATGCAGTCAGCATCTGGTTGGAATAACAAAGTGACAGAGGAAAAGGTAGTTCAATCGACATCTAGCTGGGATGAAAAAGCTTCTTGGGAAAAGCCAGTTCAGTCAATGTCTGGTTGGGTTTCCTCATCTGCTGCAGGCTCAGATGAGTCACCTACAAAAGGCTGGAGTAAGAATAGTGCTTGGGATCAACAAAAGTCACAGAGAATGAATAATGCTTGGGACCAACAAAAATCACCTGCAACAAATAGTTCTTGGGACCGGCAAAAATCATCTACGATAAATAATTCTTGGGACCAACAAAAGCCACCTACAGCAAATAGTTCTTGGGACCAAGAAAAGTCACCTACAATGAATAGTTCATGGGACCAACAAAAGTCACCTGAATGTTCTCAGGGTTGGGCCACCCTAAATGACTTAAACCAACCTGCAAGTTCTAGTGGCTGGGATATGCCACAGGGTGAGGATAACACTCAAAGTGAAAAACAGCATCAGTGGGGACAAAGTAAGGGCTCACGACGTTGGGCTTCAGATGCTAATAAGAAGAATCGTCCTGTGAAGCCAGCTCGAATGATGAATGATGATTCCAGTATGGCTGCAATGTTCACTGCTACTAGACAAAGACTAGACATGTTTACTTCTGAGGAGCAAGATATTCTCTCGGATGTTGAGCCACTCATGCTGTCAATCAGAAAAATAATGCACCAGACTGGGTAAATTTTCTGACTTTTGCTCTTGAAATTTTATGACAATGTTTTTAGATACATCATAAAGTAGAAAGTAATTTCTTTATGTTTTTAATTGACATTGATCTGCATGAGTTAGGAAATTCTGGGAAATTAGATGCCCTTACATTTGATGATCTATTTATATGGCATTATATGTTTTTAATCACCTTACAAGTGGGAAACAATTTGGGTTTGCATGAACAATCTTTGCTATCATAGTTCATGTCAAAATTTTCATGATTCTTTTAAGCATTAGAGTTCACTCAAGTTTTATTAGATACATATATAACAAAGCAGATACTTCCAATGACCTAGCCTACATTTATTCTTGGAATCTAATTATTGTACTGCTTAATCTATTTTTCTACTTTCCCATTCACCAATCCTGCAATCAATAGTTTCTGCTTTAAACTGCATGTTTTCATCTTATGCGAGTTTTCTCAATAGAAAATTCATATTTGAAGGTACAACGATGGGGATCCGCTGTCTGCCGATGATCAGACGTTTGTTCTTGATAATGTTTTAGCTCATCATCCAGACAAAGCTGTAAAAATTGGTGCTGGTATTGATTATGTCATGGTATGGCTTCGCTATCCAATTTTTTTTTCCCAGTTTGCCTTTGTTTGAATGATGTTCCTATTGTTTGTGATATACACAAGAATTTTAGGCCATGGCTTGGCATCTGTGATTTGTGAGCTTTTAACACTTCTCTTCATGGTTGGAGTTCTCCGTTAGTTACATGAGTCACTCACTATTCGTCTCTCATATTGGCTCGTACATTTCATGTGTTTACATGTTACTGCCAAGTTCCAATTTCACCAATGATAAGATGTTCACCTTGTTCTGAGGTGTCGGTTCTTTAGCTTAGGTCTTTTAAAGTACTTTGGAAGTATCAGACGAAGGTGCCTTTAGCTTAGATGTTGTTTTCTTATCCTTTATTCACGTAAAGAACTAAATTCCCTTGATACACCTTGTGTTGTTTTGGACTGTGCATTATGTATGCATATTAACTCTTGCTGATATTCAGTACACTTCTGTGACATCTAGATCCTATGCTGTCTGGTCAGGTAAATTCGTCTCGTGCTTACTGGCCCTTGTCTTAGATTGGTTTTGTTAAGCATTGAACCTAAAACCGATTGGTAATAAGTGGAGAGGCCCAATTTGAATGTAAAAACACAAGAAATCCGAGACTTGATAGATGTCAGAAAGCATACTTGACATGCTTAAAATTTCTTGTATGTTTTAAGGTCTGTAAACAAGGAGTGAAGGATGCAGTTAGATATTTTAAAAGACTTGGGGAAAACATGATTGCATATAGTCATCGGCATAGGATGAAGTGATCTTTTTATTTTTATCGTCTTATGAACAGTTACTCAGCTTAACAGTCCAGTCTATATAAGCCCGATTCCGAATTTGCTTTTGATGCTTGATTTTGGAATAAGTTACCTATGAATGATGGTGTGAAATTTTATACCGATATTAATATATTTGAGGGTACATAGTGTATATGGATTTTAATTATATTTTTTCTGTCAAAGAAGAAAAGAAAGGATTAATCAACTATTTGTTGTGTATCTTCACTTGATGCGAAACAGGTAAACAAGCACAGCCTTTTCATGGATACCAGGTGCCTCTACGTTGTCTCAACCGATGGTCATAAGCAAGATTTCTCTTATCGCAAGTGTCTGGAGAACATGATCAAGGGGAAATATCCTGATTTGGCTGAAGCTTTTGTTGCAAAATATTTCAAAAAATCTCGAGGGAACCGCGACCGAAGTGTGGCTCCAGAGAATTCTCAAGGGCTCCGTGACCGAAGCGTTGCTCAAGATGATAACTCTCGAGGGAACCGCGATCAAAGTGTTGCTCAAGATGATAACTCTCAAGGGAACCGCAACCAAAGTGTTGCTCAAGATGATAACTCTCAAGGGAACCGTGACCAAAGTGTTGCTGAAGACGATAACGAGGGGGAGGTTAAGCAGTAGGCATCTGTCTCTCCAAGTGTTAATATCATTCAGAAAGGTCTAGTTAGGTATTTTGTTCATTCCTGATGTGAATCTTTCGATATGTACATGTAAAGCAGATGTTAGTGTGTTTATCCCCCTCAAAAATTAGACTTTCACAGATCCCAATTTTAGACCCCCCACACATTGCAGTTACATGTATTCTGGTTAAAGTGGTCTCAACTTGTGTTGCTTCATACCCTTCTTTTTTTACCGAAGGAGTCAAATGCCTTCAAACCTAGTGAAATCAAATTACAAAGTCCCGAGCATAGGTAAAATGGGGCCTAACAAACATACACAGGCCTCATCTTAGTCGAGTTTAACCCATCCTTCATTTGGAGCCTGCCATCCAATTTGCTGCACTTATCTACCAGGTCTTTTTTGGGTATAACTCACACCATAAGAGCAAGTCGTTGCTATCACGTGTACACACCAGAAGCTGTTCAAACCCACGACGTGAGTTTTGTAGGATGAATGTATCATTGCCAACATGTGTGCGCTAGCAATCTCTGCGATTTAAACTCATGACGTGAGTTGTAGGGTGAGTATCAAGTAGGCAATCTCTGTAGGGTTAGCGCTTTGGAAAATGGAAGTTCCTGTTCAAAGGAACAAATCCATCAGGTTTTCTCCTCTTAATGTATCCCGCAACTCAGCAATCCAATAGTGTGATGCAGGGGGAACTCAGAAATTTTTTTTTTAGAGGAGGTCGAAATTAATTTGTAATTTTTACGATAGTAAAAATATAATTTTTAAATGATTAAATTAAAATTTTATCGTTTTTATGAAAGTCAAAGTGTAATTTTACCTTCACTGTTTTAAAATTTTAAAACTTTTAAAAGACTTAAATTGAAAATTTTCCATTTTTAAGAGGTTGGGTTCTTCCCCTGGTGTGATGGTTGGGATTTCTTAATATATCTCTCAATATATTCCACAGATATCATTCACAATGTTATTAACTTTTTATTTAGAGCAGTCAAGAGCAAAGAATTGGTTAAATATAGTGTGATGGTCGGGATTTCTTTTCGGATAAACAATATTTTCATAAATTTTCATTTTGGGTATCGAAAATAAAAGAAATTGTAAATTGGGTATTATCGTTAACAATAATTTTTATTTTAGTTACCTAACTTTAATAAATTTTCATTTTAGTCACTTAATTTTAATAAATTTTTATTTTGATCATGCGAGTTAATTTAATATTAGTGTATACTTATTTTAATCACCCAACTTTAATACATTTTGATTTTGATCATTCGTTTCATTTTTAGAAAGTTAATTATATTTTTTAGATTTAATTTTAGTGTTTTAGTAAAAGGAAAAAAACGTTAGGAAAAGGAATTATAAGGGAAACCAATTTATCTTTGTAATTTATTTTAATTTCTCTTTTTTAGAATTAATTTTAATTTTTCAATAAAAGAATTTTTTTTGTTTCATTTAGAGAAAAACTCGAGTTTTTAAGGAAAAGCTTAATTTTTTTTTTTTTTTTTTTTTACAGAAAACTGAGTTTTAAAGAAAAAAAAACTTGAGGTTTCATTTCTACAGTTGAATAACTCAATTTTATGTAAAAAATAAAATTAATTTTTAAAAAGATGAAAAGAGTGACCGAAATGAAAATTTATTGAAGTTGGGTGACTAAAATGAGTGTCTAATAACTTTGAATTAACAACGGGTGATCAAAATAAAAATTTATCAAAGTTGAGCTAGTAAAATGGAAATGGTTGTTAACGGTAGTGTCCAATTTACAAATTTTTATATCCAATTCCCAAAATGAAATTTATGAAAATTGGATGATCAAGTGTAATTTTACCCTTTCTTTTCCAGTTTTCAGGGTAAAATAAATGAAAACTAATAGTTAATATCATTAATTAATCATGAATTTTCATTCGATCAATTTAAAAAATTAGATTAAACACTAAAAAATTCATGTATAATTTTTGTCTTCAATAAAAAAAAATTCAAATACTATATTAAATAAAAGTGTCAAATTTATATACTGAAAGATAAAGGAATATTAATGTTTATGCTCCCAATTTTTATTCTGAAAATTTTAATTATACCCTGAATTTAAAAAAATTAATTAAGCTTCAGAATTTTAAAAAATTATCCTCAATTTAAAAAAAAAATTCAATTAAACTCTTCAAAATTTTTTAGTATATTAATTAAAACCCTTAAATTTTTTAAAATTTTAATTAAACTCCTCAAACTTATCCGAAAAGATCTATTAAATCATATTTTTTTTATGAATTATAAGAGAAAGACGAAACCCTAATAAAAAAATAATTAACACAACTCAAATTTAAACTAAACTCAAAATAACAAACGCTCTGATCATTAAATCAACGCGGGTGGTCTGCTAAGCCATATTTTTTCCACTAATCAATAAGTGAAAAGGAAACTATTGGTCGGTCCGTACAACCTTTTTTTTTTTTTTGCTAGCAGCAAGCTAAAAAACGTGTGAAAAGTGGCAATCTAATACGACTACTGTCATATTATACCAAAAACTCATCAGATAATATCTCTAAAAAAAGCAATAAATTTTCAGTGTTTTACTTCACACTCTGGTGTAAGCTGAAAAGTGAAAAAGAAAAATGGCTTCTTTGATAGTGAGTCAACTTGTTTTTCCATCAGAAAATGGTTACAAAGTGTGGGAAGATCCATCTTTTATTAAATGGAGAAAAAGGGACCCTCATGTTACTTTGCTTTGTCATGAATCTGTTGAAGGTTGTTTCTTTTTCTTTGATCAAATTGTTGATTTATTTTATTTTAATTTCTGGGTTTGACTCGATTTGGTATTTCTTTAACATCTGCTTTTGAAAAAGATATATTTTGATTTTTCCCCCTGAAGTTTTGACTTTTCACTCAGATTTATTGCTTTGGGTACTTTGCATGTACTAATACTGTGTTCGTGATTGTTTCCATTAAAATCTGCTACTTGGGTATGCTTTGTCTTATCTTTATCGTTTTTCTTTTACGATTAGATGTTGATTTTTATACTGGCTTCATTTTAGCTTATAGTAATTAGAACTTAATCATTATTAATATTTTTTTAATTGTGTGTTTTTGTTTCACTTATTGATTTGGGTTCCATTGATTTTGAATTACAATTGAATGATTGGTGGGAGTGAGTTACTATAATTCAGTGTGAAATTGATTTGAATATTCTTGATTGATTTCAGATTCTGTTTTCATTCAAACTGTGTTTTTCTTATTAGTTTATTTAGCTATGCAATTCAAGCTGTTGAGTGTGGAATTTAGTTTTAGATTGATCAATGTTGATACTGTTAATCTTTGTAAGGATCTATTTTTCTCTCTTCAGATTTTTTCTTTTTTCTTTTATTGATTATTTGATGTTAACAAGTGGTCTGGATGGCAAAACTCAATCCGTGGTTGTATGAATCCACTTAGAATGGACTTTATTTTTATTTCAAGTGGATGCATGCAGTTTTGGTAAATGGTCATGTATATTTGTATTATATACATTCAAGATATGTACTAAAATCACATGTATATGAATTTATATGTACTTTATATATAGTATATTATACATGTGAAAGAATTATATTGCTTTAATTATGTTCATGAATGAATTATAATATATATTTTACAATAGTAAATTGTACAAAAGTAAGGTGGAGTGGCATGAAGGCGGATGTTTTCAACATCCAGATAAGAGTGGGGAAGAGGTAAATAAGGCAATCCTCACCCTTGCTGTTCCATCGTGATCCCTTAGTGATTGCCAAAGGACTATAGCTTCTTGTGAACTTGTTTTCTTTTCTTGCAGAAGTGTTGGCCCAATCCATTTTAAATGGTTGAAGTTACTAAGTATAATTTAATCTGCTGTTCTTCAAATTCAATTTACTCAATGAAAATATTGTTGTTCATTGACATATGACCTGATATTCTGTTGGTAAATTAATTCACCAGTTTCAACTTCTGAATTATGTTTTCTCATACAACGTTGTATAATAGGATCTCTTAAATACTGGTATGAACGCAATAAAGTGGACCTTTCAGTATCCAAATCGGCAGTTTGGAATGATGATGCTGTTCAGAGTGCACTTGACAGTGCGGCTTTTTGGGTGAGAGGCTTGCCTTTCGTCAAGTCTTTGTCTGGTTATTGGAAATTTTTATTGGCTTCCAATCCTACTGCTGTTCCGAAAAATTTCTATGAAAGTGCATTTCAGGATTCCGATTGGGAAACTTTGCCAGGTAAGATTGTTAATACATATGTTATATATTTGCAAACTTTTCTTGCTTCACTCTCACTTTTTAACTTTAGTTATGTGTTTCTAATCTGAGTTTTGCCTTAATTAGCAGGATTATTTATTATTCTGAAATAATTTGAGAAATATGCCAAAATCTATCTCTTTATAGCGTTCATCAATATACGCGATGTAAACCCAAGTTTACCCTTTTTCTGGTGTCTAGTTATGCAAAATTTTAAGTTTCTCGTTTATAATTATTGACATAATCATATAAGCATTTGCATTACATTTCACTTGAACCTATAACTTTTGGCTGTCATAACGTGTAAGTTATGGAACTTGGCTGTTGAAATCAAAGTGCTAATGATGTATGCATGACATACGCATTCAGAGATGAACTAATAGGTGAAAATAAGCAGTTCAATATTCATTTGTTTGATAAGCAGTGCTTATTGATATTTGTATATTTATCACTTATTTTATTATGTGATCCTTATTGTTATTATTCTCAAGCTTCATAATTATACTTCATCTTTAGTGTTATTTCTTGATTCTAGTTTGTCTTTTAATTTTTAGCTATAATCAGTTCCACATCATTCCCGTAAACAATGTTCTCTAACAAAGGTCTATCTTTTGCAATTGAAACAGTTCCTTCGAATTGGCAAATGCATGGATATGATCGGCCTATTTATACCAACATTGTGTATCCGTTTCCTCTTGATCCTCCTCATGTTCCTACTGATAACCCTACAGGCTGTTACAGGACATACTTTCACATTCCTAAAGAATGGAAGGGTATGATCTAGTCAAATGTGTTCCTAATTTAGATGGTCTATATTCTGCTAATATGATTTGATTGTTACTTTCTTCTTTGATTCTGTTTTTACTTCTAGATTCACATGCAGTAATTAAACTGTTGTAGTTTTCTTTTTTCACTTCCACATCCTTTTACTTATTCTTCTTCTTCTTTTTTTTTTTTTACTTTTTCCTTCATATAAATGTATGCTTTCCATATATTTATGCTTCTCAGACTTAGGTTGGGGATATTTGTCCAACACGGGCATGTTCATTTTTTCTTGGTTTGTCCTAGTATTTAGAGTTTTTTTAGGGTTATTTTTATGGTCCCGACTGACGGATCTTGTCACAGGACAATTCACAAGCAAACCGTCTGTCTTAGCAGGGCTTTTTCCCTGATTTCCACTAATTCCCTGGGAATGACCTATGACGAACAAGTGGAACTCGTCGAAGGGAATTCCAAACCTTAGACTTGTTAAGAGGGAGTCTTAAACCTCTTAAAATTGAATTAATATGACTTAACTTTATTGCTACCAATCAGCCTCTTAAATAGAAGTTACATAGGTTTAGTTATTTGAATAAAAGACTTATAAGCTAAGAACTCTAAATAAAGAAAGATTCCTAATACGATAAAGAGACTTTTAAATAAAGAAGATCTCCTAATAAAAATAAGCTAATATCTCTCTAAATATAATAATTAATGTCTTCAATGCTGAGATACTAATTAACATCTAATAGTTACATCCGCATGCCTATATCCAAAAATGTGCTGGAGGCAAGTACTTCTAGAGAAATGAAGACTTGGAGAAACATAGGTTCTCATGTTTGCTATATGCTTTGCCAATGCAAATTCTACTGTAACAAACTTAATATAACATATTTTTTAACATTTGGCAGGTCGCCGGATTTTATTGCACTTTGAAGCTGTTGATTCTGCCTTCTGTGCTTGGGTAAACGGAGTCCCTATTGGATACAGGTATGTAATGCATAGCTGCAATATATATATATTTTGTATGGAAAAGTTTTCACATTTATATAAATTTTGTCATCCGAGATTGAGAACCCTTGGGGTGTGCTTAGCATTGCTTTTCAAAAGAACTTTTCAGTCCAAACTAGCTTTCAAGTCATAAGCAATGTTAAACACATAGCTTTTCAAGACAAACCAGTTTTTCTAATTGACTTTCCCAAAACCTGAAAGTTTCTAGCTTTTGGCTTTTTAAAAGTCAAATTGGGTGCCAAATTATAAATTTGCTCCTCATTTATATTAACTATAAGTTATAAATATGATTTATATATTCAAATTAAATTTTACAAACAATTTATACTAATTTAGTATTTAAAATTGATATGTTAATTGAATATCATTTAAATTAACTTATTTTTTAGTTTACGATATCATACCTAAAATGGATATTTTAACTTTTCACAACACTTATTGATAGCAATGCTAAACACATGAAATCTTGAGCCACATTTCTCAAAATTATTTTTCATAGTACTTCTAACCCTTTATCTTTTGACTCTAAAGGTGTTGGAGTATTGAGAATTGGGGGCATATTTGTTATAAATGATTAAGATATTTTTAGTTAAAGTAAAAATGTTGGGAGTAGATACTCTTCTTAGAGGATAAAATTTAGTTATACCATGCACAATCTATGAGTTGGATGCTATTTCTTGGGACTTGGTCATGTGTAATATAATATTTAATTTATTATTAACTTTCCCTAATATACTTATTTCTGAAATTTTAATCTCCAACATGTTATATGAATATTGTTGGTAGCAAAATAGTTGCTCTTTAATTGAAGCCTTCTAAATGATCAAGGATGAAAAAAAATACATTATTAATGTTCGTAGAAATCAACTGTGGAAAGAAAAAAAAAGAAAGAAACATAGACAAATACACAAACAAGCTTGTTGGAGAACCTTGTTTTATTCATACAGGAATGTCATGTGAAGCAGCTTCCAAATATATATTTATCTATGTTACTTGGACTCGGGTGTGAGTGTATGTTATTATTATTATTTAAAATTTTGAGTGTCTTTGGAGGGTCATATCCCCATACCCCATGTCTGAATATGTGTCAGACATAGGTACTTCATGAAAAATGAATAATCATAGCAACTTAGAATTTTATAGTAACCTTTTGAAAGTTTGTCTTCCACAGTGAGCAGCTTCTTACAGTGATAACCTTTATTAGAGCGTTTGAATTGGTATTATGTGTTGGACCTATTGTTAAATTCTTTTCCATTGTGTTTGGTCAGTCAGGATAGTAGATTGCCTGCTGAGTTTGAAATAACAGATTATTGCTATTCATGTGACTCGGACAAGAAGAATGTTCTATCCGTTCAAGTATTTAGGTGGAGTGATGGATCTTACCTTGAAGATCAAGATCATTGGTGGTTATCCGGTATTCACCGTGATGTGCTTCTCCTTTCTAAACCACAGGTTATACTCTCTCATTTGTTACATTTTTTTACCTTTTTAGCTGTTATGGCCAGTTATTGGACAGTAAATTTCATGGACAAGCACTGGAAGATATATGTTTATATATATATATGTATGTGTGTGTACATGCGTGCGTGCGTGCACACGTATCTGTGTGTGTCAATGTCCTGTTCTTGTATGTTTATATTCAAATTCCTCTGTTTTCCCCCTTCCTTTTCTGATATCTCATAACTTTGGCGCATTTGATGTCCTTTCATATAAACTTTCATAATTAAAATGGACCTAACTTTTCTGCAGGTCTTCATTGCGGATTACTTTTTCAAATCAAACCTTGCTGACAACTTTTCTTATGCAGATATACAGGTAAGAGTTGCTTACTTCAAGAGTTTACCTGGCAATTTTCAGAGTTTTAATTGCAAAAATTATACATGTTTTGTTTCAATTGCAGTTAAAATAACATAAAACCTGAGGCCTAATAGCCATTTTTAAAGATTCTGTTTGAATGTGCATAAAATTACTGTAGTTGTTGATGTACCTAATCAATACCATTGTTGATTTTGTTAGCTTACTACGTCTTATTTCTTTATTTTGTTTCTATTATAAACAATTGTTATATACTAAAGTTGTGATATATATTGCATCATATACATTACTCAGCTTGAAGTGAAAATAGATTGCTCGAGAGAAACATCCAAAGATTTAGTGCTTACGGACTTTATCATAGAAGCTGCATTGTATGATGCTGGGAGCTGGTACAACTGTGATGGAAATGTTGATCTGCTGTCATCGAATGTGGCTAACATAGAGCTCAACCGCTTTCCCACTCAAACTCTAGGATTTCATGGTTATATGCTTGAGGGGAAACTAGAAAAGCCCAAGTTATGGTCAGCGGAACATGTGAGATTCTCAGTCAAATCAATTTCATTTTCGGTTTAAACTATATATGTTTGATTAAGCTTAAAAGAACTAGTCCGCCCCTTCCCCTATTTTTATCTGTCTTGCTAATTTGGGTTCCTAGGATTGTACTTCTTTTGTTCTCCTTTCTCATGCCTTATAGGTCTTCAATATCATTGTTTTCTCTCTTTTTATGAGATAACACTGGTTATAAGTTATAATATGTGTCCTATGTTACTTGGACTTTGGTGTGTCAGACGAGGGTATGCTCAATTTTTTCCATGATTTCAATGTATTTGGAAGGTCTTTTGAGGGTCATATACCCATACCTATAGTGTTGATACGGATTTCAGGCACCCGTGTTTCAAGAAAAATAAATAATTGGAACAACTAGTCTTTATTCTGATTTCATCTGAATTGTTTATTGCTTGCTTGTTTTCATTTTGTGCAGCCAAATTTGTACACACTGGTTATCATACTTAAGGATGCATCTGGGAAAATAGTCGATTGTGAATCATGCCTAGTTGGTATAAGACAAGTATCGAAAGCCCCAAAGCAGCTACTTGTTAACGGGCATCCTGTCATAATAAGAGGTGTGAACAGGCATGAGCATCATCCACGTTTGGGGAAGACAAACATAGAGGCTTGCATGGTTAAGGTAATGACACCTTAAGTTGTCAATTGTTATTTCTTATTGGCAAGTTGTTGCAGCTTATGTTGATAACTGAATTGGACCTATGGATTATATATTCATTCTTTTTCCTTTACAGGATTTGGTTGTGATGAAGCAAAACAATATCAATGCTGTGAGAAACAGCCACTATCCTCAACATCCCCGTTGGTATGAGTTGTGTGACCTGTTTGGAATGTATATGATAGATGAAGCCAATATTGAAACACATGGTTTCGATCATTCTGGACATCTGAAGCATCCTACTCAGGAACCTAGTTGGGCTGCTGCGATGATGGACCGTGTTATAGGCATGGTTGAAAGGGACAAAAATCATGCATGCATTTTTTCGTGGTCCTTGGGAAATGAGGCTGGATATGGACCTAATCATTCTGCTTCAGCTGGTAATGCGTTCTGATATATACTTGCCATAAAATTTGCTATTGCTGGAAGCAACTATTATGAGGTTTTTCTGCATCGGATTCTTTTATTATCTTGATCCTCATAATTATGACTTGCCAAGTATCTCTGCTAGTGAAATGTTTACTAGAAACGATATTCTTTTAAAAAAAATGCTTTAGATGTTTGTAAACTACATTTTGTTATCATGTTCTGGGTAGGAAGTTCGTTGACTTTCAGAATTTATGCCACAAGAAGCACGATCAAGTTTCTCATTTGACCTTTCATACCACATTTTTTAGTTTTACTTGTAATGTTAACCATATCTGACAAATATGCTTTCATTATTTCTTCTTTTTTGTTATTTATTCTCTCATCATTTATTAATTTTGAGACTTGACTTAGGATGGATTCGTGGAAGAGATCCTTCACGAGTAGTACATTATGAAGGTGGTGGATCTAGAACCCCATCCACCGATATTATATGCCCAATGTATATGCGTGTATGGGACATAGTGAAGATTGCAAAAGATCCAAATGAAGCTCGTCCTTTGATATTGTGTGAGTATGTAACCATTCATCTCTATTAACACGTTTCTTTTTCATCTTTATTCATTTCCTTTATGGCAGAATTTATTTTCACAGCCGTGGCATTCTAATAATCTGAGGGTCTTCTATTGCAATAATGTCAGGTATTCACATGCCATGGGAAACAGCTGTGGAAACATACATGAATATTGGGACGCCATTGATAACATTTTTGGCCTTCAAGGTGGCTTTATATGGGATTGGGTTGACCAGGTTGAGAGTCCTTATTTATTTTTAAGGCCCTTTAGGGATATCAAGAATTCTTTGTCGTGCCATGATTTAGTTATTAACCTTATAGTGTCTATTTCATATAATTTCTTCTGTAAAATGTAAAGTAAATCAGCTTACGTTGAAAACATGTGGCCATAATCTAAGAAGTCTTTTCTCTACCCTAATGTCTCCTCTTGTACTGAAGTGTTCCTTGTAATATGCACCGAATTTCATCTCCTTTTTGGCTCTTTAGCCTTTGCTTCTGTAAGCCCTTGTTTTACTCGTGATGTTTAGAAAGGACTAAATGTATTGCATTTTTCTTACAGGCCTTATTGAAGGACAATGGAAATGGTAGCAAATACTGGGCTTATGGTGGTGACTTTGGGGATTCTCCCAATGATTTAAACTTCTGCTTGAATGGCATTACATGGCCAGATCGAACTCCTCATCCCACCTTACACGGTACCCTATATCAATTTCATATTTCTAATGTACTAAACACTTTATTGTTTACGGTGATATCCATATTTCTGTTGTGTTTGCTTCGCCACTTATAAGCTTGATTGCTGTTTGCAGAGGTTAAGTATGTCTATCAACCGATCAAGGTTTATCTAAGGGAAAGCACGGTTAAGGTACTGTCATATTTTTGTCTTTCCTGTTTCTGCGTGATCTGTTTTTAACATCTAGTTGAAATTTAACTTGGCAGATAAAGAACACTAATTTTTATGAGACAACAGAAGGGGTGGTGTTTGAATGGGCTGTTCTTGGGGATGGCTGTGAACTTGGATGTGGAATTCTCTCCCTTCCTGTGATTGAACCTCAGAGAAGCTATGATATCGAATGGAAGTCTGGCCCATGGTATCCTCTATGGGCTTCCTCAGATGCCGAAGAAATATTTTTAACAATCACTACTAAGCTTTTGCACTCCAAGAGGTGGGTCGAAGCCCGTCATGTGGTTTCATCGACACAAGTCCAGTTGCCTTCCAAAAGAGAAATTGTACCTCATGTAAGTTCTCTTCTGTTCCTTTTTCTTGTTTTGTTTAAGGCTATTTTACTCAGACTGGGCGTGAGTGTTAGATACGGAGATGTGTCCAACACAAGTATTGTTAAAGTTTCTACATGAATTTGGAGGTTCTTAGGATGATCATACTACTGATGGACACAAATGTTAGACATGCTTAATGTATACTATTACTCTGAATCAGCTTAGTGTTCTACTTTTGAGCTCTTCAGATCATCAAAACAAAAGACGATGTCCTTTCCACCGAAATTCTTGGGGATAATATCATTATTAGCCAATTGAAGTTATGGGAGATTACATTTAATACAAAAACCGGAAGTCTCAATAGTTGGAAGGTAATCTAAGTCTATGGCTTTTCTTAAATTTTCCATTTTTATGTTAGCTTTTTCTTAAAATTGCAGAAAGAAGGCAATAAAGCAAGCCCAGCCTTGTATCTTGTAAACTAAAATATCTTTCAAAAGTTGTAAATTTTCATTTTTGAACTAAAGCATATGAAGACAATATTGTAATTTCTAATTTCAGAGAAATTGGTGGTAAATTGCAGGTTGAAGGTGTCCCTATAATGAAAAATGGCCTGTTCCCATGCTTTTGGCGAGCACCAACAGACAATGACAAAGGGGGAGGTCCGAGCAGTTATCAGGCTAAGTGGGAAGCTGTCTGCATCGATGAGATAGTTTTTCTTACTGAAAGCTGTTCTATAGAAAATAAGACAGACAATGTTGTGAAAGTAGCGTTTGTTTACCTTGGTATCATTAAGGGTGAGGATGGCACTTTAGATGAGTTGAAAAAAGCAAGTGCTTTATTCAAAGTTGACATGCTTTACACAATCCATGCGTCCGGTGACATCGTAATTGAATCTAATGTAAAACCAAGTTCTGGTCTTCCTCCTTTACCACGTGTTGGAGTTGAATTCCACTTGGAAAAGTCGGTGGACCAAGTGAAATGGTATGGAAGAGGGCCATTTGAGTGTTACCCGGATCGAAAAGCAGCAGCACATGTTGGGGTTTATGAGCAATCGGTAGAAGGGATGCATGTTCCTTATATAGTTCCGGGGGAGTCCGGAGGTAGAGCAGATGTCAGATGGGTGACATTTCAAAACAAGGATGGCCGTGGAATTTATGCTTCAACATACGGAAAATCTCCACCTATGCAATTGAATGCAAGTTATTTTAGCACCACTGAGCTTGATCGGGCAGTGCGCAATGAAGAACTTATCAAAGGGGATACCATTGAGGTAAATTTTCGAGTTAACAATGGTTTTCTTTTCTCTCTTATGTGCTATGTACATGCACATTTGCTCCTCTTCACCTTTATGAATCTGAAGCTAATCCTTGCACCTGTTCATCCCCTTACGCGTTTGCTTATACTGAATATGAAAGTGTATAATTGGGCTGTCGTCGGGATCCGTCCTCATAAAAAGGGGGTAAAGAACCATGACCATAATGAAAATCCAGATGAAGTGCCAGAAGAATGACCAACTCTATTTTCTCTAAAACGGGAAACTGTCAAGAAAGGATCCATCAAGATGATGGTCACTCGGAACCTTAGTTTTATCCGTGCCGGAATGTGACTTTATCAAAATCAGTTCACTTATGAGAATCTAACCCTTTTCCCACTACAAACATGCATACATACGAACATATGCATGTACATGCCAAATTGGTACCAAATGAATTAATGTCTAAAGTCTCAGATCTTGATTCTGGTTTCATCTTCACTTTAATGTGAGCTTTATCATGTTATTGTTTTGTTGTTGTTTTACAGGTCCATCTTGACCACAAGCACATGGGTATCGGTGGAGATGATAGCTGGACACCCTGCGTACATGAGAACTATCTGGTTCCAGCTGTGCCGTACTCGTTCTCAATCCGGTTATGTCCCATAACTTCAGCTACTACTGGCCAAACTCTCTACAGGTCCCAACTTCAAAACTGAGTTCATTCTCATTGTGCTTTATTTGCAAGATATGAGGGATGCCCTTTGTTTGACACTGTAATAAGGCGTTCCCATTGAACTTTCTTTTCATGCGGATTCAAATGTGGCTTTATGTTAATAAATAAATAAAATAAAATCTTATTTCCATACCCCAAAATATCATGTAATTTTGGATACAACATGAAAATGCTGTACAAATATGGCAATGGCTCTGATGGTTTTAAGCCTAATTGGCTCCATCTGATCAGTTAAATTCTTCATTTCCAGCCGAGCTTCAACAGTGAATGCTATCTTGTTTGAATGGGAGAGAGACGTTTCTTGCAATCACTGTTTCTCCTGTATATTATGAATGTATGTTTAATGACAAGCTTAATCTATGTTCAATGTTTCTGTTCACATTAGTTAAAGAGGTTGATAATAGGGTTTAGGCTTCATGAATCATTTGGTATGGTATGGGATTAAGGAGACAGTGCTTTGGATATTTGCAACTTTTTTAAATAATTAAATTTAAATTCACTTAATTAATTATTTAACTATGTATTTGATTAAAAGAGAAGGAGAAAAATGTTATTTTAATTGAAGGAGTTAATAACACGTTTGAGCCAATAATTAAAATTTTAGAATTTGAAAAATATAGAAAGTAAAATTGATAAAATTGAAGAGCAATAATTAAATTTACAATTCATACTTAGTATGAAACTAGAAATAGAATTTGATCAAATCGATTTAATTACTATTTTTTTGATCATGAGTAAATTAAAATCGATTAAATTAGAGTATAAAAACTATAATAACATAATTTATTATTATTAATATTATTATTATTTCTTTAAAATTATGAACAATATTTATCACTGATTTTCATAGATGAATTTTAATATTTTCAAAGTATCAACATATTCAACATTAGTTCAGAGATTTTGCTTCCTTAAATTTTAACTCAAATATAGCAAGTAACTTACCATGTGCATTGTTGAGTACCACTTAATTCATTCAACACAACTTACCTCAATAGATATAAATTAAACAAATATTTTTTTATAACAACAATACTTAAATATATAAATGTAAATTAACTTTGTACTCAAATATTCAAATTTATTTTTGAAAGCAAATTAACTTTAGATTAGAATAGAAGAATACGAAACCCGGACCAGAGGAAACTAAACCCAAGCCACTATTATTTTCCACAATTTCTACTTTGTTTTTCCACGTAATTGCGCGGTGAGAGTGAGGAGGTCACTCTCCTGCTATTATTTTGCTTTCTTTCTTTTTCCACATTAAAGATATGTTCATACATATGACTTACAAGGTCTACAGCCAATCCGTGTGGACCCTAATTCATCTGCCATTGTTTCTTTCTTGTCTTTGAGTATCCATCCACACTTGTTTCTTCAGTTTCCAGTTGTTGATATCCATTGCTGTTTCTTTGGTTGCTAAATTCTTCTTCAGTTTTCAATTGTTGTTGCTTTGCTGATTCTGAAATTTAAGGAGAGAGTGGAAATGGCGGATGCACTTGTTTCAGCTCTTGTGAATACCATATTGGACAACTTGAACTCATTGTCCCAGGAGGGGATCCGACTTGTTGGGAGCCTCAAAACTAAAGTTGAGACTCTAGAGAGTACTCTTACTACCATCCAAGCTGTGCTCCATGATGATGAAGAGAAGCAGTGGAAGAGTGAAGCTATCAAGAATTGGCTTGGGAAGCTTAAACCAGCAGCTTATGATGTGCAAGATGTGCTCGATGACTACAAAGAAGATCGAGACCGTAGCCCGTGTAAGGATGCAATAAGTAAGGTATCCACTTTCCTTTCACTTTTGTTTCGCTTAAACCTGGCACGTAAACTTAAGAATGCAAGAGAGAGATTAGATGCCATTGCTCAGGAGAGAAAGTTCCACTTGACAGAAGCTGAAATTGAACCGAACGAGGACAGGAGAACCAGCTTCCTCGTGAATGAATCGGCAATAATTGGCAGAGGAGATGAGAAAGAAGACATAGTTAGCATGTTGCTTAGCGATGTGAATCACCATGATGGCCTCTCTGTTTATGCCATATGCGGCATGGGGGGTCTTGGAAAGACAACACTTGCTCAGTTGGTTTGCAATGATGAAAAGGTGGCACAAGCGTTTGATTTGAGAGTTTGGGTGCGTGTATCTGACGATTTTGATGTAAAAAGGCTGACTGAAGCCATTGTGGAATCCATTGAGGGGAAGTCATGTGATATCAAGGAGCTAGATCCCCTGCATCAACGCCTAGTAGAGAAGCTTGCTGGGAAACGATTTTTACTTGTAGTGGATGATGTGTGGAACCAAGACGACGACAAGTGGGACGGACTGAAGAAAGCGCTACTCTCTGGACGAAGAGGGAGTGCAGTCATTGTCACTACTCGACTCAAGAAAGTTGCTCTTATGATGGCTACGGTTCCTGTTCATGACTTGGTGTGTTTGTCAGATGATGAGTCTTGGTCCTTATTCAAGCAAAGAGCCTTTGGGATGGGAATGGATGAAGGCAATGTGAACTTGGAAAGAATTGAGAGGCAGATAGTGCAGAGATGTGGAGGGGTACCCTTAGCAATTAAGGCCATAGGAAGCATATTGCGCTTCAAAAGCCAGGAAAGTGAATGGTTACGTGTCAAAGAAAGCGATATATGGGATTTGGAAGATGAGGGAAGAAGAATCTTAGGTGTGTTGAGGTTAAGTTATAAGCATCTTCCACCATATATGAGACAATGTTTTTCATTTTGCTCAATATTGCCCAAAGATTATGTCATGGAAAAGGACAAGCTGATAGGACTATGGATGGCAAATGGATTTATTCCTTCACGAGCACATATGGATTTGCATGATACTGGTTGTGAAATATTCTCTGAATTAACTTGGAGGTCCTTTCTCCAGGAAGTCAAAGAGGACGTTCATGGAACTGTTACATGTAAAATGCATGATTTAGTTCATGACTTGGCAACATCTATGATGGACGAATGCTATGTGATTGGGTCCAGTGAGAGGTTGAAAAATACCAAAAACTGCTCGTCACTTGTTTGTTCATAGTAGTAGCTTTTCGAGGAACACTCTAGACTTATCCGAATTGCAACCGTTGCATTCTTTGATCCTTGGGAACAAGTTCACCTTTCGTGGTATTGCTAACCTCTATAATCCTTCCCATTTCATCAGTAAATAAAAGCATCTAAAGGTGTTGGATTTGGGTTATAATTTTTGCAGTATTGCATTTAAAAGTTTGAAACATCTGAGGTATTTGAGCCTTCATGATGGTAATATGAAGACTCTACCTGAATCAACAAGCTCCCTTCATAACTTGCAGACACTGAATCTTCGTTCTTGTGACAATCTTCAAATGTTACCAAAAGGCATGAAGCACTTGAAAAATCTTAGGTACCTAGACCTCAGAGAGTGCTATAAACTAAGTTCTATGCCTATTGGATTAGGGCAATTGTCAAGCTTGCGCAAGCTCAACAAGTTTGTTGTGGGAAAGGACAATGACAGTGGTGGCATTGATGAGTTGAAAGAGTTGGACATAGAGGGGGAATTGAGCATCACAGGACTTGGCAACGTGAAAAGTGCAATCGAAGCTAAAAACTCCAATTTGATAAATAAGCAAAATTTAATATCATTAAGCTTATCTTGGAGAAGAGACAGCAATGAAACCTCCCAACATGGAAATGATGAAGAGATTCTTAATGCTCTCCAAACTCATTCAAGCTTGAAGAAGTTGTACATATATGGTTACCAAGGTGTTAGGTTTCCGCATTGGATGACGGATATGCTTCTACCAAACCTTGTTCAAATCTCACTAGAATATTGCAACAGATGCGATCAACTTCCACCTCTAGGGAAACTACCCTTCTTGAATGTCCTTACTATTTTTGGAATGGGTGCTCTCAAGTATATTGACAGTAACTTCAATGGAGATGTGGAGAGTTCTTTTCCATCACTCAAGGTTCTCAAAATACTTTGGGCACCATGTTTGGAGGAATGGACAGCAGAGATTGGTAGGCACCATTTTCCTATCGTAACTTCATTAACTATCATAGGTTGTCCTAAGCTGGTTAAACTGCCCATGCTTCAATCTCTAAAGGAGCTAGATATCAGAGGAAGTAGTGTTACTTTACTCAAATCTTTGATGATGAATGCCACTGTTCTTACATCTCTCCATATTTGGGAGTTCTATGAGTTAAGGGATTTGTCTGATTTGCTGGATAATCTATTATCCCTTGAACTTGAAAGCTTGCATGCAGGTCTACAAAACCTCAGGTCTTTAGAAACTTTGGAATTAAGTCATTGCAACAGCCTTGTATCCCTTCCGGTAAATGGATTGCAAGAACTATCTTCCTTGTCTACACTACGCATTGAAATGTGTAAGAAATTAGCCTCTTTGTCCGAGGGGGTGCGATGTTTGACTTCACTCCAAAACTTGCATATCAGAAAATGTCCAGAGTTAACATCATTGCCAGAGTGCATCCAATATCTCTCTTCTCTTCGATGTCATAATATGAAGGACTGTGAGGGATTAGTCTCTCTCCCAAATGAGATACAACACCTCACCTTGCTTTCAAGATTGGAGATTGTGAATTGCCCTAACCTGATGTCATTGCCCCAAGGGGTACGAAACCTCGTGGCACTAGAAACGTTGTGGATCAAAGAATGCCCACATCTGGAAAGACGGTGTCAAGAAGAAAGAGGAGAAGATTGGCCCAACATAGCTCACATTCCTAACATTTATATCAAGTAACCTATCCAAATGCACTCACCTCGACGACAGTGGCAACAAGACATGGCGGTGGCGATGACCTTACACTAAAGAGAAGAAAAGCAGGGACTAAGAAAACTACCCAACCAGTTTCAACTTTCAACAACAAAGTCAAAATGTTAGCCTTTAGGCTTTTGTTGTTTGCTACTACTAATCTATTAATGATGAATCCAGATCAGTCAAAGATGATAAGTTTTACTTTTGAGTGCAATTCTGGGCTGGGCTGAGGAAAGCCTACTTTTTCACAACTGAATTACATGGGAAAAGAAAGGAAATTGATGTTGCTTCTGAGAGTTCACAAATCGCTAAAAATGAATTTTTTAAAAAGAAATTTTTTTTTTTGAAAATTTTAAAATTAAAATTAAATTGATAAATTTTATAAATGTTGAGGATTCATTTATTATTATTTTTAATTTGAATTAAAATGGTAATTTATAATTTGTTAAATTTTTTATATTTAGGATCAAATTGATAGAATGTATAAATATTAAAGGGTTAAATTTATTATTAAATCAATTAAAAAAGTCCACATCAATTTTTCGTTAGACTTAACCATGAGTCGGGCCATCAACCAAGCCCGAAGACTTGCTCGAAAAGTGAAAGGGTAATATAAGCTCAAAAAATGGGCTTGAGCAACAAAAAAAAAAAGGTCGGTTTAGAAAATAAATCAAACCTCGAGTCAATTTTTTGGTCTCGGCTTAGCTCGAAAACATGCTTGAAAGTATCGATACCCTAACAAAGTATCGATTCTTTCACAAAAGTATCAATGCCCTGCTTGGTATCGATACCGTTTTAAGGTTCGATATTTTAGAAATTAAAGAAGAATTGTCTGGGTATCAATACACTCCCCAAGGTGTTGCTACCTCGTAGCAAGTATCGATACATTCCCTTCTGCATTGATACATTCCTTATTGTATTGATACTATAGGCTTTAATACATGTCAGGTCAATTCGGGTTCAAGTTTAGTATATATAATCTGGGTCGGGTTTGGGTAAAAATTTATATCCATTTTTCAAGTCAAGTATTAGCCTATCAATTGAGTTTAAAATTTGGTTAGAACCAGGTTTGGCACAACCGATGGACAATCCAACTTTTTGTCACCCATCTAATAACAACTAATTGGAGGGTGACTAAAATGTTTAATTTTGAAAAGTTTTAGACTAAATCGAAAAATTGAGTGAAGAAATATGAATATTTGAGTAGTTTACCCAAAACAAATGACCATCTAACATATCTAATAAAAATGTTTTAGGTTGGCCATTTTTGTAATTCAGTCATATAATAAATATCTTATCCAGAAAATTAACATTAAAACGAAAATGAACAGGACTCATAAAGCAACTTATATTACCTGTCTGGCAATTTTCAGCTAAAGCAGTGAGCTTTCCGTAATGGGTATGGTTCATTTTTCTCAGTTTCTCTTGAATTCTGGGTTTTTGAGTGTTCACTTCTCTTCATGAACTCTGATATTTGATGATATTTAGTTGTTTTTTTTTTTTTTAATTCTTGTTTGGTATTTTCGTTCATTAATTCGCGATAAAATCGAGCGATAAGGGGCCATGGAATTTTTGTTAAATCCATTCCCTACCCAAACTTACTTAAAACCCTTAATTTTCATGCCAAAGCAAGTTCATAATCTTTCATTAGTGAAGTTAAGAGGTGGGCTTGAGTTTCCTAGAAGAAACTTAGCAAGTTTGGGTAAAAATTATAGAATTAGTACTGGGAATAGAGTTAATGATGATGAAATGGAAGATTGGGAATTGGAGTTTGTTGGAGAGATTGATCCATTTAGTTATCAAGCACCCAAGAAGAGGAAAAAACAAGAGAAATCTAAGGTTCTTAATGATGAAGAAGGGATGGATTGGTGTTTAAAGGCTAGAAAAATGGCACTCAAATCAATTGAATCCAGGGGATTGGCTCATAAAGTTGAGGATTTGATTAAAAAGAAGAAAAAGAAGAAGAAAAGATTAGCAAAAAAAGATAAGATAAGTAAAGAAGTAGAGGAGACTGAAGAGGGTTTCGATTTTGAGGAAGATATTGACAATGAGGGTTTCCATAACCAGATCGATGACAATGTGAGTCAACTTCGAGATGCGGTGAGTTCAATGGGGGATGGAATGTTTTTAGAGAAGAAGGAGAAGGCAATGGAAGAGTTAGTTCAGAAATTAGCTCAATTTTCAGGGCCGTCCGATCGTAGAAGAGAAGTTAACTTGAACAAAGATATAATTCAATCACAAACTGCAGAAGAAGTATTGGAGATTACATCTGAGATGATAATGGCTGTTGGGAAAGGTTTAAGCCCTTCACCACTTTCACCTCTGAATATTGCTACTGCACTTCATAGAATTGCTAAGAACATGGAGAAAGTATCGATGCCGAGCACTCGCAGGTTGGCATTCACTCGACAAAGAGAAATGTCAATGCTTATTGGTATTGCGATGACTGCTCTTCCAGAATGCTCGGCTCAAGGTGTGTCGAACATTGCGTGGGCACTGTCCAAGATTGGAGGGGACATGTTGTTTTTGTCCGAAATGGATCGAGTTGCAGAGGTGGCATTGGCTAAGGTTATAGAGTTCAATTCTCAGAATGTTGCTAACATTGCCGGTGCATTCGCTACAATGCGGCATTCTGCCCCGGATTTGTTCGAAGGGTTGGCAAAGAGGGCAGCGGCCATAATTCACTCGTTCCATGAACAAGAGCTTGCACAGATGTTATGGGCGTTTGCATCTCTATATGAGCCTGCAGACACCTTGCTTCAAGCTATCGACACCGTTTTCAACAATGCCGACCAAATTAAATGCTGCTTAAGCCATGAAACTGTAAAAGATGATGAAGAAACTGGTGTGGAGAACAGTAGAGATATCGAATTTGGAGGAATTCCAGATCCTCCTGTGCTCACCTTAAGCAGGTACCAGCTTGGGAATATAGCTTGGTCCTATGCAGTTTTCGGACAGCTTGATCGAACATTCTTTTCTCATGTATGGAAAAAATTGAGCAGTTTTGAGGAGCAACGGATTTCAGAACAATATAGAGGGGATGTTATGTTTGCTTCACAGGTTCATCTGGTGAATCAATGCTTGAAGCTCGAGTATTCACATCTTCAGCTATCCATTGATGGTGAACTTGAGTCAAAAATCATTCGTGCTGGGAAAACAAAGAGATTTAATCAAAAGACAACTTCATCTTTCCAAAAGGAAGTTGGTCGTCTTCTTGTGAGTACTGGCCTTGATTGGGTTAGGGAGCACCCTACGGACTGCTACACCATTGATGCTGTTCTTGTTGATCAAACGGTTGCTTTGGAGATTGATGGACCAACACATTTCTCAAGAAATACTGGTAATTATTTTCAACAATTCATATATTCCATGTCGTGTTAGTATATTTTTTTGTGTCATATCATGTTTAAGGTGTTGGTCATCTTTTATCATGCATATGAGATTAGTCAAGCTTAATCTAGCAAACTTGATTAGTTCGATCTTAAACTTGAACAGAACTCGACCTTTAAGAGTAAAAACAATCTAGCTTGAGGTTCTTCTAGCTTGTGCTTGGTTTGGCTTTACCCTTGGATTAAATTACTTAGTTTTATGATGTCTAAATTACAATTTTGACTATAATACAAGACTGTTTATTGCATCCAATGATATTCTTCTGAATCTCTGCAGGAACACCATTAGGGCATACCATTTTAAAACGGCGTCATATTGCCGCTTCTGGTTGGAGATTTGTATCATTGTCTTATCAAGAGGTGGGTCCTTGTCTTTTATTTCATATGCATTGAAAACTTGAAACACTGCTTAGAGTACTCATGTCATGATCGTAGACGTTTTCTCACTAGATTCCAACTTTTAAGCAGGTTTTAGGTGGTCGTAAACTATGTTATCTGGACTTTTGTTATTTTTCCTAAAGTACTTGTATCTGGCATCTATGTCCGGTACATGTTTGGACATGATTATGAGTATGATTCTTCAAAGATATGAAAAGACTACATATCCATATCCATATCCATATCCATATCCATCACTTACTTGTCTCAATATGAGTGTTAAACACGAATATGTTTATCCTTTTCAAGATTTTTACGTATTTGGAAGGTCTTTGGAGGATCATATTCATATATACATGTCCGGATATGCTTTGGACACGAATGTCAAATATGCATACTTCAAGAAAAATCCAAGAATAGGAGTACTATATCACCAAGTTCAGATAGCATAGCTTGTAAATTGTAATTAATGTTGGGAATTTCTTTTGATGCCAAAGGTAATGACTTTTTTTTTTCTCTTCTTTTTTGTAGTGGGAGGAACTTGAAGGGGAAGTAGAGCAGCTAGAGTACCTGAGGGAAATTCTGAAAGATAATCTGGGCTGAATTGATTTGAGGCAGCCTCAATATTGTTTATTTACTTATTTTCAGTGAGATTAGTCAAACTGTATGTATGTTTACAATTACATGATAATTAAATATCAATCCTAGTGTTATAATGCATATTCTGAGAGTAGATCATTTGGTTCTGCCGATTTTAAAGAAACATGTTCTTGCTTTTGGAAGAAGGGGGGAATTTTATTAGATACATTTGGTGGGTCTACAAAACAGGCTAGATGGAGTTCGGGTTACAAATCCATTCTTCTTTTCAAGTTCGATCCACTATTTTTTTAAGACTTGAGAGTTATATTAACTTCCAATTAAATTAAGATTTTTTTTTTTTGAATAAGATTAAATTGGATTAAATCGGATAAATTTTGTCAAGTGCTGTTTTCTTTTATCACAAGATCCTAACTTAAGTGACTAAGGTCTTACTTTTGCATTCATATCTCGACTTTTTATCATCTGATTCAATAGATGTTGATAATTGACTTGATTTTTGATAAATTCTTTCATCTTTTCGTTTTCTTTAATTATATTAATTTTTTATCTTGAAATCATTATCATAATAATTTTATTAAAATAAAATATAATAATAGTGATATTTATTCTCAAAATAAATTACATTGGTATATCTATAATATTACAAAGATTAATATATTTTTTAAAAATGATAATTAATACTATTATCATGAATTGATGATTTTTTTTTTTATATAATCTTTAAAAAAAAGGTAAATTAAATAAATTTTTTTGTCACTCAACTATTTAATTTTGTCTTTTTTTTGTTCACCAAATGACTAATAGTGATAATTTTTAAATTGACATAATAACAATTTTAATCTTCAACATTTATGCATGGTGTCTATTTAGTATTGATTCTAAAAATTCTAACACTCAACATTCACACATAGAGTAATTTGTCTTTTTTTTTTATTTACAATTTTACTTTTATTTACAACCTCTTTTCATTTAAAAAGTTGAAAAAAATTTATTAGTTAAATTTAATGGAAAATATATAAAATGGAAACACCAAAAAAAATTCAAAAATAGTATTTTTTATTTTTTTTCATTCTTTTAACGTTAATCTCCAATATCATAAAAAAAATAATAAATTACACTATACTTAAATGTTGAGGATTAAATTTTATTAAAATTGCTATTCTACCAAGTTTAAAATGCTATCATCGTTCTGACCATTTTGTAAGTTCTGTAACCGAAAACTTTCTGATTTTATTTTTTAATTTTTGGATGAAAACCTTTTTTTTTTTTGACTAAAACGAAGATAAAAAGCATGAATCTTTCCATTGTCATCTCAGCTTCGATTGCCATTTTCATTTCCGTTTTCTTTTTTCCATCGTTCAACTCCAATTGTAAGTAAAGCCTAATCCTTTTATTGCCTCAAATTCTTCTCATTTTCCACTTCCTTTTACAATTCATCAACTTGGGTACTCCTTAAAATACTACTGCTTAACTTCACTTCTTTTTTTCCCAGATTGGTTGAAATGGAGAGCTTCACTGATTCCATCAACTAAGTTGGGTGCTGATTTGATAGTTAAAAATGGGTTAATTTTTACTAGTGACCCTTCTTTTCCTTTTGCTAATTCCATGGCCATTCGTGATGGTAGAATCCTTCGCATTGGAAACTATTCATCTCTTCAGGTTGTTCCTCTTTCTTTTCTTTTTCCATTTTAAACCCATTTATGCATCTGAATTTTGAATTTTGGATGTGGGTTTTTTCTTTCACTACTGGTTGTTCTGTTTTCTTTTCTGAAAATGCGAACTGGGTTATTCTTTGCCATTATAGTGACTTGAGTTCCATTAATGGGGTTTTATTTTGTTTTCTTTCTTGTATTAAGCTTGCTTAGCTGCTTTTCTTGTTGAATACTAGTAGCATTTTCAACTTGAGGGGTTTTTTATGTTTTGGATAATACTATTCATTTGAAATAATGAAAAAAAATGCAAACGTGAGTGCAGGATTTGTCAGGGTATGGCACTAAAGAGCTGAATCTAGAAGGAAAGGTTGTAGTACCTGGATTTATTGATTCTCACGTCCACTTGATTTCTGCAGGACTTCAGGTTTTAGAATTCCATCTACTGATTTTTTTTTCAGCAATTGAAATATTTTTTCACTTTCACTGGCTGATGTTATGAGCTGTATAAGTTACTATTTTGTTAAAATAAAGCACGGATACTTCTGTCGGCGGTGTCCAAGTTTTGGACATGTGTTCAACACGGTAGAATAAGCGCAGACATGCATGGACATGTCAATGAAAAAATAAAATAAAAGTTGGACACTGGAAACAAGGTGTCTCCATACAGAAAAGTCTCAACAATGAGCATGATTTAACTAAGGATCATGTGGAAAAGTCTAGGATTGAGGCAATGTTCCTCTTCTTTTTGTAGTTTTGTTTCATAGGATAAATTTAGAGAACTTTTTTCAGTTTGTTGTTGATTAAGGATGCAATAGAAGCCTTGTGACTTGGAGGATTGTATTGTGGACTAGCGTTTTTGGGAGGCAAAATGTGGGATTCTCAAGTGATTGTAACACTTTAATTTGGAGTTCAAATTTAGGTTCTTGAGAAGCCTTTTCTATTGATTTTCCTGTCTCAGTCAATGTTTGTTGGTGTTTCTGGAGCTTTTTGATAGTATTTCGTATCTTTACATCTTAATATTCTGTTAGTGTGCTCTTCTATAAGAAATCTCGTTTGGAAAAGCTCACTGTCAGAGTGTTTCTTAATGAGTTTTTTATGTGTCAAAAGATTGTGTGAATTTCTTATTCCCATAACCCGCATGAAAGTGTGTGCATCACTTGTTTGTAGCCCACTACTGCTACATAGAACTAATGTGGAGTTCGGCAGCATTGGATCATAATCAGTTACTTTTGACATCAGTTAGCAGTCATGCTGGTGTTAAAACAATGACAAAGTAAGAGTTCATTATTCTTTCATGGCATGTGCCTTTAGGTTTCTTTATGAACTCCTTTCTTTATCAAACATTAACCATAGATAAAGAACAGGGGTCCATTTGATATCCCTTTCATTGTCAAACATATCAATTCTCTGGACGGATTCCCCAAAATACGCCCCTAGATTTTTAAAAGCTCATTTTTGCTTTTAACATAATCTTTGCTTCTACTAGTGAGTGTATATGCTTTTGTTTCCTGTAGTTGTAATCGGTTATATACCAATGCAAAGTTGAGATTTTCTTGTGTACGACAGATGGCACGTGTGCAACTCGAAGGTGTAAATCAGAAAGATGAAGTTGTGAGAAGAGTGAAAGAAGCTGTACTAAGTATCTTCTTTCTCTTTAATTATGTTTTTTGATGTTTCATCCTTCCTATTTTTTTTCTGGATAACAGTAAAAGAAGTTGTACCAGTTTGACCTCCAATTTGGTCTTTCTTTGTGTATAATTAGATTAACTGACTTTCGTTTTTGCTTCTTACATGCTTTTCCAAATCTCATTGAACTTTTTCACTTGCCTTGTTCTTATGAACAATTATAGATGCCAAAAGGGATTCGTGGATTCTGGGTGGTGGATGGAACAATGATCTTTGGGGAGGAGAACTGCCAATGGCATCTTGGATAGATGAGGTCACATCAGATAATCCTGTAAGAAGCTGAAGTTTGATTGAGAATAGCTATTTATATCAATATAAGGGCACTCTATATCAAGCATGGTAATGATATCTTATTTTGCAGGTTTGGCTAACAAGGATGGATGGTCATATGGGCTTGGCTAACTCAGTAGCACTAAAGTTGGCTGGAGTCACTAATTTAACGAAAGATCCAAACGGTGGAACAATTATGCAAACTGCTGATGGAGGTATGCATATTCTTATTTAGTTGCTTCCAGTTTTAGGGTTGATATTGCCTAGTGGAACACATACAACTATTTCTCTCTTGATAGCTAAATAAAATTTAAATATTGTCTAAATCTATGTCACTCCATCTCATGTTTCTTTAAATACCTGTATCTGACTTATATCAGGTATGCAGATAGGACCCACCAAAATACATCTCCAACACTTCCCGTATCCAATACTCTTATCCGAGTCTTAGTAATAGGGGATATAACTATGTTCATGGTTTACAAATGTGTTGCTTATATTAGATTGTCTTCATGACCATGCAGAACCTTCTGGTCTGCTGATTGACACCGCAATGGAACTTATTCTTTCCTGGATTCCGGAGGTCTCCGTGGATGAAAGGAGGGAAGCCATGCTTAGAGCTAGTAGTTTTGCCTTGACAAGGGGTGTCACAACTGTCGTTGATGTCGGCAGATATTTTCCTGGGTCATCAGTTGAGCTTTCCTGGCAGGACTTTTCAGGTATTACTCAAAATAGTTTTCCTGGTCAAAGTAAATATCAAATAAATGAATCTATTAATTGTGTTCTATGTTGCTTCAACTCTTCATAACTGTATCCGACACTCTAATCTGAGTTTGAGTAACATAGATTGCATTTCCTGTTCGACATATTATTTAAAGTAATTTAGCTCGTTATGTGTATTATCTCATACCGTTACATTAAGATAAAGACCTGTTTTCAAATTGTTTGTGGAAAGAATAAAAAATAGTTGAAATTATGTTTAAGAAAATTCAAATGCTATTGAAATTCTGGATATGATATAATGATAATTGATGACAAAGTATTCTTTGTAAAAAATTTTCTTTATCTCTTCCTGGATTCGGAATTTTGATGTTTTGTTTGCTTGAATTGAAAATTTGCTCTAAGAAACCTTCGAAAATGTGTCACTTTTTTACCAAACCATAACAGTCTTTTAATCATTTATACAGATGTGTATCAATGGGCTGATTCTTCAGGGAAGATGAAAATCAGAGTGTGCTTATTTTTCCCAGTCGAGACTTGGTCAAGGTTATATGTACGACCTCTTATCTGTTTCTCTCTTCAACATGTAACACGGATATTTTACTTTCATTTCTAATTGCATCAAAAGACTTCTAGGTTACATATGCATATAAATATTCATGTACATATTCATATATATAAAAATATTTTTGTGTGCCGCCCCTTTTTCTTTATGTCTACCATTGCATGTTTTCTGAGAGATCAGTGTTCTTGATATCCTGTTTTGCTATACTCTCAGAATTTTTTTCTTGATTTCGGTTTATTTATAAGGTTTCTTCGTCATATCAGGGTGTAATTCATAGTGCAGGCCGTGCTTTGAGTAATTGGATTTACCTTGGAGGTGTTAAAGCTTTTGTCGATGGCTCTCTCAGTTCAAATAGTGCTCTCTTCCATGAGGTAAGAACCAACCATACAGCTCATACTCTCTGACCTTCCGTAAATTATAGATATATGAAGTCATCTATTTATCTAGTAGGAAATGTATTTCTAGTTCTTTTTTAATTAGTTTTTGGGCTTATCATCTTCAGCTATGTTACTCTCATTTTTCTTGAGGTACTTGCATTTGACACCTATTTCCAACATATATCAGGGCATGCGTATCACCCTCCAAAGACCTCTCCAAAACATGGAAAAACTTAAAAAGGATTTCAACATACCCATGTTGGTCATATACCCATATCCTAACTCAATCTCGAGTCTGAGCAACATAGAATGTATAGATCCCTTTATGCTTATTTCTTGGCAAGATCTCTCCGCTTTGCTCAAGCTTCCTTCACATTAAGTTAGTGTCAAGGGCAATGACTTTCCAATTTCTAGAGGGACTAAAGAACAATTTTTCCCTCTTTTTTTTGTTGGGGGTGGGGGGGGTCAATGTTAATATAGAGAATGAAACAATGCCTAGAAATAAGACATTTCCAAAGTTACTTCTGATAATAAACTCGATAATCAAAATGTACCATTTGGTAAAACCCATTACCAGCATAATAATATCTAATGCTTTTATGTTTCTCTTATATTGTAGCCATATTTTGATGACCCTCACAACTATGGCTTACAAGTTATGGAATTCGAAAGTCTTTTCAACATGACAATTGCTTCAGACATGTCCGGGCTTCAGGTCACCCATGGCTAATACTTTATAGCACTCCCACTTTCTCAAGTGAAACTCTTGCATCTGTTATAGAAGCTTACTTCACTTTTAATTTATTTCAGGTTGCTATCCATGCTATAGGTGATAAAGCGAATGACTTGATCCTTGATATGTATGAATCCGTTGCCTTAAAAAATGGAAAGAGAGATCGGAGATTTAGGGTAATGGTCAAAATCTTGAGAATTGTTCTCCCTACATGCGCATTCATAAGTTCAGCATGAATGGGTTTTCTTGTTTCTAATTATGATTTCAGATTGAGCACGCTCAGCATTTGGCCTCTGGCACAGCGGATCGATTTGGCCAACAAGGGATTGTTGCTTCAGTACAGGTTTCAATATTTTTTTCAGTGCTTCATTTAGATGTTCATTATTTATACCAAGATGCTGCTAATGAAATGTAAACGTATCTTTTCTAGATTTTTTAACTCCAGGGATGGATTCATGCTTGAACCATGAATTTGGGATTCCATCTTCTCTTTTGCATCTGTTCTATCATTTGCTAAAAAACTTGATATTGTTGATACATCCATGTGAGGGTGATCTTAGATACTTAGATACTCTTATGGAATTGTACTGGAAATTATTTTGGTTTGATGATACTTGAATGTTGTTGCCAACAGCCTGATCATTTGCTTGATGATGCTGATGCGGCGATCAGAAAGCTTGGGGTGGATAGGGCTCAAAAGGGGTCATATCTTTTCCGATCACTTCTATCAAGCAATGCATTGTTGGCTTTTGGTTCTGACTGGCCCGTAAGCATATTCTTCCTATTAGTACTTGTTTCTAGTTTCTACCATGTTATCCAGACTCCTTATTCTTCCTAAAGTATGTGTTTGACGTCTATGTCCTAAACATATTAGGACATAAATAATGGGGGGGGGGGGGTTTGATTTTTAAATATATGGAAAAACTCAGGAAAAATTGAGCAGATGCATGTCAAACTTGTGCCTAAATTGAAACTCATCCCAAGTCTGGATAAGATAGGTTTCTACTTGTCTCGAAGCCTCATTCCTTATTTGTTGCTCCAGGTTACAAGTACTTATCCTTTACGTGCTATAGGAACAGCAATGAATAGAATTCCTCCTGGTTGGGACACTGCTTGGATACCATCCGAGCGCCTTTCGCTAAACGATGCATTAATCGCGTAAGCAACACTACAACTACATTTTCTCCGAGTCTTTAATGTATACTTGTTTATTCTTGATATATATAACTGCTTGCCGTGCACTGCTTGTATCATAGTTTCTAAAAGAAACCGGATTCTTAACATCATGGAAATGGACACATTCCTTATTCAAATCCTTGTTCTTGATTAGCATTCCTACGATTCTCTTCAGACTTTGCATCAGCTTTTCATCAAAGTATTCTTACTGTATCATGATTAGCTTCTATCTGCTCTGACTTGAAATGTTTATACCTGGACTTCGATTGGTGTTGGATTTACATATATGATTGGCATGGGTATGCTGAAATTATTTTTTAAATTATGTACTATATTCAAGGATTATACCTCCATATCCATGTCTGGTATGTACCAGACACCGACAAAGGTGTTGGACATAGGTACTGTTAACTGATGCTTTCCTGTTTTGATCATTACAGGTACACGATTTCAGCTGCTCGGGCATGCTTTCTGGAGAACGAAATAGGATCATTATCGACTGGAAAATTGGCTGATTTCGTCATACTATCATCTGATTCATGGGATGAGTTTGCCACAGGAGGATCTACATCAGTTACTGCAACATATGTTGGTGGTATCCAAGCCTATCCCTGAAAGCTTTTGATTTTAAAACTGTCTTAACTGTTTCTAGACAGTTCACTAGTTTTCGGTTCTGGTTGGACTGATCGAAACTGTTCATCACTGGAGTTCCGAAAATTACCAGGCAGTTTGTATCGAGTAGCGCATGTTATTCCAACTTTTTGTGCTCGACATTCATTGCCAATACATAACTGAACAACTGAACTTGATTACGAAGATATAATCTTTTAAGAATGCTTTGAAAACTTTTAGAAAATTAAATACATTTTTGTCGGATATATAACCGTACTTGACATTGATACAGAATCCAAGTAAACATGGATGAAATCCATGTAATGCAGATAATGTGTTTGCAACTTTCTATGATATCTAATTTAGAGACTTTGGATCCAACAAAACATTCAACGTAGAACTTAAATCTTAATTAAATCAGATATATAATCAGAATAGCCCATATTGGTTATATCGCTTAATACACATTGTTTCGATCCTCAATCGGTATCAACTAATCTTGGGTTTGTTCTGTTTTAGTGGTTTTGATGTTACGGTTCATTTTGATCAATGCTAGTTTGTATGGGTATATATCAATTTAAATTAAAAATATATATAAATTTTGAATTAAGTTATAGAATCTAATTAATAATTTTAAAATTTACATTTGCATGTTTGTATATTTAAAATTATTTAACAAATTGATTTTATTGAATTCAAAATTTCATTTAAATTCATTTTTATCAAAAAATATTTTTTTTTTCAAATTTTTAGAATTAGAATTAAATTTGCAAATTTTGTAAAATGCTCGGGTTAAATTTATCGAATTTTTTAGATTAAGAGCTAAATGACAAATTTTGTAAATATTAAGGACTATATTTGTTGAATTTTTAGATTTAATATCAAATTTATAAAATGTGTAAACATTTAAGGGCTAAATTTGTTATTAGGCCAATAAAAAAAAGATTAACATCATCTTTCTATTAAGTATTTAACCGTAGGTGACTAAAATTTTAAATTTTGAAAATGTTGATGATGAAACTGAAAGTTTTTAAAATTAAGCGACTAAAATATAACCTATCCAGATTTAATCGCATGTTCAATAGTATTACAATACAAATTTACTACCACTCCAATTATATTCATTATTGAATAAAATTTAACATACAATATTTTTTTCATTCATACAGTGAGTGTGACAAAATCTAATACTTAACTAAGAAACTAAAAATGAGACTATTCTTTTATATATATATTTGTATGTGAGAAATATTTAAAAATATTAATAAATTTGAAAATAGTACATCGAAACACCCTGACACTAGTACATAATACTGAGAAACTTGCATTATTTTTATTTGTGCCGATTAGCATAGGCATTGTCCTCAATATAAGAGGATGTTGGTTCAAGTGTGCTGAAATGCATTATCCTTCTATTTATGGGTTGAATAGGGGTTATGGATAGTCATTTTACTCTTATTTATGGGTTGAAAAGAGATTCTGAGTAGTTCTAACCTATAATGAAAGTGTAAACGCGATGTAACATGTGCAATTAACCTCCATTAGAGATATTACGCTTGGTTAACTAAAACAAAAACGTCTTAAGTTGGGTGATCAAATAGTAAAAATTTCATTTTGAATTACCAAAATGAAAACGTCTTAAAATTTGGTGACCAACTAGCCGTTAATCTAATTAAATTTTTTATTTTCATTGAAATATTTCAAATTTTTTATTTTTATTTTGAATCTTGTGTATTGACTGGATAGTCAAGAGTATTCATTATCCTAATTATGACCTGAATTTAAGTTATGTTAATCACGTTATTATTAAAACTTTACACTCCACTTGTAATTGAAAAAAAAAAAAAGTTAAACTAGATTTTATTTGATTTTTCACCCCGCAATCATTAAATATCCAATTTATCGTTAAAAAACAAACGAACAGACAAAAATATCTGTTAGATTCCGTTTTTCAACCATGGAGGCTACAGAGATATTTTGCAGATTCTATAATATTTGTACTCTCGTATGTATCACTCACTCACTCTCTTTGTTTTGTCGCCATTAACAAAGCAGCAACAATGAGCCCATCTTCTTCGTTAACCGCCGCTTCTTCATCATCGTCTCTTTGGATTCTCAAACCTTCTCCTGCTTTTAAATTCTCCAGTTTCCAATCAATTCCTCCATCCCTTCCTCCGTCATCTCCGCCGTGTTTCCGTCTCCACCGCCGTGCTGCATCCCTTCCGCACGCTTCTGCCACTGATTTTGACTTCGCCTTACATGATGCTCTCGAATCCTCTGGAATCGACACCTTTCATGCTAGAGTACTGCTATTTTATCTCTTCTCTACCGTAGTTTTTGTGATTGTTCTTTTTATTTTTGGAAATTTTTAGTGCATTTCTGTTTTTGCCTTTAATCTCTTCGTATAAAATGTACGATTATAGAAGTTAGGCTTGGATTTCGAAATTTGGTTTGGAAAATGTTAGATTGAGTTTGATTTAATGATCTTTGAGTAACTTCAATTGATTTTATGATGGAACGTACTTTTTTAAATTTATTTAATTGTTCTAATCAATGTTGATCGAACTTTAATTCTTTGAACTTGATTTGGAAAACTTTGATGTGATTGTTTTGCCTCCTTATTGGGTTTGAAGAATCTTCTGTCGTGGAAATTTGATCTTTAATGTGTTTATTTGATTTTTTAATTTAAAGGATCTTCTATCAAGAATTGATATTGTTATAGTGAATTTTGTGCTTGGTGACATGAATCTATTTGTGTTTGTTACTAAATTTTAAGCCTTTTCAGCTTCTTGTTTTTAGGGAAATTAAATGAACTTTCCATCCTGATGTGCCATGAAATAATAAGAAAAAAATCGCTTGGCAAATAAAACAAATTTCTGAAAGTGTGTCGTGATTTTATAATCTCTGTATTTAAGGACATGGCAAGTTGGCAACAATTAGTATTTAGGACCCGGAACTTTCAATTTGAATGCTTTTTCTTTTTGAATCTTGTGGAGGATAGAGGTTGAGATTTATGTTCCTGTTTTTCATTCAAGTCCAATAGAGTTTCACATATCCAAAATTAGGAAACACCATAGTTAAGTTCAATGGCAATTTTAATGATATATCAAGTTTGATCTAGTTAGTTACTTGTTTAAGTTTAAATCTAAAATTTTAATTTTTTTAATTGATTTTTGAGCAGGAGGCGAGGAAGGGTTTTATTTCGCAAATTAATGGATTATCCGATATCGAGAGAGAAACAAGTATCAGCATAAATAGATGTGTTAATCTTGGAAGAACAGCTCTTTACATAGCTGCAGAGGATGATTCTCTCATTTCGCACTCCTCTGTTCCTTTACCAGTGGATGCTTTTCTTGAAAGATTGGATGATCTTTCCTTGGGCTATTGCTCTCACTATAACTCATTGTCTAGGTCGTCACGGGAGAATTTCCTGGAGAGCATAGACAAATATCTATATGTCAAAAAGGTACTTACAATAAAACTTTTAATTGCTTATAACATAATGCCTTGCTGCTGTTAATGTTATTAATGTCGTTTTCAAGTCTATTGACTATAACAAAGTTATTCTTATTTCTACTAACTAATATTAACTCTATTGAATTCAAGGAATTGTAAGTGGTAAGGAACAGTGTAGCCTCTATGCTTCTTTAGTTTTACTTTTATATTTGAAATAAAGATTTATGTTATTTTAGTTGCTTAGTTTCTTAACTATTAATGCGATAGTCTACTCTACTTTTTCTAATCGGTCAATCCATTAACTTCTTCATAGGGCTTCCGAAGATCTAGTGCCAAGAACCTTGCAGAGCCACGAGCCCTTTATCTTCACTCAGTATGAAAGATAGCCTTCTATCTTATTATTTTATATTCTCTTCTGAAGGGCATACCATTTTGTAGGGATATTTTTTGTTAATTAATCTTAAGCTTTGAGCAGGTTTTGACACATCGTTCAGGTTCTGCTTTAATGCTTTCGCTTATACATAGTGAGATCCTGAAAATGTTTCGCTTGTGGGGCCTTTTGGATTTTGATGTAGAGATTTTTTTTCCACATGATCATTATGGCCTTCCGAGAGCCTATGATAAGCAAAAGAGCAAAGCATCTGATCAGCCACACATAATGACTGTACAAATGCTATTGGAGAAGGTGACATTTATACTCTTGGCCGTTTGGCTCCTTAAATTTCCATGTACTAAATCCTATCTAAGTGAAGTTAAAGAGAACCTGTTAGAGAATAATGTATACAATAAGTTTTGACTGCATCTCTGTTTGCCTTTTGATAATCTAGTATCGAGTCTGGGCAAGTTGAAAATGAGTTGAAAAAAATGGATGATAACTTGGATATAAGCTTTCTACTTTATCTGCATGGGCTTTTTACAGTACAAAGAAAAGAAGAAACTAATATGTAAAATGATAGCTAATTATCTGATTGAAATTATATCCTTTCTCTTACTATTCTTTTTCTCTTATGTTTCATGAGAAGTCAATGGTGCTGTTTTAGATTTCAACTTCATTTATGTGATGTCATAACTGGTGTTGTAGTTTGCTATGTTGCTCCGAGTTTTCATTTTCTTTGAAGTTTTGTGTCCTGCACCCATATCCAACATATTCAGACATGAATACAAGCATATGGTTCCCCAAATATATTTAAAAATTTAGAAAATAAATGAACGTACATATGTCGGACCTAGACTTGTACTTGACACTCACAGGTAGCCTGGTTTAGATGTGGATATAAGCTTTCTACTTTGTCTGCATGGGCTTTTCACAGTACAAAGAAAAGAAGAAACTGACATGTAAAACGATTGCTAATCATTTGATTAATTATGTACTTTCTCTTTCACAATTCTTTTTCTCCTATGTTCCATGAGAACTCAATGGTGCCGTTTTAGATTTAACTTCATTTATGCGATGTCACAACTGGTGTTGTAGTTCGCTATGTTGCTCGACTTTTCAGTTTCTTTGAAGTGTGTTGGGCCCAACACCCATATCCAACACATTAAGAAATGGATACAGGATATGGTTCCCCAAATATATTTTAAAAATTAGAAAAAAATAAATATTGAACATACCTATGTAGGACGTAGACTTGTATTCTTTACAAGTAGTTCTAATATGACATTGGTCTTTTGAGTTTTGGGCAATTGTGGGAAATTTAGCTTCAATTTATTCAACTTTGGCTTTTTTCCATTTTTGGTTTTTCTCTAACACTTTCATGATTACAGGTTTTAAGAAACTTGAAGGCTGCTTTCTGGCCATTTCAACATGATCATGTTGATAGTTTATTCTTAAGGGCAGCCCATGCTGCCAATTGTGTAGATGACCCTAATGGCAGTCAAGAGAGGTATGTAATCTGTATTGCAATTTATTGTTGTTTTTGTATCTACTTTTCAAGTTTTAGGTTATAATTTCGTATTTGGTTTCTCGTAGTGCCTATCAGCTTGCATCTGCAAAGGCTGCTCAACATAGGCTAGAACGGGGTGTTTGGACCAGTGTACGTTTTGGGGATATGAGGCGTGCTTTGTCTGGTACGAATGTAGAAGATGCTGCATGAGTAAATTTCCTTTTCCCTAGTAATATGATGAGATTAAATTCCATTCTTCCCCTCCCCTCTGCTGTTAAACACAAGAGAGAGAGGTCACAGCTGGCTTGAATTTCAGTTAGAAGCCGTTATGGCCAGCTGTAGACTTGAAACGCACCTTTTCATTAAACGGTGGCATTCTACCCTCAGCCAATACGCTCTGTTTCAGCCTTAAACCCAGAACACAACGTTTCATTAAACTAGGTCCCTAAGCAATGCGTTTTACTAACTACAATAACAGAAACAAAACAAAGAAAGAAACATAACCGAAATAACAGAAATCTAAATCCAATTAAAGCAACAAAAATATCCCCAAGTACTCCCCTGTTTGAAGAGATCCTTGTCCTCAAGGATCAAAAGCCGGATACCATTGTCGCAACTCATGTAATACCTCCCATGTAGCATCTTTAGGAAAGGTATTAGCCCATTCAATGAACACCTCAGTGAAAACCTGGTTATCTCTCTTTACCATGCAACGATCGAGGACGTGAATGGGCTCCTTAGGTATCATGCCATCAAGGCCTTCAAGAGGTAAGGTGGATTGGACCAGTTGTTTGCCAACATGGCACTTGAGCTGGGATACATGGAAAGTAGGATGTATCCTAGACTCAGTTAGCAGCTGGAGAGTATAGGCCATGGTTCCTACCTTGACTAGCTTCCTTAGTGAGTGTTGCCTATAGGGCTGCAGTTTTAGATAGACCCAATCGCTCACCTGGAAAGTATGGTCACTCCTTCTCCGATCAGCAAAGTGTTTCATCCGGTCCTGAGCCCTTTTAAGATGGTATCGCAGGAGGTGTCTGGCTACTTCTTGTTGCTGTAAGCTGCGATCCACACAATCCACAGTGGAAGAGCCTGCCAAGTAAAGCAAATGTTGAGGTGGAGCTTGGCCATACAAAGCCTCATAAGGGGTCATCTGGATAGTAGAATGAAAGGTGCATTTGTACCACCATTCTGCCAAAGAGAGTCAGCAAAACTAGTCCTTTGGCCTTTCTCCTGTCATGCAGTGTATATAAAGCTCCTCTAGGATTCAAGGATAAAGATACTCAAGGGAAGATGTGTAGACTGAAAAAGGCTTTACATGGACTAAAGCAATCTTTCAGAGACTGGCTTGACAGATTTAGTAAAGTCATGGTGTCGTCTGGCTAGCGACAAAGTAATGCTCATCATGCCCTCTTTATAAAACATCACAAGGATAAGATTACTCTCTTTATAGTTTATGTTAATAACATAATTATGATAGGAGACGACAAGGAATAAATGACTTGGTTTAAGAAATAATTGGCTCAAGAATTCAAAATCAAAGACTTGGGAAAGTTACAATATTTCCTCGAAATAGAAGTAACAAGATCGAAAGAAGGAATCTTTATTTTCCAAAGAAAGTATGTCTTAGATCTTTTGACAGAGACTGACATGTTGGGTTGCAAACCAATAGAATCACATATTGAGAGCAACCACAAGTTACAAGCAAGGATTGGTGGAATGGTGGATAAAGGGGGATATTAAAGACTAGTCAGACAATTGATTTATCTCGCTAATACCCGACTCGATATAGGCTATGCAATTAGTTTGGTAAGCCAATTTATGCATAACCCTCGCGAAGCCCATATGTAAGCAATATTGCAAATTTTGTGATATTTGAAGTCTACACCGGGCAAAGGTACTCTTCTCCAAAAATGGTCATCTCAAGATAAAAGTATTTACAGATGTAGATTGGGCTGACTCTCTCGATGACAGAAGGTCTACAACAGGTTACTGTACTCTTGTGGGAGGAAACTTAGTCACTTGGAGGAGTAAGAAACAAACTGTTGTTACTCGATCAAGTGCAGAGTTTGAATATAGGGTCATGGCTCAAGGTGTTTGTGAGCTTTTATGGCTACAAAAGGCATCGAAAGAGCTAAAGTTGTTGAATGAAATTGTACATTTTTACGATAGTAAAAATGCAATTTCACCATTTTAATAGTCTAGATCTTTATATTTTTTAAAGGATAAAATCAAAATTTTTCAATTTTTTGGGGGGCCAAAGTATAATTTTACCATTACTAATTTAAAATTTTATAAATTATAAATGACCTAAATGAAAAATTTTCTATTTTAGGAGGGGCCAAGGCCCTAGCCAGTTGCTCTTGGCTATATACTTGTACAAATTTCTGAGAAATATAGATTTTGAGTGAGTTTTTCCTCCATATATTAGAGTATTCATCTTTTATTTCATCAGTTTGAGTCCTCCAATTCATCCCTCTACAGATTTCAAAAGCAGATAAGGTCCCTCCATTAGCAACTACAACTTTCAGCCTACTCGTTTAATTAATTGGGAAAGACAACTATCGTACTAACTTAGCACTAATAAAGTTCCGAGTACTACTTGAATCAACTAGGATGATAACCTTGGCATAGGTCCACCCAGGATCCCCTTTCCCTTGTTTGAAGATTGATCAGTCACAAAAGAACCAACCAAACGACCTAGGTATTATTCAGACAGCCCTTGAAGTTCTGACTTAAGCTCCCCTCGAAAATCCTCCTTTAGTTCTTAAAGCACCCCTCCATACAAGTGTTCCACTAAGAAAACTCATTTTGAAGCTTGGCCATCTCCTGCTAGATGGATAACTTCCATCTGCAATTGGGTGGAGATCTTTTCACCGATTATAGAGAATTGTTAAGCGCTGATACCTTTAATAAGATCAAATTTCAGAAAGTAAGGAGAAAACAGAAAGCAATAGTAGAAAGGGAGAGAGGAAAGCAAACTTTTCATCCAATAACTAAATTTGATGATCCATTCTTCCCCTCTTCTTTGTTGTTAAACATGAGAGCGAGAGGTCACAGCTAATTTGAATTTCAGTTAGCAGTTGTTTTGGCAAGTTGTAGACTTGAACCGCATCATTTTATTAAACAATGATATTTCACCCTCAGTCAATACGCCTCATTTTAACCTTAAACCCAAAACACATTGCTTCATTAAACTATGTCCTAAATGATGCGTTTTACTAACTACAATAACACAAACATAACCGAAATAACGGAAATTTGAATCCAATTACAGCACCAAAATTATCCCTTAACATAATTTACATAAACACATGATAGTCTAGAGGTGGCAAAAGCTAACCCCATTTTTTACCCTTAACTTGACCCAACCTAACTGAAATCTAACTTAATAACTGAATGGTTTGACCTGCTTTTTCCCTCCACGTATCATTCCAACTTAAAATGATTTTGCACGAAGATGGAAAATAATCATCTTTTTCATTTTCTTGCCTCTCACTTTTTTTCTATCAAACACTCAATTTTTTTTTCCATTTTTTCATCCTCACTCTTCCATTCAACCCATCACACCCGTTCTCTACATTCTCTACATTGCAGTGGAAGAATATTTTTTCATCATTTCTAGTCTAAGCCTTTAGTCTTCTTCTCATTTTACTTGTCTCCGACACTTATTTTTTCTTGAAGTACTCATGTCCAACCCATATACGGATATGGATATGAGTCTTTGGGGATATGACCTTCCGAGGAACCATCAAATACATTGAAAAACCTAGAAAAAAAAATTGAAAATACCCATGTCCAACATATTTCCATGTCCGACACACACTTGAGTCCAAATAATATAGTTTGTCAGCTCAAGGTTCTGCTTAGCTGTTAACCTTCTGTCCTTTCCTATGCTTTTGGATTACTTTGCTCCAACCTGCTTTAAGCAAAATTTCTTTGTTTTCCCCCTCAAATGTCTTTTCCTCCTGAACTTGTTTGCCTGTATACGTTTGAAATGCAAGATTGTGGTTAATGTACTTACACTTCATTAATACGAAAATGTTACTCTCATTGCAGCATGTGAACGTCTCATTCTTCTAAAATCCGATCCAAAAGAAATTAGAGATTACAGCATTCTCCTCTACCATTGTGGATTATATGAGCAGTCTCTGAAATACCTCAGGTCGTACCAAGATGCAAAGGTAAAATTCAGTGTGATGTAAATATATGACTTTTAATTCGATTTTTACAGACTGAGATAAAGAAGTTCAATAAACTTATTGCAGAGTCCTTCCTCCTCACAAGGTAGGTCAACAAATTCAGTTAGCATTTTAGAAGAGGAAGCTGTTCAGAAATTGTTTGTGCGTCTGAACCTCATTGCAATGGAGGAAGACTGGTGCCGACCAATTTATGGCCGTAATTTTCTTGGCAACAACTCCGAGCCATGGTAATGCCATACTACGAATCTTGCCTGAGTTGATTGAGAGACATTAAGTTCACACATCCACAACGAGTTTTGGATCTCTAAACCGATCCTATTGCATGCCTCAGATCACGTATTTAAATAGAGAGATACATTATGATGGTTATTTTATGATTTCGACTCGGTCATCGATCCGTGACTGTAACAAATGCGATGAGACTGAAAATCTGTCCGTGATTGCAATTGGTCCGATGTTAGAAACTCAACATAAGCGTTTAGCTCTTGAATTTTCTGATCAAATAGCATAAGCTAGTAGATATTTGCACTTGATTTAGGGTTTATCTCTGTACGGCACCCAAAGTCTTGTTTTCATAACTCTTTCTAAATCACACTATCATTTGATCCTGTTTATATTTTATAATAAATTGTTGCGTTTCTGGAAATTCGTGTTTGTATATTCGTATTATTTCTTAGTCTCATACTTGTGTAAGATATTATATATTTATATAAGTTTTAATATTGTAATAATTCATATTCCTGTATTTTTGTTGTGTTTGTATTATTCTTTTCTATTGCGTTGTGCTTTCTATTTATTTTTTATGTTTCACAGTTTTTCAAATCTATAATTATAGTAATTTGTTTTCTCAAAATTGATATTCTTTTAATTAAATAACTTCTGAAATTTAAAGGAGGTGACGGGGACAAAGTTTTGTTTATGTTTGAAGTTGTTTATATTTAACATCATTTTTGAATTCAACTTGTTTATTATTTAGTATGTTCAAGTTCAGTTCGAATAATGTTTGTGAACATATTCGCTTATTATTCGCGAATATATTCATTTATGTATTTATGAATATTAAACGAACATGTTCACAAACATTAAACCAACTAACCAATCAAACAATTTTACATAAACATATCAACTAAAATTTAAATATAAGAATAAAGAGAAAATATTATTTAAATATTTTTATAGGAAAATATTATTTTTAAATAAACAGTTTATAAATGAAGTAACGAGTAAGTTTACAAAAAAATTTGTACGTGAACATAAATTATTTGTCCCTACTCATTTATTTAGTTTAATAAATGAATTATTTCAACGGTTCACTATTTATAGTAATTTGTCAAAGGCTCTGCTCATCTGTAACTCTTTTTAATTTTTCCAAGTTTATTATTGGGTATTTTTAAATTATTATTTTTTAAATATCATAATTTATTTTTTAAAATCATTAATAATGTGTTTTTGTTATATTAAATCCTACATAATAAAGAAAAAAAAAAAGACTGTAGAGATCGATCGGGATACTCGTTCAACCTGTACAAAAAATTAAAAATTCAAATCAATTATGAAATATTATTTAATTATATAATTTTTTATTTAAATTAAATCACAATTCATAAAAATAAAAAAAAATTATTCTCCAAATATCTCTAAAAGAAATAAGACGATGCATTGAATTGATCCAGTTGGACTTAAATCATTGTACTTTAAATTTAATTGATGTTTGGCATGGGAGAAAATTTAATTTATGTTTGGCAATTAAAAAATAATAAAAATCAAACCATTAAAAAAGTTTGCATGCGTTGGGGACCAAGTCAGCTCCCATTTTCCCAATACAATTCCAAATGCTATAAATATGATAAATAAATGGTAATTATATTCTATGGTACACGTGTTCCTGACTCGAGTATCCTATACTTTTTTAATTAACTGTTTATAATTATATATTAATTTGAAATTTATCTTTCGGATCAAATTGGAATGAATATAAAATTATTAGTACTGAACCAATTATGTTATTTATGATGTAAAATAGGGATAAATCTCAATATTATATATGAACATGAATTTTAATTTTGTGCAATTATACACGTGAAATGCTAATTGCGGTTTAAATGTATATTTGAAACTTTAATTTTGACTTAATCATACACATTTAAAGAAAAAAAATACATCAATTTATTCTTATATTAGATAAATATAACTATTTATGTATGCATTATATAAATATAAAATGATGTTATATCAATAATTGTGTTAATAATTTACAAGAATTTGATCAAATCAAAATTTTATGTACAAAATTACACAAAATCAAAATTCATGTATATAATTGCACATTAAACTATAGTTCATTTACAAATTTAGGATTATCCCTATAAAATAAAAATTTGAAGATAAATCAAGGGTATGTTTGGAAAGTCATACATTGATTGAATTTGAGTGCAATGGTTTGTAATTACTTGTATAATTACTCCAATTCTCACCCTCTCTAAAAATTATATGGTATAATCGGGATGCTCTGATTTCACTCAATTTAATGTGGCTACCCAAACACGGAAATAATAACCGTGTTAACATTATAGTATTTTTTTGATACATGATATTCTCCATTAGAAGCATTAATTTAAAAATTGGATAAATTATTTATTTACTCATTGGTTTTTAATTTTCAAGTTATTCCATGACTTTTTTTTTTTACATATAAAATTTTTTATATGTTAAATCATATAAATATATATATATATATAGAAATGTGAGATTACATAAAAGGAAATAATATTCATGTTCACATTACAATTTTGTTTGACACATCACACTCTCCATTTGAAGCACAAATTTACAATTTGGATAAATTACTCTTTTACTCTTTTAGTTTTTTCTAAGTTATTTCATACATTTTGTTTAATTTATCTATATGTTAAATATAAAGTTGATTTTAAATAAATTATCTTTTTATTTTAAGATTTTACTTAATTAAATTAATATTCAATGATATGATATAATATTAAATTGAATGAATATTAAATTGTTAAGCTTAAAATATAGTTTTAAAAAAGATAAATATTAATAACATTTATCAAATTAAATTTATGTTTTTTAAATATAATAAAAGTTAATTACATTTATTGATTAAAGTAAAAAAATGATAAATATAAATTACAAAAAAATATTAACAATTTTAACATTAAAATAAATTAATTTAAAAATGGATATAAAATAAACAACTTGCAAGAAATTATTAGTAGTATTATTTAAATTCTAATGTATTAATATTTGAATTTTATATAAATTTTTAAAACTGCTTGTGGAATAAAAAAATATTGTCAGTATATCAAATATTTACTCTTATTTCAATATTTAATATTTTTTAAATTAAATCACATTAATATAATTCATTCTAAATTAGTTAAATATTTTATAGTTACATTACTTTTTTTAATTTATTAATACATATTTTAAAAACATTATAAATATAATATATACAACCGACGCACGTAAATATAAACTTATAATTATACTATAAAATAGTGATGGAAGGAAAAAGCTTCACATGCAAGTTAAACAAAGTTATTTATTTATTATTTTTAATAAAAATTAATAACATTTTACAACTTTTTCACAATGTTTGAGAAGTTTTATACAAAATGATTATTGAATATAGAATATTTTTTTCATGCTAACATCTTTTTGCTTTGCTTTTCTTCCATTTATATAATTATAATTTTATAAAAAGACAAAAATATAAAACTAGTCTTAGAAGTGGGTAATATTTATAGTTTTTGTCCTAAGGGAAGAAAAAAAAAACGTAAACTATAATAAATAAATCAAATCCACTAACAAAATTGTAAAGCAAAATTTCAAATTTCCATAGAAAGAAAAAAGGAAAATGAAATTTTTAAGTAAATTCTCCTTATCCTTTTGATAAATTTCACACTGATATTCATGGATTCCATTCCATATATGATTATTATCAATCTTTCAATTTCCAACTTACCTTTTTTTTTTTCTCATTTTCAGTGTTCTCTCTTGCCGGTCATAATTTTACACCCCCACCATTGACCAACTCCTTCACCACCAGCTTCATCCACAAGACTTCAATTTTTCACTTTACAAAATCTCTCTCAGATTACTGTAAGTTTCTCTCTTTCTAACATATAAAAAAGCAATAATATAATCAACATGCTGGCGTTTTTTCCCCATGTTTTTATGGTTTATGCCATGTAAAATTTCTTTAAACAAACGACATGGGTTTTGCCAATGTTCTTAACTTGCATCTGGGTTTTTCTTATTTACCTTGTTTTTGCATTAAAACCCATTCCTTTGCTCTCTTTTTTTCTTCTCACAAATCAAGGTTCTGAAAACTTCAAATTTTTTATTCATTTATTCATCTTTATTTACCCGTCTGTTTGTTTGACTTTTTATTTAGTAAACGTTTTTGAATTGTAATCACTAGTGGCAAGTTTTATATATAATATATTATTCACTTATTTTGTATGTTTGATCTCAAAATTCTGACAAGGTTGCCTGTAAGTGGGGATGTTTCTTTAACTTCAAACCTTGCAAGTTGAGTCTCTTGTTTTGACTTTCTTGTTTAGGTCTCAAGAGTTCCTTGATCTCAATCCTTTCTGGGTATGTTTTGAATTCCTTTTTGTATGAAACTTGTAGAAAATTGCATTAGTTTCTTGATTGATTTTCATGGAAATTGAATGGTTTGGTTTGGTTTTATTGAAATATGGATCCCTTTTTGTTCTTTCTTTTTGTATGTCTTTGATTCTTATATGGCTCCAACTCTTCGTGTTCGACATGTTTTTAGACATGGGTTCGGGGTATAACCCTTCAAGAACTTGTCCCCCCCTGTCGAACATTTATGCCCGAATCTGAGCAACATAGCTTTGATGTGCCTGTGATAATATTCCGTCTCCTTTATGTAAATTTTCTGAATCGTCGTTCTATTTTTAGTTGCAACATATTCTTGCTTGATTTTCGATGTTCCTTGGATTGCTCTAAATCGGTAACTTTGTTGTTCGATTCTTGATTTGCAGTAATTCTTGGAGCTTGCATTCTCCTGTTAGTGTACTCGAACTAATGGTGTAGTGGCTTTCTTTCATTGTTAACCGGTGTGGGCGTTTTTGGGGTGTAGAGCTCCTTTTTAAGCAGTTTGGACTTTGGAGGATCGGAGATTGTGGTTGATGATATCGAGAAAGAACATGGGAAGTGCTTCGCCGCTCCTTCTCATTACATTAGTTCTCGGTGTTTGCTTTGCCACATATAATCTTGTAATAATGGTAATGCACAATAGATCTTTTTCAAAACTGACGGTCTATAACTCCGATGGTGGAACGTTTGTTGATCCCATCATTGAGATGCCTGAAAGTGTGAGGAAATCAAAGCGTGCCGAAATGCCTTTCCATGTTGCCTTAACTGCCACTGATGCTCCCTACAGCAAATGGCAGTGTCGTATCATGTACTATTGGTATAAGAAGCAGAAGGACTTACCTGGGTCGGAGATGGGAGGTTTCACTCGTATTTTACACTCGGGAAGTCCTGACAATTTGATGAACGAGATTCCTACTGTTATAGTCGATCCTCTTCCAGCAGGGCTTGATCGGGTGAGTTTTTTTTGTGTTACTATAATTTTGGTTGTCACTTTTTGTATGTGTGTTTATAGGCTTGGAAAGGTCTTAGAGTTTTGTTTTATTTGTTTAAGCCATCGATCTAGACAAAGCGAATGATTTTGTCTTTCAAGAAGTCGGATTAGGTTTCTTCTCATCGATTATCATGAGCCTTAATAACATTGAAACAATTATAGATTGATATAGCTTGAAAGAATGCATTCTTCGTATTTGCGTGTTTACCTTTCCTAAAAATATTCCACCCCCTTGTCAGGGATACATCGTCTTAAATCGACCATGGGCTTTTGTGCAATGGCTGGAAAAGGCTACAATTGAAGAAGAGTGAGTGCTTTTACATATCATGATTTCGTTATCAATTTCATAGTACCTTAATCCGTTACTTGGATTCGGGTATGATTGCAATTTTTCCATGTATTTGGGATTCCTCGGAAGGTACTATCCTCATATCCGAATATGTGTCGGACATGGGTAACTTTGAGAACAATGAGAAGTCGAAGCAACATAGGTTTCTAAAGCATGTTTAACCCTTTTTCTCAATGCAGATATATATTGATGGCAGAGCCTGACCACATTTTTGTCACTCCCCTACCTAATCTAGCACATGGAGGATACCCGGCTGCATTCCCCTTTTTCTACATTAAGCCGGATCAGAACGAAAAGTTGTTAAGGAAGTTTTTCCCAGAGGAGATGGGACCAGTGACAAATATAGATCCAATCGGCAATTCACCGGTCATTATCAAGAAGGTAAAAAAAAAAAAAAATCCTTTTAACTGATTTATAGGTTAGGCTCGATGCAGAGTTGTCCAACAATTAAGCGTTGATTTTCATTATTAGATCCAAGTTCTCGGATGATTGTATCTATTCCTCCATTGTCACCCTTGACGGCATTCCTTTTAGGTTGTCATTATTTTTTGTCAATTGTCATAGATTCAGATTCGAGTCTACTAAACATTTCGGATTAAAAGGAGATGCTTCTATATATTGAAGGACTTTTCTTATACAGGAATTATTGGAAAAAATCGCTCCTACTTGGATGAATGTTTCTTTAAAAATGAAGGACGATCCCGAGACTGATAAAGCTTTCGGATGGGTGCTAGAAATGTATGTATTGGCTATCTTACTCAGACTTTGGCAAGATTGTTGGATATTAGTACCTGTCTGACATAAGCATGCTCAAATTCCTTTTAATCTTTCTATATATATCTCCGTGCCCTGTCCGAATATGTGTAGGACACGCATACTTCAATTTTTGGTATTTACATGTTTTCTGAACTTAAAGGTATGCTTATGCTGTGGCATCTGCTTTGCATGGCGTGCAACATATACTTCAGAAAGACTTCATGCTTCAGGTTTGGCACCTTATTTTTTAAAGGTTCTCTCTTTTTGCATACGTTTCCTTTTCTGTATAGTTTTCATTGATGCGTCTCGATGCGTTTTTATTATCTGTTCGTAAATCAGCCACCGTGGGATCTGGAAATAGGGAAAAAGTACATAATTCATTACACCTATGGATGTGACTACAACATGAAGGTAAACTGTTTTTACTCGTTTTATCATAGGTTCTCGGTTTGTTGCTATTCCAAACGCGACTACAGACTTGATTTATTTTAAATGTTAACATGTTTCAAGATTGCCTTCATTTTTCATTCAGGGCAAGTTAACATATGGTAAAATCGGTGAGTGGCGATTTGACAAGAGATCTTTTCTACGAGGACCACCACCACGAAATCTCCCCTTGCCTCCTCCAGGGGTCCCAGAAAGCGTGGTACGTATTTACAAATATCAGTATTAAGAAATGGTACCGACCAATCTTAGGGACCGATATTGTGGTGTTTGTATTGTGTTTTCTGTTAGGTTTGAGACTATGTTTTGTTGGTGACTATGGTTAGTTCAGCCCAACCAAGTCATATGACATTCTTTTTTGAGCTTGACTCAGCTGAAACAAGTTGAGACATAGCACATTTGAGTTCAACTTTTCATCTCCGGTTTCATGTACTCGAATTATTGTGTCTGCAGGTGATGCTTTTGAAGATGGTGAACGAAGCAACGGCTAACATTCCAAACTGGGACGCGGAGTAAACATCAGATAATAGGTGAGGGAAGGAAAATTGATGTAGGAATATACCCTTTAGCTGAATTGAAACATGAGATGTTAGAATTGTGATAGTATGATAAAGCATTCAACAAAATTTTTTTTAAGAGAAAAAGAGTTGAATATGAATACGGTTTGTGAAATACAGATAACGAAAACTCTTTGCTTCATGAATTAAGTTTGAACTCTCAGAATAAAACATGATGGAATTCCACCTTATATTTCAGCTTTTACCCTTTGATTCCATTACATCTGTACTTGGAGCTTTAGAAAGGTGCACAGATTTCTTTCTTTCTTTTATACTAATAAATCATGCGGTTTTAGGTGATTTTTTTTACTCTAAATTCTCTTAAGTCAATCTTACTCTCGAATGAGAATTCACAAAGAAAATTCTCAATACACTAAAATAAAGTGAAAGAAAACACACACAAAAAAAAAAAAAAAAAAAGCATGAATTGAACAAAATAGCCAAGAAAGCGATAACAGAACAAGTTTTTGAGTAAATGCTTTCAAAGTATTTTATAATTTTGAATGGAATGATTACAAATGAGAGGAAAAACTTTTATTTATAGTTAATATTTTAGTTAAAAAATTAATTTGACTATATTAAAATTTTAATGATCAAATTTGACTTTTTTTTTAAAAAAATTAAGGATTAAAATTAACAAAAAAAAAAAGTAAGGGTCAAATTGACAAAAGATGTAACATTAATGGCTAAACTTTTCGTTATGCCTTTTCTAGAAAAGGGCTAAATTGGAGTATAAGCCCTTGAATTTTGGTGAAAAAATTTTAATTAAACTCATCTGTGAAAAACATATTCAATTAAGTCCTCAAACTCTCAAATTGCATAAATTAAACCCTTTGACCAATATTTTTTTGTCTTTTGATTGTTAGAGCATTAATGTGACCATTAGCAAAATTGATGTGGTGCTCCACATCAACGACAGTTGCTAACGTCAACGATAAGAAAATCAAAATGAGTTTATATCTTAAAGACAAAAAAATTACAATATTGTTTATATTTTTCCTACTATAATTCATATTGGTCAAGAGATGTTAAAATTAAAGTTGTACTTTATGATTAAAACAAAATATTTAGGAAATTGTATATAATATGCCACAACAACATGCGAAATGACTTAGTTATTAAATTTTAATTTGATAAAATTAAAAAATTAATTAACTAATTATATTTAACAAATAATAAAATGAGTTACAAATAATTAAATCCAAAGTTAGATATAATTACATTGCAAATATTAATTAAGAGGATAGACCTATGGTTTAGGGGTAAAATGAAAAACATTCAAAGGACTAAAACCATAATTTAGCGTTTTTTAACCAGTGCAGCAGGCAACCCACGACCCGATTCGAAATTGAACCGGTTCGAACTCGGCCCATGTACAGATCAAATATACATAAACTTCTTTTCGTCGTTGTCTCTCTTTGCTCTCTCTAGCATCAGACCAGGTTAGTCTCTTCTCTACGCTTTTCTTTTTGTTTGAAATCGCTCTATTTTTTGGGTTATTGTATTTATTTAGTATTATTTATTTTCTGTAGGTGAGGGAAAACAACAAGAGGATCTGATGTACTTGCCTGTGGATCTTAATTATAGACAAGATCATGATGGCCCTTGAAAATAAAGGTTATATTTTTTCTCAAGAATTTTTTGTTTTGAGTTTAAAGCTATGAACTTTGATCTGCTTTGAGTTATGGGTTCGGTTTTTTTAGATTGACTGTATATATAAAGATTATTTCTGTGGTGTTTTCATTAATGGGGTTTATAACAAATGTGATATTTTTGGCATTGTCTGGATGGGTTTTTTTTATTTTTATTTTTTAATCTAGTTCTTTTTATTGCTCTGGGTTGCTTCAGTTTTGAGTGTTATTTGAATAATTTAAATCGAATTTAGGATCCAATAGAGGTCTGATATGTTTCACAGTCAGACTGGTTTGAGATATGGCATTTTAAATTTAAAGGCTTTATTGATTTTCTGCTCTGCCATTAATTATATAGCTAACGCCGAATGCAATAAACTGAAAGTATTTATTATACTGTGTTGTCTAAGTAGTATTTTGGATACCTGTGATTCCTTCTATTGGATAATGAAGAACTATTGAATAGCTTACTGGCTAAACTGTCTGATAAGGTTGACATGTTTGATCCTAAAATGGATGTATAAATTGAACCTCTTGTTTGTTTATTGGAATGATTGGAAGAGAAGTATGTAAATGTTGTTGGTCAGATATTGTTCTAAGCTGTCTTTTAAGGAAGCAGTGATTATGCAGACAAGCTTTAGGTGGCTTGTTGGATTATTTCTAGATATTTCGAAATATTTAGCTTGTTATACTCTTTCGAAGCTATTTTGACCCAATTCTTCCTTTTTCTCGTACCCGTATCAGATACATTTTAGACATAGATATGGGGAGATGACTCTCCAAGGACCCTCTAAATACATAGAAACACTCAGAAAAAAATAGCATATACCCATGCTGGACGCATACTCGTATCTGACACTCACATGCTAGTTAGTAACATAGTGAATTACTTGTGTCCAACACTTATCTAGACATGGCTATGGGTATATGAGCTTGAAGGATCCTCTAAATGCATGGGGAAACTTAGAAAAAAAAATTAACATGCCTGTGTTGGACACATTTTTATTGAAACTCACACCCTAGTCCAAGTAGCATAGTCTAACTTTGACTTATGCCCTAGTCCAAATGCATTGTGTAATTGATGTTTAATGTGCTTAAGTAATGTAAGTATTAAAGTTGAGCTAAATGAGAATAAGAGAAATAAAGCCTTGGCATCATACTAGGTGTTCATGCCTAGCATAATGCATCTCTGGCGTTGTGTTTCCTTCAAACTTTTCAATGATGTTTTGAAACAAGTTATTTGGAGGGTTATCAGAGATTTGTATGAACTGATGACTTTCATGATTTGTATCTGTTATCTTTTCTATTAGAATGGTTTGATATTTTAGTTTTGTATTAGCAGTTAGGAAAGCAACTTCATTGTTGATCTTGGGAAAGTTATGGCAGCTTAAATACCGGCCTTATGGAGATATTTTGGCATCTAAGAAGGCCCTTTTATTGATATGCTTGGTCAATTACCAGCCACTTGAATTCCAGCCTGTGGAGATGGATGGAGGTGTTGATGGAGATATTGATGTTGCATCTTCTTAGCCATGTCTTTCACCTTAAAAGTAGAAGTTTGATGGAGGAATATATGGGGTGGGATCCTTATCTTTGAGGGTCCTGAGTTTTATAGTTTCAGTTTCATTTCTTTAATCCAATTTAGCCCACTATTTTCTTGCATATGGCTAAAGATATATGTTGGCTCCACTATGGAAGTGAAAGATGAAGGGGCATTGCTGAAGTCAGTGATGCTTGCTATGCCTATCAATTGAATATATGATATTATTGTGTGAAGCATGCTGGTGAGTTACAGCCTTTTAAGACATGCTACAAGTTCCCTTTTTTATATCTGTCTTTGTGGTTGTGGGGAGCTTCACCCATCTATGTTACTTGGACTTGGGGTAAGTGTTGGATATTAATATGCTTAGTTTTTTCTAAGTTTTTTTTGCTATATTCCCATGCTCATGTCCCATTATCTATGTGATATGGGTGTTAGACACAGGTACATAAGAGAATGAAGAGTCGGAGTGACATAGACCCCTATTGCTACTTGTTACTGATTTGTCTGTCAAAAGAACCACATATAGAGTTTCCTTAAACTTCTTTGTGCTATCAAGTGTGTGGGTTCCCTTCCAGATTTATAACATATTTTGTTGTCTAAAATCCCAATACTGGACTCATGCATCACAATTCATAACATATCTTGAACTTTATGTTTATTCATTTTGGACTCTTTTTTCTTTGTTTTTTTTTTCTTTGTTTCATTTTGCAGTTTGTCGTTGTGTCAATAGTTGGCATTTAATTTTTTTGTTCTTGATTCCTATGAATTAGTATGGGTTAATTGGTGATACATACATCAAGTTTGATATTATTCTGATGTTTTTGCTTTTATTTTTGTAGAAACCATGCAGAACTGTGAGGCAACCTTAAAATGCCTCCAGACAAAGGGGTTCCCGTACAACCTGCAATGTAACAGGAATTCAGTTGAAGGCATTCCAGAGCTTAAACATGAATTCGGTACTCATCCAGGCAAAGATGTTGTAGAACCGGTTTGCTCTTTGAGTGGAGAGTTTATGGAACTTCCGAATGAACTTTACCACAAACCTACACTCCACCATGAATGTGGCTCATGGTCGACCTTCTATCCTGACTCTCATAAGTTGCATGCGTACCCGTTGAATGCTTTTGGGAGCCAAGTTTACCACTTTCCTGTGGATAACCGATTTCATTATGCCCCATTTAATGTGATCACTCATGGATACCCTTACGAATTCCAGTTCCAAGATTTTCAGTACTTTGTGGTCATAGATTTTGAGGCTACTTGTGACAAGGAGAGAAACCCACATCCACAGGAGATAATTGAGTTTCCATCTGTTATTGTTAGTAGTGTTACTGGGCAGCTGGAAGCTTGTTTTCAGACATACGTCCGACCAACTTGCAATCAACTCCTGAGTGATTTCTGCAAGGATCTGACTGGCATCCAACAAATTCAGGTTAGTTCCAAATCCCTTATGTCTCTACCAAGGTAGGAAAGGTAACATGAATTTGAGTTGGTAATTTTAGCGGACTCAGAGGTAGTATCTATTTGATTTTTAGACTATAGTGTCTATCGAATTGTGTTTGGATGGCATTCAAACCAGATAGACGATATAAGATGGAATCTGTGGGGGACTCTTCTTGTTAGGCTTCATTTCGACAAGGGATCTCGATAACAAGTTAGATTGGGATATTTGAATGGGGTTTCTTGCTCTTTTCTCGGTAATTTTTCTGGTATGACTTGTGAGCCCGTATTCTAAATACGCATATATGTGTTCTAGGTAGATAGAGGTGTTACTTTGAGCGAAGCTCTCCTTAGGCATGATAAATGGCTCGAGAAGAAGGGCATAAAGAACACTAACTTTGCTGTGGTGACATGGTCGAACTGGGATTGTCGAGTTATGCTGGAATCTGAGTGCCGGTTCAAGAAGATCCGTAAACCTCCTTACTTTAACCGGTAAATAGTTTAGATATGTGCTTGTTCAAATTTTTTTCTTCAACAGATCATATAATTGACATGATATATATTACCTATTTGGCAGATGGATTAACTTAAAAGTTCCGTTCCGTGAGGTTTTTGGTGGCATGAGATGCAATCTGAAGGAGGCAGTTGAGATGGCTGGTCTAGCCTGGCAGGGCCGTGCTCATTGCGGCCTCGATGATGCCAAAAACACTGCTCACTTACTTACCCTCATGATGCGCAAAGGTTTTAGATTTGCGATCACGAACTCACTGATGTGGCAGGCTAGTGATGGTCCATTGATGTGGAACCCAGTCCCCGAGAACATGGCCTTCTTTCCACATCACCCCCCCAAGCCAAAGGATCAGCAAATGCCTCTATTCCATTACCACCCTTATTGTTTCTGTGGGGTGAAGAGTAGCAAAGGAATGGTTCGGGAGCCCGGACCAAAGCAAGGAAGCGTGTTCTTCGGTTGTGGAAACTGGACTGTCACCCGAGGTGCCCGCTGCCACTACTTCGAGTGGGCTTCATCCTGAAGCTGAATTTGCAACAACATATCCATCTCTCATGATGGCATCTTAAACCCTTAATGTAAAAAAAAGGTTAAAAAAAGAAGAAAAAAAAAGGTAGTGGGTTGTCTCCTCATTGAAGCACATACACTACTTGGTGAGGCTTCTGCATCTTGAAAAACATGTGTTCATACTCGGCATAGTAGCTCCGGAAGCGTGCATGCACCGTAAACATCAGTTGATTTCCAAGGTACGAGCGCTTCAACCTATATAGTTCGGACTTGTTGAATCGAGAACAAATCAGGAATATGAGGATTTGGGTAGTTAGGATGATGCATTTACATGTTTAAACATGCTAAGTTTATCATAATAATATTAACGAGATAGGGAAAGCTTTGATTTCCTATGCATTTCTAATGGGGAATCAGCAATGTTTGCTTGCACCTTAGTACTTTAGTTTCCTCTCTTAACTAACAAACTTGTTGCTCCGATTTTCATTTTTCTTGAAACATCGGTGTCTGATATCTATGTCCGATGCACATTCGGACATGGATATAGAGATATGATTTTCTCATGTTGGGGACACGAACTCCGGTCTGACACAGTAGAGTTTGAGTATTATCTAACAACCATTCCAAACTTATAAAGCTCCAACGGTGCTAAATTACTTCTAACCATGCAATATAATCATGGTTTTAGGAAACCTGATCAAACCGGCTAGTTGGATTGGAAACCGGTTGGTATATTGGTTCAGACAAAAGGGTCGAATCGGTTTTTAAGCGAATTGTTCGTAACTGGTTGAATTCAGACAAAGAAACAAGTTGAATCGGTAGTTGAACCGATTTTATAATTTATTAATATAATTTTAAATCTTTATGAATTTTTTAGTAATTTTCATTTAATTGAACTGATGGTTTATCATAAATGACATGAATTAACAAAATCAAAGATTAGTGATGATGGCATAAAGATTATTAAGTGTTAAAAGTAGGATTGTGTTAAGTAGATTTGATAATTTGTATATTCATATGGAGTTTGTGTATTGGTGTATTTGTATAAATTATTAATTCATATGAAAAAGATCTGATGATGTTCTTGTACTTATATCATGCTCATGTTGTGTATAAGCACTTATTAGCAAAATACTATCAAGTATTATTCGATATTAATGTGTATTTTTAGAGCTAGAAATGATATTTGTTTATACATCCTTTAAATTTACATTTATACAAAATTTGTATTTATATATATATATATATATATATATTTTTTTTTTTTTTATGTGCAATTCATGAACCTTTTTATCTCTATTGAGTTCAAACCTTAAATGTAAATATGGTATTTTTCTTTTTTGGAATCTTAACTAAAATGAAAATAATTTAAAGGACCAATGAGAAAAGCTTGAATGATGATTTTATTATTATTATTATACTAATAATTTATAATTTTCAAAAAGATTTAAAAACAATTTTGCCGTTTTAACGGATATGAAGGGCAATGCTTGTTCCCCTTTGGTTTGTTCTTCATTCCTATGAAGGAGAATCCGACCATTCAACGTGACACTGTTATACCTTCTTTATGTAAAGAGTTTGAATTCATAGAATATATATATATATATATATATATGTGTGTGTGTGGAAATGTGATTTTGTAAGAACTCAATTATTCATCATCTTTTAATAATTGCAAACAGAGGATTTAAAAGAGCACAGAGGCAGTCCGAGTCCACATCAACCACTTGGATCGATAGGGAACCTTTGTCCGACAATAATAATAATAATTCAGTAATGGTCCTTATCCTACTCCCGGGAGGGCCCTCTGAAATAAGAAATTACTACTTTAATCCCTCAAAACTTATAAAATTTGAAGTTTAACTCCAAAATGTTAAAATTTTGAATTAATCTTTTTAAAGATCCTAAAAATATAAGCTAATATAACCGTGAAATGTTAACTTCATCCTTAATCCTACTCTTAATGTGAGAACAAGGCATGGTGCAACGTGCACATAAATCTAGATAATAATGCCGTATTCAAGTTGACAATTTCTTGGGGGTATTAGCATCACATGTAAATTGAATTGCAGAAGATAATAATGCCGTATTCAAGTTGACAATTTCTTGGGGGTTTTAGCATCACATGTAAATTGAATTGAATTGCAGAAGATAAATGTACCCACACCATTCCACAAAAAACGTGGTCCCTAATTGTATTCATGGATTTATATTCAAATTCATTTTATAGTATGAATAATATTTAACTTCAGGGGAAATTACATAGTTTGGTCATTTATTATAAATTTTTATTTTGAGAACTGAAAATAAAAAATGAAATTGCAAATTGGGAATTGCCATTAACAATCGTTTTTACTTTAGTCACCTAATTTTAATAAGTTTTCATTTTGGTTCCCCGCTGTTAATTCAATGTTGTTGTGCACTCAATTTAGTCACCCAACTTTAATAAGTTTTCATTTTGGTCACTCAGTTTATATTTTTAAAAATTAATTTTATTCTTTTTTTTTATAATTGATTTTTTTTTTTTTCAGTAAAAGGGAAAACATGGGGTTTTATAGAGAACTAACTTGGTTTTTATAGGAAAAACATGGATTTTTACAGGGAAAAACCATTTTATCCTTTTAATTTCCTTTATTATTTTTTCTTCTTTTTGAAATTAGTTTTAGTTTTTTTTTTTCAGTAAAAAGGAAAAACATGATGCTTTACAAGAAATTATCTGAGTTTTTATATGAAAAACCCTATTTATTTTTTAATTTTTTTAAATTTTTTAGAATTAATTTAGTTTTTTCTCAACAAAAAGTGAAAAACATAGGTCTTTTTTTGAGAAAAAATAAAATTAATTTTTAAAAAGTAAATGAGTGATCAAAATGAAAACTTATCAAAGCTGGGTGACTAAATTGAATGCACAATAACATTGAATTGACAACGGGTAATCAAAATGAAAACTTATTATTATAATTAAGTGACTAAAATGGAAAAGATTGTGAACAACAATGCCCAATTTGCAATTTTTGGATATGCAAAAAGTCGATCGTATATTTTGTAAATATGTGAATTCGTACTATCCTTTTCGAGCTTTATCATCAGACGTTGAAAAATGTGCCTATTATTATTATTATTATTATTATTATTATTTAAAACTTATTTGTTTAAGGATTGGATTGTTTAATCTCAAAATCGTGCATGATATTTGGGAAAATAGATTTAAATAAATAAAAATTAAACTCATTTAAAATATAAATCGAATTTAAATTTTAACATTCAAATCTCAATTAATTTGATCTATTTTTTTTAATTATGTAATATATTGTTATTTATTTTAATGTATAATATAATTAATATACCACGTAAAAATTAGTTCTATAATAAAATACAATATTTTCTTGACTTGAATGGAATGATGATTAAAGCTCTTATTTGATATAGGTTCAAATTATGTGACTCCATCTCCTATCCCAATATTATATACAAAATTAAGTTATCCTTTTCTTTAAATATAAGCTTACCATTATTGTTATTGTTATTTTCTTTTTCCTAAAATAACCTTGAAAATTGGTAAAAAATTTTGCCGTACGTGAACAGAAACGAAGCTATAAATTTTATTTAAGGACTAGACTGAACTGAGATAAAATTATAAAAGTTCTTGAAGCGAAAACTAAATTTTCCAAAAGGGTTGAAAATGTTGTTTTTCCCATTTAATCAAAGCTAAAAAAAACGCAAATTAAATATTATAATTTGTGAGAGGGATTAAAAGGAAAATTGCTCATTTAGTCAGAAGAGCCAAGGCTCTTGCTTGTAGGGGTGTAAATGAGCCGAGTTGAAATTGTCAAGTTCGAGTTCTTCATTTAAAATTTAGAACTTGATCGAATATTTATTTTTAAGTTCAAGTTTGGCTCGAAATCTAATCAAGTTATTGGTGCTTGAGCTCAATTGATCTCATTTACCAATTTTTGTTCTCAAGCACGAACTTGAGCTTGAGTTCAGCTCAATAATTGAATTTAGGATTAATAATATATATTGAAGGTAATAATGTAATTTAATAATACAAAAATATAAAAAGCTCGATAAGACTCGCAAGCCATTCGAGTTGAGTATTACTAAATTAAAATTTGGCTTGATTGATAGCTTGAGCTGTTTAAGCTCGACTTCGATTTAATAATTTCTAAATTAAATTCAATTTTTTTAAAGTTAAACTCAAATAACTTGCGAGTGTCAATGTCAGATTTACACCCCTACTTACTCGAATACTCCCCTAAGTGTCATTATACCAAATAATAATTATTATTATTTAATTATAATATATGAGGATTGGAATAGATTTATCACCCCCCACATAAGTTCAACACAACAAAAATGTGACTATATAATATATAAGTCCACAATAATCCACAATAAGAAAAAGATATTAACAAATTCAAATATGCCAAAAAAAATAAAAACCAAGTGGTCCCTTTTAGATTCATATTATTATATCATTTGGTTTTTTCCTAAAATAACCTCGAAAGTTGGTATAAAAACCCTATAATGGGAATGGTGAAGGCAAGAAAATAATATAAACTCTCCTCCTTCTTCTTCTTCTTCTTCTTCTTCTTCATTGAGTTGGGTGTTGTAAGAAAAATGGGTATTACGCAATTGATAGGTTATGTTTTAGTTGTGTTAGCAAGCTTGGTGGTGTCAGCTCAGGGCTCTGATTTTGCATTCTATAAACTGAGTCTGATATGGCCCACTTCTGCATGTTATCCACTCTCCAACTGTAAGACTCCAGTACCTACCTTCTTCACCATCCATGGGTTATGGCCAACATTTGCCAATGACACCCCAGTTCCTGCTTATGGGCCTAATAATAGATGCAATGCCAATCCTGTTGGTCCCGATGCTGCTGTGGTAATCCCTTTATTCTTATTGTTCATGTGTTTAGCTTAGATAACATGAATTGATAGTGTGGTGTTAATTCTGTTTTGTTGTAAAAATGGCAGGCTAGGCTAATACCTATTCAAAACGGATTAAACCAAAGGTGGCCAAACCTTAGGGCAGGGGGTATCAACTCTGATTTTTGGAAAGTTGAATGGCAAAATCATGGGATGTGCTCTGATTATCCTCAAGATCCTTTGAGTTATTTTAATGATACCTTAAATCTTGCCACCTCCACAAAATTCGACCCTTTCAAAGGTAATTATTAATGATTAAACCCCATAAATTAACAAAATTAAGTGATTGATTATTTTTTTGTTTTTGCAGCATTGGGAGTTCAACCATCAAGCACTCCCTATCTTTTGAACACATTACTACAAAATGTGCACAGGAATGTGGGAGCCTATCCTCAAATCTCATGCAGTCAACGATCAGGAGGCGCACTTTATCTGAGAGAGATCCGTTTCTGCCTCACAAGGACCAAGAAAACGCCACCTTCGGTGCTTCAAAGCTGCCCCACCAGAGTTGCCGGTGGATGTAAAGACCCTCTCACCAACAATGTTCACTTTCCCCCTGCCAATTAGTGCTTTATCATTTTCCATAAACTATATAACTCCCGACCCCCGATGGTTACATTGTATTTTTATCGTGTTTTGTGTCGTATTGTACTCCGAGCAGATCAGGGTGTTTGGTCTCCTAAAAATGAAATAAATTAATATATAATAAAATTATATTTTAATCTATCTAAAAATAAAAAAAATTCGTTTAATCTCTTCAAAAATAATGAAATTATAAATTAATACATAATAAACTTATATTTAAATTTATAAAAAAAAATTATAATTAAGTATAGGTGCTTGCTAAAAGATTTTCTAGGTTCGTCATTGCCTACCATTAAACATGACATCCCATACTTGACTCAGTATTATCTAACAACCATTCCAAAATTTTTAACCGTTCAAATGGATGAATTTTTTAACAAAAGGGACAATTTTGCTCTTTGATCTAATGTATAAATACTAATTTGCTCATTTTTTTGGTAGAAGGAAAAAATGCAATTTAATTTTCAGTACAAGAGTTTTCTTGATACTTTTACTAGAACTATTTATCAGAACGTATCTAATTTTACCAAATTTTATATCCTAGACCTATAAATTATAAAAATTAAGTCATTGATTATTTGTTTTGTTTTTTTCATTGTTGAACCCGCAGCTCTGGGAGTTCAGCCATCAGATCAAACTCCACATCTATTGAACACTTTATTAGAAAAGGTATGCAAAAACTTGGGAGCCTATCCTCAAATTACATGCAGCATGCCACAGAAAGGTATACTTTTGTTGAAGGAGATTCGTTTTTGCCTTAAAAGAACCAATAAGACACTACCTTCTGTGGTTCAAAATTGCCCCACCACAGTTGGTGGTCAATGTACTAAGCCTCTCACTGACTATGTTTGGCTTCGTGCAACTCCTACCAATTTTGGCCCTCGTAATGTAACTATTGGGACTTATTGGCTTCTACTTAGTGGTGGGGGAGTTTGAACATTAGTATAAAATGAATAAAGAAACATCTTCGACTAGATCCGAAAATATGTGTATTTGTATTATTTGTTATGTGTATGTTAAATAAAAGACTATGTAGAACCCCGTGTGTTAACTTGAATGTCAGGGTGTTTATCGTTCCAGGTGTGACTTAGGTTCGAATCGTGCAAGTTGTGCATTTCTATGATCCTTACAAGATTCTTCTTGATAGTTCGTTGTGGGAGTGGCACATTATGAACTTGAACCCGAAATTCAGATGTTGTCTAATTTACATCGTTGTGTGCTACCTTTTCTAGGCCATTCCTTCAACATGAGATGATGAGCGACCAAGGGGTATTGCTTCCTTCTCATTCTTGAACACGAAAATGAACAAGTTCCTGTCTATTTCGTGCTCAAAAGGTTCCTAAACAGGCTATGCTTTTTTTGAGGATATGATTAATAGGACTAGACTTGGATTCCCTCTCCCATACTGCTTTCCCAACAAGTCAGATCTCACGAATTCGTTTGTTGATCTTAGAGTTCAACTCTAGATTCTGCGTAACAAGATCTTCCTCAATACCATCCACCCATTCTATAACACACCCCAATTTTCTGAAAACACACATAGCACTATTTCGAAATCGGATTCAAAGAATTTGTGAGAAAGTAGGAATGAATAAAGAATTTTTATGAAAGCAAAATTTATATTGGAGATAGAAATCAAAAGAAAGTATTGTGGATGAGCAAAGGAGGCAAAAAGAATTAAATTGAAAACTCTGAAAATATTGAGGACTAAAGTGAAAATTTGACCAAAACGAGATGTGTGTTATTATTGATTAATTGGTGCGATGAAAATCACTTGAGGAACTAAATTGAAAATATTAAAAAGTACAAGGACTAAATTAAAATTTTCTTATTCTTATCAAGAGAAGGGTAAAAGTGTTAATTTCTCCACCCGAGGATTTTTTATTAAGATTTAAATGTGAATTAGGAGATTTGGGTTTGGTAAGTACCTATTGTTGTGAAGAAATTGTGCAAAGAGACAAAAAAAAAAAAGGGATGCAATATGATAATTTTATCACATAAATGCATTTTGGTCATTTCTCAAGAATTATATATTAGAAATTTTTGAGCATTTTGATCCGATATTTTAGAATTGAAATAAGTGTTGGAGCATTGAACCATGAATTAGGGAAGTGGGCTACAAATTTTAAAAATTTGGACTTAGAAAGCTCTTGTCATGTTCTCTTCTCTATTCCTTTCTCAAAATTTTGGCTTGGATTCGCCACCCACTTTGTTTTTCTTGTTGAGATCACCTAGAAAACAACTTCTAAGCTTGTATTCTACCATAATCTTCTTCATTTTTCAGCTAGGGTTTTATTGGTTTTTGAAAGAGGTCATGGAAACTAGTGAGAGAAAGCTTCAAAATGGGTGTTTTTCACATTCCCTAGCTTGATACTTGGTGGTATTGGTTGTTTTGAGAAAGTTTGGAAAGTTTTTGTGCTAATATTTTGTTGAATTTTTGTAATTGGAAATATGAGAAATGGGTTTCCAAGCTATTTTGAGGACGGATTCTAAAAGTTGTAACCTTGGATACTCTTACTTTTCGCTAACAACATTAGAATATGATTTGAGTGAAACTCATGATGGATATGATTAAGGGGTCAACATTAATAATAGAAATGATTAGTATGAGTAACCTCGTGTATTTATTAAGCTCATCGAACTCATGCGTTAACTATTTAAATGTGTAGGTTGGATTCATTGATAAGATATCCCTTAATTTGATTGTAATTGGAAATTAACTTTGGCATTCACACTAAGACATAAATTGAAATTGTATTTATAAAGTTAATTTGCAAGTTTAACTTCTTTTGATGTTACTTTACAAGTTTTTTTTTTTTCTCCTTAAGTGTGTTTATGGCATGTAATGGAGTATCAATGGATTTAGATTTTGTTTTATAACGGCTCGAGGCTTGTTGAAATGATATGGAAGTGTGTTTGGGTAATTTGGACTAATTTTCAACTATAGGGCCTAGGTTTTGATACTCATATTATAGGTATTACAATAGAGCAAGTTAATAGTTAAAAAACTAGAGTACTTGGACTAGATACCAATACATAGCTTTAGGTATCAGAATATGGGGGTTATGTATCGATACTTGAGTCACTGAGTAGCATCATTGCACTATTTTGTAAGTTTTAAGCTTGTAGAAATTTGTTTTTAAGATGTTTCTTAAGTCTTTCAATAGTTTCAATTTAATTTTTATTATATTAAGAAAACAATTTAAAATTCAATCTTTTTAAAATTTTTAAAACTTTTGTTTACATATTCTAATAATATTTTCATTCGTAATGTATATCGAAACGGATGAGAGGTGTTACGCACTCTACACGCATGTTGTTGTTTTCATCAAATCCAAAATCATGAATGTAAAGATAAAGAGGTAAAAAAAGAATATGAAAGCTAGAGAGAGGAAGAGAAAAAAAAACTTTAAAAAGGCGAAAAAAAATTGAAGAAAGGAAAAGGTCAGCTTTAGAAATAAATAACCGAAGAAGAAATAAAAGGATGAAAGTGTAGAGGAAACTAAATGATAGAGAGGCAGAAGGTTGTAGAAAGAAATGCACCATTGAAAACCAAGCTTTAAAACTTGAGCTTTTTAAATGCCATGGTGAGGCTGTTTTTTTTTTTTTTTTTTTTTGAGAGAAAGGCCAACCTCATTTATTTATGCATAAAAAAACATCACCTGTCAAAAGGTAATACCCAACAGCAGCAAAATAGGAAACCAATCGACACAGAAAAACAATGGGTTTAAATCCAAAACTAGCAAAACACAAAAACAAGAATCGAATAACAGCAAGAAAACAAGAGGCCGACGCTACACCACCACTAAATCATAAACCTGAAAGAAAGAAGAAGGCCTAGTGGGGATGGGAAAAGACAAAGACAGACTTTTTCACATTTTTTCATGCCATCTTCATGGTATGTCTCAACTTATTTAGTATTTTATGTAAATTTGGGATAAAACAACACTCAGATCTTAAATTTGGTTGTTTTCCCCAATTTTTCTGTAAGGTGTAATGATATAATATTTTGAAATTGTGTCACGTTATTATTGAAATTCGAGTTTTAAAATTAAATTGAGAAAAATTGTTAAATTTTATGATTAATATGAACTAAAATACATTTAAGAACCAAATTAAAAATAATTATCAATATTACTTTATCCACTACATTTTAACTCTTAAGATTATTTCTTTAAATTTTGAATCAAAGAAAGCTTGGACCCACGTCTTCTAAATTTTATTTAAAATAACAACGGTATTAAAACTGAAACAATTATAACTAATGCATATTAATATAAATATTATATATATAATTGATTATATTTTAACTAGATTGATATATGTGTTATTGTTAATATAAGTGGATGTAGATTCGAGTGCATTAAAACGTATTATTCTCTTATTTATAAATTAAAAAAAATTATGAACAGTTCTAGACATTGTGTCAAAAAACATAAATCATCGTAACCTAACCTGAGATTTAAAAAAAAATTTATACTGTGCATATATCATAAAAGTGATCTGAATCCATCAAAAAATTTTAATAGAATTGAAAACAGTAAAGTTCGAAGTCCAAAGCTGGTATTAAATTTTTCCCGCGAACCACGGCGGGCCTCAGCCCACCTGCCCCCCATCAACCACCACCGTTTTTAGCTCACACTTCAAGCTCCTTTGCCTTACTTCAAAGCCACAATCTGCATCTCTCCCTCTTTCTCTTTCCTCTCTTCACATAGTTTAGGCGGCCGAATCCAAGTTATGTCTACGGCGGATCCGCCGGTATCGACAACCGGCGTCGGACTTGGTTACGGCATAGCCATTGCTGTTAGCATCCTTGTACTAATCTCCACAATCATGCTCGCTTCCTACGCTTGCGTGAGAGTTAAAGCTAGTGGAAGCAGCAATCGAAGCCGGAATAGCAACGGCGGCAATAGCGACGGCACGAATCGCGGCATTACCGAGGACGACTCAATGGACATTGCTACGGTGGTGGTAGGTCTCGACGGTCCGGTCATCGAATCGTACCCGAAGATTATCGTCGGCGATAGTCGCCGGCTGCCGAAGCCCAACAATGGACCGTGTTGCATTTGCTTGACGGAATATCGGCCTAAGGATCAGATACGGTGCATCCCAGACTGCCAACATTGTTTCCATGTTGATTGTATTGATGAATGGCTACGGATGAACGCCACGTGTCCTTTATGTAGGAATTCACCGGCTCCTTCGCAGGGTCCCACACCTTCTACTACCCCTTTATCAGCGATGGTGCCTTTAGCCTTCAATGGTAGGTGATTGATTTTGTAGTAATAACAATAAATTAAATAATATTTGTTCCATTTAATCAAAAATTATATATACAATTCAATTTTCTTGTTTATTTAGTATCATTAATCACTATATAATTAAATCATAAAATTTTTAAATAAAACAATAATAGAAATCATGTTTTGATGGTTAGAGTATTCACCTGTTTCAAGTGTAATCTGAATTCAAGTTGCGCTAATTATATTTGTTATTCGGGTTTTACTTTATTCTTATCCTTTATTAAAAAAAAATTAAGAGCCTAGTTAAGGGACTTACAAAGTCTCGATCCCTCTTAAAATTAAAATTTTAAATTAATAAAAATAAAATTATACTTTGTCACCTTAAAAATAATTATTATTATTATTTAATATTTTAAAAATTATAAAAATATAAACTATTAAAAATTATAATTTAATTTCGACCTTCCACAAAAATTTCCTGACTTTGCCTTAACCATATAAATATGTATATGAATATTTCAAAATCTTCATAGTAACATTAGGTAAAAGATATATATTTCAAACTAAAAATGAATATTTTTTAGGTAAACTAGAAATGATTTAATACTTTATAGAAGTACTTTTTGGGTTAAATTGTACAAATGATTACTCTATTATACTTGTGTTTCAATTTTGATCACCTAAATTTAAAATTTAAAATTTAGGTACTAACATTTGAACTTGTTTCTATTTTGGTCACCCGTCGTTAAATGGATAATGAAATTTTTTTCCTAGTTGATATAATAACACATTTAGTTTTCAATAATTATATATTCTATCAATTTAATCCTAATTATAAATAATTCAATAAATTTAACCATTCTTATTTACAAAATCTTCAATTTGACCTCAAGCTTTCTAACCAAAACTTTCAGGTTTTGAAATCGAGGCATTTACATCTATTAATTGTTTTATTTATGATTGAAATTATCAAATTTGGTACATAATCCTTTTTGTTTATGTTAGAGTTGTGTGACCAGAATCCTTGTTAAAATAAGACGTGGAATGCCTCCATCTAAAACTTGAAAGCTTTGATTAGGAAGTTTGAGGATCAAATTGATAGAATTTGTAAAAGTGAATGGTTAAATTTATTGAATTATTTAGAATTAGGACCAAATTGATCAAATATGTAAGTATTGAGAACTAAATGTGTTATTATACCAATTAAAAAATTAACTCATTATATCAATTCAATTATTAGCATTATAACAGAATAGATATCAAATTCCATAAGAATATGAAATAATTTAACGCATAATGATAAATTTAGCCCTCAACATTTATAACTTTTGCGAATTTGACCCTTATTCCTTTTGAGTAAATTTGACCCTCAACCTTTCAAAAATAGTAATATCGTTTTTTAACAGAAATACTGACTAAAGCACTAATTTTTTAACGATATTAGCATAACAATTGGCATGGCAATCTACTTGTATTGCATGCTGACACGACACTATTTGTTATAAATGTCACATAATAAATAATTTAAAAATTATAAAAATTTAAAATTAAAAATATATATAAATAATTCATAAAAATTTAAAAAAATAGTATGAAGTGCACGCAGATTATCACGCAAACTACCATGTTTAAAATTTTAACATTTTAATTAGTCTTTGTTTAAAAAACAACAATTTAACTCTTTCTAAAAGGTTGATGGTCGGGCTAAATTTATCATTATATCATAATTTTTTGAACAAACTGATCGTTAAAGGTTTTGATCATATCTATTTTTTTTCACACAATGTCTAGAACTACTCATAACCCCTCTCTAACCCATAAATAGGAGGATAATATGCTTCAACGCACTCAAACTCGCATCCTCTTGCATTGACAATAATACTCGTGTCAATTGAACTAGACTCAACGAGCATCATTATATCATAATTTAAATACAATTATAAGGATTTATTATAATATATATATATATATATAACCTATCCTTAGAACTATCTAGATTGCATTTGGAGTATAACTTAGGGATCAGGGGCGAACCCAAGGGTTGGTAAGGAAAAATTTCTATTTACGTCCTTAAAATTTTTTAAAATTTTAAATTAATAAAGGTAAAATTGCATTTTTACTATCGTAAAAATTACAGATTAACTTCAACCCTCCTTAAAAAGATTTTCTAGCTTCGTTAGAGATATGTGATATGTGTCTTAAGATTTGAGGATTTACCTTTTAGTTAAGGCATTTTCTAATTCAGGCATTTAGTCATCATAGTTAGGGTTGCTTTACTTTTAATTAAGGCATTTACTTATAATTTGGTGTTGCTTTTAAGTGGGGTTACTTTAACTTTTTTTTTTTTAATTCGGATAATTTGATTCGGTTTAATCGGATTTTTAGATTTTTTAAATTGATTTAAATAATTCGGTTAGATTCAGTTTTCGGGATTTTTTATAAAATAAATTTTATTTTATGCCTTTTAAATCCTAATTGATAAAATCCCAATTGTTTTATAAATATTTTACCCAATTTTTGAACGAATCTAACTTGAAGTAGGTATCAAATTGGGGATAAAGTCAGTCCAATATATTTTTTTTAAAAGGAGTAGGGGTTGTGCAGGCTAAAATTCAAATTTGTGGGTCCAAATTGAAAGTTTAGTTGAAGGAGCAATAATAGGTAATAAATTAAAATTAAAAGCATTAATTTATAAGGGTGGTCCATGTTCGTGGGCACCAAAAATAAATATCCGTCTTTTCAATATATGGACAGTGATGGACATGTTTAATTGCTTGGTTAAATAAATTTTAAAAGGATAAAAAAAAAAGAAGAAGGTAATTGTCGAAACCATCTCTTTTTAAAGCAAAACGACGTGTTTCGAAAATTATTTTAAAGTTGGAAAATGGGAGTCGCCACCAATCCTTTATTCGGTGTGATTGGATCACCACAAAACGTTTTTTTTTAAAAACCGTTTTGAAAACAAGTAAGTCTTCGAAATCCAGAAAAACAGGTTCGGGAGTCGGTTACGCATGAGGAAGGATTAGCACCCTCATACGCCCAGAATTGGTACCGTATTGATTATTTTCAAGTCTTAATTTGTAATATTTAAAAGCTCGAATAAAGTTTAAAATACGATCTTTGAATGCATGAATTAAATTTAAAGAAATCGGTTAGTTGGGAAATCTCGATATTTCAAAGTGATCGAGGAAGAAAGTTACATCCAGTGAGTTAGGACATAACATTTCAAGATCTAGACATAACGAGCTTTCCTTTGTAAAACCTTTTGAAATCTTTGTGAAAAGGATATTTGATTATCTCGATTTGAAGAAAAGTTGCACCTAGTAAGTTAAGGCGCAATATTTCAGAATCGAAGATAAGGAAACATTGCCTCGATTAAGGGTATTCGATTATTTCGATTTGAAGAAAAATTGCACCTAGTGAGTTAAGGCGCAAATTTTCGAAACCCGAAATGAAAGAATATTGTCTCGATTTTAAAGTTTTTATGAAAAAATAATTTTGAAAACAAGCATGCAAGTTAAATATGAATAAACAGTTAATAATAGATATTAAACGCAAAGTAAGATAAATTAATTGCGAAAAAGAATCAAAAATACAAAATACGAGTGCGTTAATAATTTAAAATTAAATGTAAATATTGATGAGAAAGAAGAATGATGCAATCGCAGTTCGAAATGAGACTTTTCGGATTCTCGGGGGCAAAAATGATAATTTTGGATTCTCGGGGGTGAAACGGTAATTTTGGAAAATTCGGGGTAAAAATGGATTTTTTGGACATCCGGGGGTAAAATGGTAATTTTAGGAAGTTTCAGAGTCAAAAATGGAATTTTTAGAAGTATCGGGGTTAAAATGGAATTTTGGAAATTCTAAGGTCAAAAATGGGATTTTGGGAAATTCGGGGCTAAAACGGGATTTTTGGAAGTTTCGATATCAAAAATGGGATTTTTAGAAGTTTGGGGGTAAAAATAGAATTTTTGGAGGTTTCAGGGACAAAATTGGGTTTTTTAGAAGTTTGGGGGTAAAATCGGGATTTTTGGAAGTTTTTGGGTCAAAATGGGATTTTTAGAAGTTCGAGGGTGAAAACGAGATTTTTGGAAGTTTCGAGGCCGTTAGGGTAATAAAACCAAAAATAGATGACACGTGGCAGCCCCCCAGGTATCCTAAAGTTAAAGGACCACCTTGAAAACCAAGGAAAATTTTTGGGGCAATTTTGTAATTAAGGCAAAACCAAGACACGTGGCAACTCCTTATGCTTTTAAAAGGTTGAGGGGCTAAATTGAAAAATCGTGAAGATCATTGGGCCAATTTAAAATTAATTGAAAATACGAGAAGGATCTGATTGAAAATTTTGAAAAAAGCGGAATGACCAAATGCATAAATATATCATTAATAAAAAACACGCGGATCCTGAGTCGGGTCGAATCGCATCCGGGCCGGTCGTGGATACTTTAAAGAAACTATGCCGTTTTTACACAAAATACCCTTACCAAAACGCTGTCGTTTTGGTGAGGGTATTTAAAGCCCAGGCCCTTTGAAAAAAATCACCCCATCCTTCATTTTCTCAGATTTCAGAAAAAAAACCAGAACCCCCCCATTTTCTCTCAAAACCCTCCATGGCCAGCCAAACTCCGACCAGTCAGCCCAGTCATCGTCCGTCGCGTAGGACCACACGCGCGCCGTCGATCCCCGCGCGTCCCCGTCTGGGGTCCTCCGGTGCACGTGCCGCTGCCCTCATCAATCACGCGCTGTCGTTCGCCTCCGTTTTCGACCGTCAACCACGGTTTTAAGGTAAAAAAAATTTTATTCTCTTCATTTTTCTTTCCTTAAAAAAAAAACAGATCTAGCTCTAGATCAAACCCGATCTAGCCTAGATCTAAAAGGGGTTTGCTCCCTTTTTTTAAAAAAAGTCCAGATTTGTTTTGTTTAGGGTTGAAAACGTCCATGCCCTCGATTTTAGAAATCCGTTTTTAATTTTATGTGTTTCTTTGTGTTTTGCGGGTCCGTGCGCGACAAGGTGTAGACGGTGTTCGTTCGGGGTTCGACTTTCGACGATGACGACCAACGACGGCAGGCCGACCGAGGATAAATCCCCTGACTTTCTGTTTTTTTAATTTAATTTATTTATTAATATTATTTAATACTATTAATAAAGTTATTAATGCCGTAATTAATAATATCTAATTCATTATTATTAATTAATATAAAAAAGTTTATTATTAAAAACCGTTCGTTTATTAAGGGCTCATTAATACTTATTATTAATAATGAACCCATTTAAAATATTTTGGGATAGTAAATAGAAATGTATTTAATGCATACATCTTAAATACCGGTAGCAAACAAGCATGTAATTAATACTCATCAGTTCATACCTTGAAAACAGACAGTCTCTGAACCCGATTCGAGTCTGTTATTGATTACTTCCTTGTTCGCGTTTGTATACTACTGTTGTGTTTTGCCTATGACCCTTAGAAAAAAAAACTATATTTGTATTGATCCTTTTTTTGTGAATGAATCATCCCCCTCCACAACTGAAATGAATTCGGCTTTTATAGCCTATGTTACCATCACTCTTTTTTGTTTTACAGTACTTAATGCATGTCTACTTTCTTCTTTTGTAGGTTTCAACAATGCAGTGGCGGTTGGTGCAGTCCAAGTTGGGGTGACCGATGCTAGTTGCTGATGAGCAACTTGGCTGCTGACGTGACGGGTCCTGGTTGGCTGAGGGGGACGTGGTAGCAACATCCATTGTAGCTGATTAGACTTAGGGTATTTGGGTTGACTTGGGCCAATTTGGGTCATTTAATTTGTAAATGGACCTGGACATTAAAATTAAATTTATAATAAATTTAAATTTCAACTAAATTTAAATTTATAATAAACTCAATTTTAATTTTATTGGGCCCAGACAAATTGGGTTTCAACAGTAATCTTCGGAAAAGAACTAAACAAACAGGAAATTATCATCTTCCTAGTGGAGGACCGAAAAATTGGGGAAGAAAGAAGGGAACAGAAAAAAAACTCCATTGAAGAGCACATTCGGTAGAAAACTCCTTGCATGTAAGTGATTAAACTTTTGTTTTTGTTTAATTTTTGTATGTTTGGGATGCTTGGAACCAGACGAAGCTGGTTGAGGGGTTAGATTATCAAATTTTGTTAAGTAGAGGGACTGGTTTTTGTGGCTGCCCTTGTGTTAAAATGTTAGCCAAGTTATTAAGTTGAATGATTTGATAAATGGTTACCTTGATTAATAATTTATGCTTAAATTAGTTCAAGGATGTGATTGATACAAAATTTATAATAATGGGGTTCAATCTAAAGGATTTTGGCTGCGTATGGAGTTGTTCAAGAATGCTATAGATTTAGTTGGGTGGAAACTGAAATTTATATTATTAATTAATTTAATGTGAAGAAAGGATTTGATTGAATGAGAAGAAATTGTTACAGGATAAAGGTGTGAAAATTTTATTAAGTAAATAAAATTATGTATTTGAAATGTTGTAACAAATAGATGAGCTGCAATTGAGTACAGGAAATTTGGTATTTGGTAAAAAAAAAAAAATTCAATATGTGAGGAATTGATGAACTGTTTATGTTTAGAAGTGATATTAGTGCAAAATTTTGAATTATGATAGAGGAGTTAGTGATATATAAACACAGGTACATATTGATTGAATTAAAAAAAAATGTTAATTAAATTGTTATTTTTAGATCGAGAAGTGAAAAGATCGAGTGGTAATCGTGGAAAGGAGAAGGTGGTCGAGTAGTATTCTACAATTTTCGTAGCTATCGTAAAACGGTAAGTTTGCAATCCGTAAAACTCAAACTTTAATTATTTAATTAGTTATGATATTAATTAAATTGATATCCAATTATATATATATTTAAATGGTTGGGTGGATATATATATATATATAAATGATTATGTAATCAATCTTAGATATTTAATATAGATGAATAATGTAAAAGATGTGATGAGTTGTGGAATGATGTATTTAGGTATCTGTCAACTTACTCGAGTTTTGATATTTGATTTTTAATTATATTTTTATATGTGTTTTTGGATAATTTTATTCTATGAAAAATTATGGAGAAATATATATATATATATATGATTATGGAATTGATTAAGAATTAATTATAATCATCTATTGTTAAATGGTTGAATTATGAAATGAGGAATTGTTGATTTTGTAATTAGGTAAGTTTCGTATTCCAAACTTATTATTTCTATTCACTTGTAATTTAAACTCAAGTATGTTTAATTGTCATTAAAACTTTTGACTCATGTATAGCATATCTTATGTATATGTGATTAAATGGTAAAATATATTTTGAAATGATGAAAAATTATGGAGAAATATATATATATATATGTGTGTGATTAAATGGAGAAAAAATTATTGTTGTTGAATTAGGGGTGAGTATTCGGTCGAATTGAGTAAAAAATTTTCAAATTAATCAAGTTGACGAGTCTTATTTTATCATCTTAATTCAATTTGAAACTTTTTCGAATCGAATCTAGTGAAATGAAATTCAAGTCAAATCGAATCAAGTGAAATTGTTTGAGTTAAATTAAAAAAATTAAACATGTTGAATTAAAATTTTGTTACAGTGTAATTAATTCCATGTTACAGCATATAAATTTGAAAATAGATATATTTAAAATTTTTTAAAAGTAAAATAAGATATTTTAGTATGATAAACTTGAATTATTAATTAACTTATTTAAGCCCTAAAATTATTATTTTAGAAATTTTTTAAAATTTTAGCTTCCCTTATATAACCTATTTAGAATTTTTTTTTAAAAATTATAACATTTTAATAAATATAAAATTTGGAATTTTTATTAATATTTTGAATATTTTTGTAATTGTTGTTGAGAGAGAGACTAATTTGCTCATTTTCAAATTTAATAGGGACCAAAGAGATATTTACACCAATTTTCTATTCGAATTGTGAAATTCAACTCAACTCAAACTTGAAACTTAAATTACTTATTTGAATTGACATGAATAATTTGATTCGATTAACTCGAAATTCGAATTTTTTTAATTTTTTTTTAAATCGAATCGAATTTTAACTTTAACTAGAAGGGAAATTATTTTTATTCATATTATTCACGTTATAAAAGCTACCATGTCATTGTCATATTTATTTGTATGTGATTCTAAAAATAAGAAAACGTGAGATGCATTCTCTTAAGGGTAAGGAAAACATGTGGCATACAGTGAACACTTTACAACCTATTTTCCCTTTAGTTTCCAAAGAAATTAATTTCATGTACATGGCCATTATAAACTATATATATATATATTTGTTTGTTGAATTTTATCGAAATTTATAAAGTTAAAATATGTTGTTAGTCCCTATATTTGGATAATTTTGAGAGTTAATCCATGTACTTTAAAAAGTTAAAATTTTAATTTTCTTGTTTTTTCAGTTTAAGAATTTTAGTTCAATTATTTTTATCGTTAGTAGTTTCAGTTAAAATTTGTCAACGTGACATGTTTACTTCATGTTCATCATATGCCATGTCACTTGAGGGCATCCTAATCAGCATGTCAAATTGACAAATATTGACGAAAAATACTTATAATTTTAATGATTGGCTTGAAATTTTTATATCAAAAAAGTACGATGACATAATTTTAATTTTTTAATACAGAGATTAAAACTCAAATTTTATCAAAAATATAGGAACTAACAACATATTTTAACTAATCTATAAGTTAATAATTTAGAGCTGTTCAAATTATAATTTTACTAAAAGAATATGTTTATTTTTATTTAATCCTAAATCTTTATCAAGTTATAATATTATGTGGAACGACTTAGTAGTTGCTCTAGAATCAAACCACACGAGAGAAGTATTTAAGATGGTGGGCACTCCTTCAAGTACCAAATGCAAAACATAAATCACACAAGACACAGAGAATTATTTACAATACAGTTCGATTACCTTACATTTGTGGGGTTTAGCTCGATCAGCAATATGCTCTCTCTTCAATAATCTCAAAGTGAACTTACTTATCATACATCCCGTGATAATTTCCCTTATCTTATACTTTAAAAACACAATACTCTCACCACTAGATTCACCCTTAGTGAATTTAGAAAGTAAAACCACAACACAAAATTTTACTATCAAAATAACACTCTTGCTCACCCTTATACTTTAAAATATATTTTTCTTAACAACAAAACAGTAGATCTCACGCTTTAAAATATTAGTATATTGATTATAATTATAATCATAATTATAGTTGGTGATGCAATTCTTTTAATGAATTATTATAATTATGATTTCTAAATTTCTTTCAACATCATGTATTTACTTATTAATATATTAATTGTAATAAAAAGTAAGACTTGTACTAGTTTATCTTGATTTTATAGAAAATGATACTAAAAAATACTAAAAGAACTAAACTTGTTAAGAAAACAAATTGTACATAACAAGGACAATTTAATAAAATATGCTTCTAAATTGTTGATACATGGAACAACAAGATAAGGAGGGGCAAAGAGGAGATTAATGTGGTGTAATGGAAGCCGATTCACTTTTAAAAATAGAGAGCCGAAATAAGAATAAGATGACAAACTAATTGAGAGGATATGTGCTTAGAGTAACTTTAGGATGTTAGTAGGTTGATCCCCTGTTCATAGTTTTCTAATTTATTTATGGGAAATGTCACCTCATCCACTGGTATGGTTATAGCTAAATAAGCATCCAATATTGTTAAATGCGTAATGGGTATAGGCACGTATCTTGAGATCCTATTAATATGAGGTAGTTAAGTTTAAATACACTCCTTATTATATTAAAAGTATGTTCACATTAACTCGAGTGATAGGTCTCATTTGAAGTGGGACGAGTAATCTAAAAAATCAATATAAAATCAACGATGCCTTTTAAACTTATTATTTATTTTTTCGATAAAAAAATATAATATAAATAATCTTACATTCTATCAATTAAACACTTAAATTTTATATTTCGATATATATGAATTGCAATTCTAAGCTATCGTGGGTGTAGAATGAGACAAAAGATAGCATGTGAAAAAGGCCCCAAGAGCAAGTTCATGGGCATTTAGAAAGAGTGGACCCCGGCTTCTGCTTGGAAAATGAGTGCAGTGGAAGTCTTTCGAGGCCCTACTATTATTTTTTTTTTATTTCAATCTTCTTAGAAATTTCATAAATACATATCCTTTGGGGGAGAAATTAGGAATTCTAAAAAACAAAATTTTTAAAAATTTGGTAATAAAGGTAAAAAGTTTATTTTATTTAAAAAAACTTTAATTGAATAAGAGGTTAAAGTTAATATTATACTACTTAGTTAAAAGTAGACTTGTTTATGGATCAAAAAATGAGTTTGAGTTAAAAAATTAAGTCCGTTTAAAATATGAGTTAGATTCTGGTTTGAACATTCAAGATCTGAGAATGGCCCGTCCTGACCTATTTTTAAGTTTATAATATTTTACATTATGTTATTTTTATATATTATGTAATTTAGAACACATTGAAAAAATAAATCTATACAAAATATATAACACTACTCTAATGTAAACATTAAAATAACTATATAAAAAATTTCAATAAATAAAAAATGTATAAAATTGTTAAATATTAAAATAATATAATATAAATATTTTTTTAAAATTTTAAAAAATAATATGGACGGGTCTAAAATGAGTCTGGGTTAACTTTTTGTAAATGTAGACGAGCTTAGGTAAAATTTTAAACCCATATTTTAGATCAGATTAGGTTTAGACAAGCATAATATATATTAATATCATGCTTAAACTCGATCCGGCCCGACCCATGAAGCGAAAATAAATTCCTATTCTTTTCAACTTTGCGTTTAATACACGGTAGTTTTTCTTTCATGTTCGTTCCTTGCCAATTTCTTTTGACTGAAGGAAGCAGCCCAACAACTTTTTGGTCGCACGATTATTCAATTTCCGGTTTCGACACCTCTTGTTTTCTTCTATATAAATGGCACAACCAAGTGCATCCTTCGCTCATCACTTTCAAGTACTCTTAATTCCACATAAAACCATGGTTCAAGAAAAGAAGCTAGTTGAGGAGGTATCTGGTTGGCTGAGAGTCTATGATGATGGCTCAGTCGACAGAACCTGGACTGGCCCCCCTGAGGTCAAGTCCGTGACTGAACCAGTCCCACCCCATGAACAATTCATTGATGGTATAGCCACTCGTGATGTCACCATTGATCAAAATTCAGGCCTCAGGGCTCGAATTTACTTGCCGGAGGAGGAAAATCCGATATCTGAAAATCCCAAGTTTCCGATCCTACTTCATTTCCATGGAGGTGGCTTTTGCATCAGCCAACCTGATTGGTTCATGTACTCTCAGGTTTACACTAGGTTAGCCAAATTGGTTCCAGCCATTGTCGTCTCGGTTTACCTCAGGCTAGCACCGGAGAACAAGCTTCCGGCCGCTTGTGACGATGGCTACGCCGCTCTCCTTTGGCTTAAATCGTTATCTAAAGGTGAGTCAGACGAACCTTGGCTCAACACCCATGGTGATTTCAACCGAGTTTTCCTTATAGGTGATAGCTCAGGAGGGAACGTCGTGAATGAAGTAGCTACACGTGCTGGGTTGATTGATTTGAACCCACTAAGAATCGCTGGTGCTATCCCTATCCACCCAGGGTTCGTTCGGGCTCAACGAAGCAAGTCGGAGTTAGAACAACCCGAGTCACCTTTCCTAACCCTGGACATGGTGGATAAGTTCATAGCTTTAGCATTGCCAAAAGGGTGCACCAAGGACCATCCCATTACTTGTCCTATGGGGTCATTTGCGGCACCAATTGAAACCCTAAATTTACCACCGTTGATGTATTGTGTGGCTGAGAAAGACTTGATCAAGGACACTGAGATGGAGTATTATGAATTATTGAAAAAAACCAACAAAGATGTGGAGTTGTTCATTAGCACCGAAATGGGTCATAGTTTTTACCTCAACAGGATTGCCATTGATACGGACCCAGTTACTGCTGCACAAACTAGTGAACTTATGGAAGGAATCAAAGTGTTCATCAATAAGCACTGAAAAAGGTTGTACGTTTTATTGATGTTGTCAACCTCTAATTGCGTGTTGCTTTTCTATATGTATGTCATAATAAATATATATATATTTTGATCTTTGGTGTTATTTGAATATTTTCAAACTTTATTTTTCATTCGATAAAATTTTCATAATTGGATGGATGGTTGAATCGATTCAATTAATTAAATAAAATTTTAAAAATTATAAAAAAAAATTAAAGATATGTGTAAAAATAAAAAATAAAAAATTAGTTCAACTAGTTCGTGATTAATAAAGGTGTTCATGAGTAGGAATGGGATTAAGCATGATATTAACAAACTTTATGTTTGTCCAAGCTTGACCTGACCAAAATCTAAATCTAAAATTTTGCCCAAATCTGCCCGTATTTGTAAAAAAACTAACCCAAACCCATTTTATATCTGCTCATATTATTTTTAATTTTTTTAATATTTATATTATTTTATTTTAATATTTAATAATTTTATATATTTAGTATAGATTTCTTAACATTTTTTAATATTTACATTAGATTAGTATTATATATTTAGTATTGGTTTATTCTTTTAATGTATTCTAAATCACATAATATAAAAATAATACAATATAAAGTATTATAAACTTTAAACAAGTCGGGTCGGGTTGAGCTTGGGCCTTGAATGTTCAAGCCCGAGCTCGATCCATATTTTAAACGGATTTAATTTTTTTGCTCAAACTTAATATTTTTATCCAAACCTTATTGAATTTTGAATGAACCTTTTGACCTGAACAGCCCATGCATAGATCTAGCAATTAATCAATCCAACCCTCTATTGAAGGACCAGATTTCACCCCATCGGCAGCCGTAGAATTTAAATAATAGGGACAAAACAGCGGCAATGGTGAAAATCACTTCTCAGCATTTTAAAAATTAGATTTAAATTATGTTAGCTATCATTTTATTTGATTGATTAAATGTATAAAAAAAAAAGACATTAATATATTTTTAAGGGGAGGATTTAAATTCAAATTTTGGAATCACGAATCCGAAACATGATAGACCATAAAACGAGCATGAAATATGTACTCAAAAAAAAAAAATTTAAAATATTATATTTATGTGTGATGGGGGGCCAATTAATTATTATTGATATTTCAAGGAAGGGGACAAACACTAAAGTCCATGATATTGTCAAGCTCAATCGTGTCTTTTTTGCTTTAAATAAATAAAAGGCTTAATGATATTGAGTGGACTGCTTGATAAAGCCCTTGTGTACAGTAGAAGTTCATGATTTTAGAGATGGAGAAATTATGTATATTGCTTCCTATCAGTTGTTTAATAGTTGAATCCTTTAGACATTAAAATATTCATCGAAATATCTAACCAACCATAAATTATCACGTGTCATCATTAAAAAATTAAAATTAAAAATCTTAAAATAAAAACTTCGCAGCCCATCAACTGGGGGTGGTCTAGCAAGCAAGTAAAGCAAACAACAGGCTTGGCCTTGGAACGTTCTCTTTGCTTATGATGAGACGACAAAGGCGTTATCTATGTACGGTCCATATGCTCAATTTCCCCTCTAACCCTAGACCCAGCCCTCATGATAGCAAGCCAAAATAAAAAATCGAAAATCGATTCAAAACCAGGGATGTAAGTTTAAAAATCTTTTTTTTTTTTTTTTTTTAAATAAAGATTTTAGTACGCAGACATTTATGGGTATCGAGTTTGATGGAAATATTTGATGATTTAACGGTTAAGTATATTTCGATTTTTTAATCCGTTGGGAGTAATTACTAACTCTAAACTTGACATTCGCTACGATCGAGTTCTTAACATCAATTAAAAAACTCAATGACGTAATCTGATTAATTAAATTAAATGAATATTTTCATTGAAGCCAACAATGTTGACTTCTAAAGGAAAATTACCCTAAATTAAAAACCTATAAATAGGTGATTATGTACGAGCAGGTTTTCATTAGAAATAAGAAAACTTAAACTAGGCTACTATCTTCTAGCTAACCCCTAGGATACATTGTCTAATTGTACCGTAATGGCTACCAATTTATTGAGATCCAAAGTTGTACTTGTTTCTCGAGGAGAAATGACTTTGCAATATTCTCTTGTCGCTCGGGATCATGGAAACATAAGTTTGGATGTGCTTGAAGGAAGAAGCAACCAACAACTAACGGGCGTCGATTTTTCTCACGTAAGTCAAATAGGGAGAGTTCCTTCTTCTCACTACATTCGTATCAACTCTAATTTAATGATGGAGACCAAAAACCCCTATATTTCATCTCTCATGTGATGAAGCAATAACAACATTAGATGATGTAGTATTATTGATGTGGATGAATGTCTTGTAATAGAAAACACTGAATTTTATCTACAAAATGTCTTTTTTCGATGTTTGGAAAAAGTACAAATTTTCTAACGAATTACAGCAGTCACAGCGTAAAAATGATCTGGTTAAAGAGAGAGAACCCAACATTTAATGATTTTGATCTCCATGCTCGAGTGTACATTCTAAACATGATCGAAGGTGTGTTGATACTAAAATGGTTTAGTAACGAAGTTAATGTGATGTTCCTCCCACTGATAACTAATTTCCGAACAATTGCTACATATAGCAGGGTTGTTATCGACTTTCCTTCATTGCATCAGTACCCTCTGAACCACTACTAGAAGGTAAATGTTTGAACCATTAAATAAATACTTTATAGTATAAATGTGTTGCATTTTTTGATATAATAGGTACTCTAGCTAGGCACAAGCACCATACAATCCAATGTTTATAAATGTCATAGTTTAATAATTGAACTAAATTTTATAATATTTATAATTTATTTAAACTTTAATAACAAAATTAAAACTAATAATTTAATTGATTCTATCTAATTTTAAAAACATATTTTTTGGTACGATGTATTTCGATACATACTATAATATTAACACTTCTACCGAATAAGGAATATAAGTCTAATTAAAAACATAAATATTATCATTATTTTCAGTGCCATCTTAATATATAGTTAATGTCAAGTTGTTTTCTTATTCTTACGTCATCACTTCTTTTTTTTTTCCCCCTTTTTTCCACTTTCCACTTAAAAAAATAGCAAAATCAAACATGGTTATCTTAATCTAATCATACTGGTTGATCGGATCGAAAATTAATCAAGATATCGATTTGAAAATAATTTTAAATAAAATTAAATTTTAAAAAAATTGATTTTTATAATTTATTTATTTAAATAGTTTGGGTTGATCTGATCTATTCAACTAATCAGCTATAAAAAAAAAACAATTTCAACTTGTTTGCAAATTAAGTATATTTTATTTGAATTTTTTAATAATATAGAATAAATTTGAGAATCCTAACACTCGTATAATTTTATAGGTCATAACCGTGTTTAAAATAACATATATTTATATAAATTTTTGTATGTTATTAATTTTTATTACATAAATTTTATCATATTTATATATGTATATCATGAAAAATTATTTTACGGATGCTTCCTACCATATCATTTGTGATATTTTTTCAATTATTTAATGACATTTTAATAATTTTTTTCCATGTCATTGATAAATAATTTTACTACTTTTTTACCCTAAAACCCGAAGGGTTGGGTCTAAGGTTCATGATTTGTGTTTGGGTTTTGGGTTTTGGGTTTTGAGTGTCTAATTTTGGGTTCGGGTTTGAGATTCGAGATTCAGGATTTTGAGTTTTGAATTTGGGGTTCTAGGTAAAAAAAAAATTATTAAAATTATGTATCAATTACATTGAAAAATTGCTGAAATGTCATCAAATAATTGAAAATGAACTATGAATGATGTGGTGAGAAAAGTTTATAAAATAATTTCTTGTATGTCATATTCGTATTATTATTTTATCAATTACAATCAAACCCAACAAGTGGTTCCAGTGAAAAAGAAAATGTTGTTCATCTTAGGAATCACGAGTTCAAACACCTGTGTGTGCAAAATATATGTGATAAATATTACCATATAATCATATCAGTATATTAAAAAAAAAGTAGGTTGTACAGTCAGTACACCTAATATGAAAATAAAAATCTATACTAATAAATATTTTTAGCATTATTTATAACATTAATTATTTACTCCAAATTTTAGTTAGCTGTTCATATAAGGACAGCAGCCCTAATCAAATTTTTGCAAGTGGTTTAGAGAATCAAGATAGACAAGCCTACCACTAATTTAGAGATATTTATTGGGACTTAGGAGTTAGAAAATGGGGCAATGAATTGAAAGTATTTAGAGTTTATAGCAAGAGTAAAAACATATTTGAGAAAGAAAATTAAATAAAATTGTTGTTACCTCTAGTTGTCTATTTGTTTAAAATAAAAATTGTAATGGAAATATTAGATTACAGTGGTCACTACAGTTTGGTATTGTGAAAATTGTGTAAACAAAAACTCAAAGATCACCAAGGTTTGTTTACGCAATTCGATTTCTCTACGTCTGTGAAGCATAGCTCAATGAATAATTTCACTATCTTTAATCCACAATACACGTAAATCACATTCTATCACTCCCCAAGTATAGTGATCTCGTCTTTATATCTAAAGACTAGAACACTCACCTCTAAATCTCCCCTTGAGAACTTGGGCAATAAACACTCAACAATGTTTATAATATCAGTTTCATTCCCTCACAAAATAATTCCTCAAACGAAAATATTAAAATGCACTCATTAAGCTCTCATACATAATCTATATCAAGTTCGCCTTACTAATATAGCTATTACTTCAATAATAATCAAAGCACAATCAATCCAAGATATGCTCTCTAAAATCAACAACAATCTCTAAAGCACAATCAATCTAAGATATGATCTCCAAAATCAGTAACAATCTCAATCAAATGTCCACATTCTAAGGACTTAATTGATTCTCACAAATCTAATCCAATCTTCAAACTCTAAGGATTGGTTCTCGTAGATGAACAAAATTATCTTCAATAGCACAACACATTAACATGTCCAAATATATGCTAGAACATGACTAAAACTTAAAAATAAAAATAAAACCACGTCTAATTTCAAAGAAAATAGAGTGAACAAAACAAAACCCACAAAAATGTGGATAAAATAAAACCATAAAACTACAGGTTAAATAAAATCATGAAACCAATAATAAAATCACAATAATATGGATTGAAATTAAAAATAAAATAAAATTACGGAAAAAAATTATTGGAGAAAAGATATATATATTTTTTATTTTCTTTATTTCTATTATTTTCTCTTACCTCAATTTTCATCTTATTTATTTTCTTTTCCTCTAATCAAATAAAAAGTTTTAATGTAACTTTTTTTTATTTAATTTTTAAATACAAAATTTATTTCAAGAAATTTCTGATACACCAAATGGATTTATGAACTTCCTACGAATAATAATCAAAAGTTGAGTCATAAAAATTAGAGGTGAGTAAAATTCGATTTGATTTAAAAAATAGAAAAAAATTTGAATTTTGAGTTCATCGAATCAAGTTATTTGAGTCAACTCGAATAACTAGATTCAAGTTTCGAGTTCGAGTCGAGTTGAAATTCACAATTCAAATAACAGATTGGTGTAAATACCTTTTTGGTCCTCGTCAATTTTGAAAATAAACAAATTGGTCTCCCTATCAACAAAAATTACAAAATGTTGGAGCCCAATTTTGACTGGGCCCTTTTTTAATTTATTTTAAATTTGATTTAAATTTAAATTTAAATTAATCTTAAATTTAAATTTAATTTAAATTTAACTTCAAAATTAAAAAGTTCAAAAATAACAAATGTCCAATTACAAAGCCCAATGGGGCCCAAATTCAAATAACCCAAACTTATAAACCCAAATTACCTAAAGCCTATTACACCCTAAGCCTAATCAGCTACAATGGATGCTGCTACCACCTCTCCCTCAGCCAACCAGGATCCGCCACGTCAACAGCCAAGTTGCTCATCAGTAGCTAGCACCAGTCACCCCAACTTGGACTGCACCAACCGCCACTGCAAGGTCGAAACCTGCAAAAAAAGAAAGTAGACATGCATTAAGTACTGTAAAACAAAATAGAATGATGGTAACATAGGCTATAAAAGCCGAATTCATTTCAGTTGTAAAGGATGACGGTTCATTCACAAAAAAAAGGATCAATACAAATACAGTTTTTTAATCATAGGCAAAAAACAACAGTAGTACACAAACGTGAACAAGGAAGCAATTAATAACAGACTCAAATCGGGTTCAGAGACCGTCTGTTTTCAAGGTATGAATTAATGAGTATTAATTACATGCTTATTTGCTACCGGCATTTAAGATGCATGAATGGGATACATTTCTATTTACTTTTCCAAAATATTTTAAATGGGTTCATTTAATAATAAGTACTAATGACCTTTTAATAAAACGAATGGTTTTCTTAAATAATTAATAATAAACTTTTATATATTAATTAATAAATAATGAGTTGGGTTTTATTAATTACGACAGTAATGATTTTATTAATAATATTAATAAAAACAAAAAAAGAAAATGAAGAGTCAAATACTTCCCTGACCCGTGTTGCCGTCGTCAGAGCCTGTGTTGCCGTCGTCAGAGCCCGCGTCGAAGCTCCCGCTGAAACCCCGCACCTCGCCGCGTATAGATCTGCAAAAAGGGAGGAGATCAGAATACTAATAATAGAAATCGAATAAAACGGCTTAAAAAAAGGGGGAAAACGTTTTTTTTAAAAGGGTTTGGAAACGTAGTTTTAAAAAAAAGAAAAGAAAAAAGAAAGAAAGAATAGTATTTTACCCAGGAACCCATGTGCGGAGGCGCGTACGGTTCAACCCAAGCAGCCAGGATGGCGCGTGGATGTGCAGGCAGTGGCGCGTGCACCAGAGGCCTGCATGTGGTGACACGCGACGACCACGCGCGAGGATCGGAGGTGCGCGTGTGGCCCTACGCGCGACGGACGACGACAGGCCTGAGACCGGAGCATGGCCGGGCGAGGAGAGGGGGAGAGGATTCGGAGAGCTTTTTTTTTGGTTTTTTTTTAAAAGGTTAAGAAATGACTTTTTTTTTCTGAAAAGGGGTATTTATAGGCCCTCAGAACGATGCCGTTTTGGGGGCTGAGTTTCAGCCCTAAAACGGAACCATTCTGAGCTATTACCCGAATTCGACCTGAAATCCGATTCGACCCGACCTAGGATCAGCGTGTTTTTGAAGAAAGGGTTATTTATGCGTTCGATCCTTCCGCTTTTTCTCAAATTTTCAATCAGGTCCTTCTCGTAATTTTAATTAATTTCAATTTGGCCCATTAATTTTTAATGCTTTTCAATTTAATCCTTAAACCCTTTTGAAAGCACCAAGGGCTACCACGTGTCATTGTTTGGGTTTATTTCTACGAACGGTCCCTTTTCTTTTTAACTTGTTTTAATTTAATCCTTAAATCAAGTTTGTTTTAATTACAAAATTTTCCCAAAAATTTTCCATAATTTTCAAACTAGTCCTTTGACCCAAGGATGCCTCAAAGGCTGCCACGTGTCACTCGTTTTTGGTTTTATTACCCCGAAGGTCCCTAAACTATCCAAAAATTACCATTTAACCCTCAAAATTCCAAAAATCCCATTTTTGACCCCGAAACTTCCAAAAATTACCATTTTACCCTGAACTTCCAAAAATCCCATTTTTGACCCCAAAACTTCCAAAAATTACCATTTTACCCCCAAACTTCCAAAAATCTCATTTTTGACCTCAAAACTTCCAAAAATTACCATTTTACCCCTAAACTTCCAAAAATCCCATTTTAAACCCTAAAACTTCCAAAAATTACCATTTTACCCTAAAACTTCCAAAAATCCCATTTTTGACCTCAAAACTTCCAAAAATTACCCTTTTACCCCTAAACTTCTAAAAATCCCAATTTTGACCCCAAAACTTCCAAAATTACCATTTTACCCCCGAACTCCCAAAAATCCCATTTTTGACCCTAAAACCTCCAAAAATTACCATTTTTACCCCCAGATGTCCGAAGACTCCGTTTTTTACCTCGAAACTCTTAAAGTTACTCTTTTACCCCCGGATGTTTAAATTTCATTTTTTAACTCTGAATTTTCCCGAAACTACCATTTTGCCCCCGTGTATTCGAAAGGTCTTGTTTTGAACTCCGATTGCATCATTCTTCCTTCTCATAAACATCTGCATTTTTATTATGCACTCGTATTTTTTATTTTGATTTTTCGTGAATAATTTATCTTCTTATTTATCTTACTTTGCGTTATATGATATCCACTATTAACTTCTCATTCATATTCAACTCGCATGTTTATTTTCAAAAAAATTTTATACAAAAACTTTAAAATCGAGGCAATATCATTTTATTTCGAGTTCCGAAAATTTGTGCCTTAACTTACTAGGTGCAGTTTTTCCTCAAATCGAAATAATCGAATACCCTTAATCGAGGCAATGTTTCCTTATCTTCGATTCTGAAATACTGCGCCTTAATTTACTAGGTGCAACTTTTCTTCAAATCAAGATAATCAAATATCCTTTTCCCAAAGATTAAAAAGAAGTTTTACAAAGGAAAGCTCATCATTTTTGGATCCTGAAATGTTGTGTCCTAACTCACTGGACGCAACCTTTCTTCTTCGATCACTTTAAAGTAGCGGGATTTCCAAATAAACCTCATTTCTTTAAAAGTCAACTAATGCATTCAAGAATCGTATTTTAAACTTTAAGCTTTTAAATGTTACAAATTAAGACACGGAAATAATCGATATGGTACCAATTTTGAGCGTATGAGGGTGCTAATCCTTCCTCATGCGTAACCGACTCCCGAACCTATTTTTCTGGATTTCGAAGACCTACATGTCCTCAAAACGTTTTTTAAAAAAAACATTTTATGGTGATCCAATCACACCGAATAAAGGATTGGTGGCGACTCCCATTATTTTTCGATTTTAAAATAATTTTCGAAACTCGTCGTTTTCCTCAAGAGGGATGGTTTCGACACAAAATAAAATTCAAAATAAATTTCAAAATTTCAAAATAATTTTTTAAATTAAAAAATTTATAAAAAAATCAAAATTTATATTTAAAAAATTTAAAAATATATAAAAAAGTTAAATTTTTTAAAAAATTAAAATAATAATTTTGGGACCTAATTAATGTTTCAAATTTATCACACTCAAGTATCTTATTTTTTTATTAATTTTCTTTGAAATTTTTTCAAATATATATGGTTTCAAATTTATGCTAACATGGAATTAGTTATACTGTAATAATATTTTTATTTGACATGTTTAATTTTTTAATATAACTCGAACAATTTTACTCGATTCGACTCGACTCGACTCGATTTTTATTTCACTCGACTCAATTCAAAAAATTTCAAATTAAATTAATATAATAAAATAAAACTCATAAACTTAATTAACTCGACAAATTTTTACTCAATTTAATTCGATCGAACGAGCATCCCTAATAAAAATGAAACAAAGGATTTAAGAATGGTCAATTTTTGGGCAAAGGATGGATGTGGAAACATGTGATTGTGAATCCAGTCCACACAATGAGTGGTTGCCAATGCTATAGCCAATATATCAATATCTAACTTCGAAAAATAAAATCATATTCTTTGAATTTCAGTTTAAAATTTTTACACGTATCTTTAAATTATATTTGATTTTGGCACGAGTTGGTGTCCTGGATATTGAATTTTTTATCTATACTTATTTATTAAAAATTTCATCACACGCGTATATATGTGAAAATTATATATTTAAAATATAAGAATGTGTTTAAAAATAATATTAGTACACAAATATATATCATATATACTTAGGTCCATTCAACAATACTTCCAAAAAGCACTTTTCACTGTAAAAGTGTTTTTTGACTAAAAGCAGTGCTAAACAAATAACTCTTGAAATAAAATTTTGACTTTTTAAAAGTATTTTTTCTCAGACGGAGAAGTTAAAATTTTTAGTTTTTCCATCTCAAAAGCGTTTTTGACAGCTCAATTACGGTTTCACCCTTTCAACACATGATACTTTCTTTTCTTTGATTAATTGCTTAAAAAATATTTAAAATTTATATTTTATATTTTAAAATATTAATAAAAAGTATAATAAATTATTTTTTATATTCTTATTAAAATATCATAATATTAACTAATTTAATTATTATTTAAATGTTTATTTATTACTTTATAACACATGTCTAAAATTGACATTTTAATTCTCAAAAGTATTTTTTTATTTCTATACTAAACACTTAAATCTTAAATCAAACTTTTCAAAATTACTTTTCCAAAACACTTCTTAAAAGCAATGCTAAACTAGCCCTTAGTAAAGTTTCATATAAAATAAAGTTTATATGCATGATGTCATTGGTTCAAGTCTCGTTATGGATAAATTTTTATTGATTTATAAAAATATAAAAAGTCAAAAATATCCACATAATCATATAATTTACTTTGCAAATGAAATAGTTTTTTGGTAATTTCCTATCTAAATTGGGATCCGGTTAATGGATGACATCAACTCAATAAAGAACTTTATAAATAGTATAGATACTTATATTAAACTCATGAGTAAGTTGGTGTGACTTAATATTATTTGAATATCCTTTTATTATAAAGTAAAAAATATTATTACGAGAGTGTTTTTATTTTTTCATTTTTAATAAAATAATATTATGCAGGTCTATTCTTGATATTTTTGGGGCCCTAGGCAAAATAATAAATCAGAGTTTTGGATCCGTTAAAAGTTGGAGAAAATTTTTTTAGGCTCCTTAAAAGCTCAAAAAAAATTGAACTCCTTAAAAACTGAAAAAAAAAAAATTCGGGTCCCTTAAAAGCTAAAAAAAAAAATTTTTGAGCCCCTTACAAATTAAAAAAAAATTCTGAACCCCTTTAAACTTAATGTCATCGACGATTGCACTTTTAAACGACCTCAAGACCAAACCTGATATTGTAATGGGATTACATTTGGACACATGCATATCAAAAAAACTTTTAACATTTCATTTCAACCAAAATATAATTTGATTTTATTTAAATTTTTAATAAATATATTTAATATATAATTTTTTCACCCATGTAACATGTAAGTGTGCCATAAATCTAATAATCAATAATCATCATGCTCTTTTTATAATTTATTTCTCTTTTATTTTCATGTTGCATCATATTTATTTGTTTTTATCATATCATATTTTTGTATAAGTTTATTGGAGTATGTTGATTGAGTCTTAATTCGATTGATATGAATATTATTATCAATGTAGGAGAATATGGATTTTAGTGCGTTGGAGCGTATTATCCTCTTATATATTGGTTGAAAGATTATAAATAATTTTAAATATTATGTAAAAGAAAAAATATGATAATAAAATGAAACAAACTAAAAAAAGTAAATAAAATTTTAAACTTATATTGAAGTTCAAATATTATAAATTTATAAAATTTTTACATGTTAATAATTTATTTTATATATATTAAGATATTATTTATCATCGATTCCGATCATCACCATTACAAAATTATATTAAATATCTTAACTCAATAGTCAACTCAATCTGACCACTTGACAAACTTACACATAAATTTTCTTAATTTTTATATAAAAAACTCAAATTTTTTTAATGTAATAATAAGACTTAAACACTCAATTTTTTAATAATGCCAACACATTCACCAATATTTTAGTGAATAATTATTAAAAATGAATTGAATGCTGTTGGCCAATAATTAGAAGTATTTTAAATGATTGATGTAAAAGTTCCTTAAATGCTTTTCCAAAGGAAATTTAATGTCAGATTTTCACATAATTTGGACGAAATTACTACATCTCCAGGTTGCAAATTAAATTTCATGCTTACCCTTCGTCGCAAGGCTAGATTTTCTCAGTAGATCTTATTGGGTTGTATTTTGTGCAATGGTTACAAGTTTTGTATCTTGGTTCGTGACACTTGCTTAATGTTATTTTTAACAAATTTTGATTAAAAATCGATGTTTACTTCAATAAATTTTGAGATTTAGTCATTTATATTTAACAAGTTAAAAATTAAGTCTTTTTTTTTTTTTAAATCTTAATTCAGTCATTAAAATCGTAAGTATTTTCCATTAAAATTTATCAATTTGACATATTAGTTAGATCTTCTTTATATGATGTGACCATATGATTAACGAAAAAATAATAAGTTAAGTTGAAATTTTTTTATGAAAATTACCAATGATAATAATGATTGAATTGAGATTTCTAAATTAAAAAAAAATATAAAAAGATTAAAATTTTAACTTTTAAAGTACAAGACTAAATATCAAATTCTATAAAGTATAAGGACTAGTAACATATTCTAACGAAAAATTTTATATTGTGTCAATTAAGCCTTATCTCAACGGGCATGTTGCTATTGTAGTAACTAGGAGGACATGAGTTCTAGCTTGCTTATGTGCGTTTTTCTTTCAATTTAAGGATTGGATAAATGTTGAAGATAGAAGTAAACTTTGCCTAAAAAAATAGTGAAAATTTAAATTTTATCAATAAAATCGGAATAGGTAAAAATGATTCCTACTAAATCTTTGGTGATTGTACCCGACGGGTCTCTCTATTATAAAGACTAGATTAAATTAGTTTGTCTACCATTAAATGGATTAATTTAGTCCTTATACAATTAAAAGGAATCAAATAAGGTCAAAATTCAATAGATTTAACATCTATTGTTTAAAAAATGTCATTGACAGTTTAACATAGTTATATTTTAGAAGTTTTTTATGATTTTGCAAATAAAATATTTTGTTTGGAGTTAATCTGTAAATGAAAAATAATAATTTTTATGTTTTTAAAAAAATAATAAATGTTAATTATGCTTCAATTTAGTTTATTTAATTCTTTTTAATAGTACATAAATTAAATTGATTCATTTAATAATAGAATCATTTATTAGAGACTTTGCAAGTACTCTCAGCCTAAATCTTTATAATATTAAGAACAAAAAAAAGTTATTATATTAAACAAACATGGCAAGTTTTAATCATCAAATGTTGGATGCTGTAGTAATGCATATTACATTTTAAAAAGAAAACTCAAGTTTAAGTCCAGGATACGATATTATTAAGAAATATAATTATAAACCTTGAAAAAATTAATTTTCGTACATTGTAGAACGAGCATGGGTATAAAAAAATATGACAAATTTTAATTACCAAATGTTGAGTGCAATAGTAATGCCATATTACACATTTAAAAAGAAAACTCAAGTTTAAATCTAGAGAAGGACATTATTCAGAAGTATAACCACAAACTTTGAAAAAAAAATTAATTTTCATTTTTCTAAATACATTGTTCTATTACACCTAACATCAAATACTTTAGGTCCATTGCCCTTCTGACTAATTAATTATTGCATATAAATACTATGGCTATATAACAAAAAATTATTAAAATATGAGGCTATAATAAAAATAATACAAACACAGAACTTTAATCGAAAAAAATAAAAAAAATATATGATCAGGATGTTCAAGAATGGAATTAAATTTTATGAAATTGAAAATCATATAGATTCCTAAACATTTCATATAAATTATAAATTTAAAACATCGAATAGAATCTCATATGATAACTTGATTATCAAGATATTCATCATTCAAATATGATCTGAATTTGAATCGTATTAATTATATTTATTGTTCGATTTTAAAACATCGAATAAAAATAATAAGACATGAAAATATACAATAAATGCAGCAGAGGACAGATGAAGGTCAAAGAAAATTGGAATACCTAAATTATGGTGTACTGGTGACATGTCAATGGAGCCACGTCTCCCCTTCAAGTGGCACATGCTTTTCCCATATTATTTTCCCATCCATCAAACACCCCAAAGTCAAAAAACACAACCATCAAGCTTTTAACTTAAATTTTTCGTTCTTTTTATCTGGAACTGCATCCCAGCCCATCCCATCCCATCCAGTTCCTTCAATCAAAATCCAAACCTTTTTCACCAATTTCTCTACTTATGAACCAAACTGTTTGAAAAAAGAAAAAAGAAAATAAAAAAAAAGATGAACCCTGTCCTTTGCTTTGTTTTACAAGCATGGAATCCTAGCTCTTGTCAAGTTTCCTCCATGGAAACTTCTCGTTTTCTCAGAGACTATGCTGTTTGGGAAATCAATGCTTTTCTTTGGATTTCTCTTATAACTATTACTTATTTTCTTTCTTATAAGCTTTTTAAGTTGTTTAAGCTATGGAATCAAGCTTGCAGAATCCCTGGTCCTTCTTCTCCTTCCTTTTATGGTCATTTCACTACTCTCTCCAAACAAAATCTAACAGGTAATAAAAAAACTCCTTTTTTTTTTTTTTATTATTATTGTTTTTTATATGTGAATGATGAATCTGTGAGTTTTTGGAATCTGGGTTGTTCATGGATTTACCAAATCTCACTATTTTTGACTTTTCAACCATATGGTCTTTCTATAAAGATTTACATAAATTTTGAGTTGCAAATGATCAGGGATTGAATTTTAAAATCTGGGTTTTGATTTTACTAATCAAATATGGAATCTGTTGTTTTTTTTTTTTTTTTTTGAAGAGGTATTGTCAGATTCACATGAGGAATATGGTTCAATTGTGAAGCTATGGTTGAATCCTAAACAGCTTTTGGTTTCAATAAAAGAACCAGAAATTATTAAAGAGATGTTGTTGAAAGCTAAGGATAAATTGCCATTAACTGGAAAGGCTTTCAATTTGGCCTTTGGAAGATCCACCCTCTTTGCTTCATCTTTTGACAAGGTACTTAAATTACAAGTTCTTTTAACTCTTATTGTTGTTGTTGAACTTTTTAAGAAGATGGTCCCTGCTTATCCAAATCAGTAACACAATTGTTAGTCTTTAAGGATAGGGGTGTGTGTAATCGAGCTAAGCCGATCTCAACCCGAATGAGCCCTGCTCGAAATTTTTGGTTGTCACTGACAGCCGAGTCTGAAGAAGATAATTTTCCTCATGTGCTATGCAAGACCTGTTCTATGTTTTGATTGATCTTCAAATTGTTTCAACAGAATGGTTATTTAATAGCAATCATATATAAGAATGTGTTCATACTCGATATATGTGTACTTGATGGCATGATCGAGCAACCTTCTGATAATCTATGGATTCTTTTTCCTCTTTAGGTAGAAAGTAGAAGAGAGTCATTGGCATCTGAATTGAATGCAAGGTTGCTTGATAGAGCAAATTTAATCCCGTCCAAGGCTGCCAATTGTATCATGGCTGAATTACACCAGAACATGACCGAAGGAAGTATCAATTGTAAAACGACTTCTCAGCATATGGCCTTCACTTTGCTTGGTGCTACAATATTTGGCGACACATTCTTGGCTTGGTCGAAGTCTACTATTTATGAGGAGCTCTTAATGATGGTTGCTAAAGATGCTTGCTTTTGGGCTTCATATAGTGTTATTCCCTTTTGGAAACAAGGATTTTGGAGGTATCGACGATTATGTACAGAGTTGAAATGGTTAACTCAAGACCTTGTTCAACAGTGCTGTAAGTACAGGCAATACCGTCACAAGGAACAAAGCGCAAATCCTGGAATGGAGGCCGGCGTCTTTTTGCAAGATTACATTTCCCAGCAAGAGATTAATGGCTGTCTTAATGTAAGAGATGAATCTTTTGGCAATATTATGAGCTTGCTGTTTCATGGATGCTTAACAACCGGAGGTTTGATTAATAATATGTTGATGAGGCTTGTTACACATCCGGAAATACAGCATAAGGCAAGCATTCTCTGTTCTGATTTCTGTGTTTTCCAGTTATCGTTAACTCCGGTACTCTTAGGACTTACTAAAAACTTAAAAGACCCTTCATCAATATATATATTATATGCACGTTCGAGTTTGAAGTTGAAGGTCCCAAGGTGCAGTTGATTTATGTCTTTGGAATTGAACTTCTGCAGATATACTCAGAGATAATCATGGCACAGAAAGGTTCGGAGGAAAAAGCTCAACCTGTTGTAGAGAAGATGCCTTTATTGTTGGCAACTATCTATGAGTCTGCTCGTGTTATGCCAGCCGGACCTTTGCTACAGAGGTGTTCTCTGAAACACGGTAAGCAGTTTTTTGAGTTATTAAATGAGAATTACATTAAATATCGACATGGAACTTGCAACAGATACATTTAGTACTTACATGGTCACTGATACAAATATTATCCTTGTGTGTTTTGAAGATTTGAGGCTTAAGTCCGGTGTAATTGTGCCGGCTGGAGCAATACTTGTTGTACCTATGCAGTCGGTGCAGACCGATGATTCTAGTTGGGGAAATGATGCTGGCAAATTTAATCCGTATCGTTTTCTGTCTAAGACGGAAAAGACATCCGCTTCACCAAACATGGATGCATCCATTGCAGGTTTCACTCTACTTTTTCCAAAATGTCTGTCTATTAGGTCGGATTTGTTTATGCTACGTATTGCTTGCTGATATAGCACAAAGCTATATGTTAATGCATTGGAATGACTTCTTCTTGTCCATGTAGCTTACCCGAGATAAAATCGTATATTTTTCCGATAAATACTCTTATGTGTTATGATCATGTCGGTTCTTTTGGATTTAGTTCGCGTTCAGTGTCACGGGGGTACTAATATACGATAACTATCTAATTGCTTTTCTTTGCTTTAGGACATGCTGAAGAATTTAAAGATCAAAGGAAATGTACTTTTGTTTTGAAGGATCCGAATAAGAATCCGGCTTTTCTTCCCTTCGGTTCTGGTGCTCGTGCTTGCGTTTGCCAGAAATTTGTCATTCAAGGAGTTGCAACGTTGTTTGCTTCCTTGCTCGAACAATATGAGGTTTGTCCTGTACTCTATATACACCAAAAAAACTTAAATCCGAGTAACATAGCTACTAGATGTTGAGAGTCGACTAATGATTGTTTTGCTGAATCAATATAACAGGTGAGGCTTCATTCAGGATCAAAGACAAACTCAAAACTGTCGACAAACTACTCGATGTCTCAAGATTTTCTGAGTTCCGAACTCGTTTTCGCAAGAAGGAATAACTGAAAAGTCATAACAAACATACATACTATATCATCCTTAAACCCGTAGTTTGCTCTTGTTTTCTGGTTTATGTTTTTTCGTCATACAGGTTTTTGATGGAGAAAGACATCCTGATTCTCGCCCTCTTTTTCCTCCGAAAGTCATCGGAGAAGCGCATTCATTGCTTCTTACCTATGGATAATCCGACATGGGGCATATTTCAAATCTCATGTAACCCTCCATGGTTTTAAAAGTGTCTTGAAAAAGTGCAGTATTGGATTTCAAGCATTTTAGTACTTGTTTTTGAAGCTCTTTGAGACACTATTTGCAGTGAAAGAAAAAACTCTACTTTTTGTCTTTCCCCATCTTTTGAACTTTTTTAATCATTTTCTCTGTGTTTTTCCTCCTTGATGGAGTTTGTGTTTGTATTGAATTATATACAATATGTATTCACGGAATCTTGTAATAATAATAATTTCTGAACTTGTAATCATCTATGAAATAAATTCAACTTTTTACTTAATGTATTAATCTAATTTTACATGTTTTCCTATTATTTTAAATGATAATAGAACTTCCCAGATTATCGGTAGTTCATCGGTTTAATGGTTTTATCAGTTCGTTCAGTTTAATTAAATAAATTATTAAAAATTATAAAATAATTTGATTCGACCAATTTTTAATCCGGTTCGAGATGGTTCTCAAATCAATTGAACAATGGTCTTTATTTAGATCGATACTCTAATCATCAACTAGTTTAGTTCCAACAATCATGCTATAAATATTATAAAAGATTACATTTTGAGTTCGTTAGAGTCGTGCAATTCGAATCCTGTCATTTGTTAAGGAAATAAAATAGAGAGGCAAAAGAAGGGGATTGTGCGGGTGAAGGACGAGGGTCCATGCCGCACAAGTTAAATCCGTATAGGAATATAATATTTCTATCAGATATTAATTATTACAGTTTTTTTAACCCTTAAATAGATGTAGTCGAATTACTCTTGTATCGTGTGTTTTTCAATATAGTGAATTTTTCCTCTTCTACCCGTGATTTTTCCCGATAAAAGTTTTCTACGTAAATTTCTGTGTTCTTATTATTTTTTTATTATTGCTTTGCAACCATTTCTATTGCCATTGTTGACATTGATTATAACATTCTTAGTGATGGAGGGTTGTTTGCATTGCTTACAAATTAAGGAAAAGTTGGATTAGTTGCATCAAATATTCTTAAAATATTAACTAAATTTTAAAATAGTTTTTAAATTTGAAAACTTTATAATTGAATCTTTAAAATATTAAAATTATATTAATCAAGTTTTTTAGTCAGTTAACTGTTAATTTAAGCATCAAATATTAGTTCAAACATGATATTGTACATATCTAAAACATGCAGATAAAATTGTAAGCTCGTGTATTTATGAACAAATTAGATATGATTTGTTAAAACAAATTAGAAAGACTATTTTTTTCTTAATATGTTAGATCTAAACGGTCGATACAGTAAGTATATATTTACAATATAATCTATATGTTCAAATATGCTTAACAAGCTAGTGGCTAAGTTGACAGAAGGATTTAATTGATATGTTTAAAGATTGATTTAAAATTCAAGTCATAGTTAGAGGACCTATTGTGAAATTGACCTTAAAAGTTGGATTTCAACTTAAGCTTCAACATTCTCTGCTTAGCTCAAGTTAAAATGGCGAAAGTAGAAAAACCTTTAATTTGATTCAAAATCATAATAAAAAATTCTTCAAATTCATCCTGAAAATTTTCTGTATAAATCCAAATGCAAAATACCAGTTTCGCAATCTCTTCTCCAACAATTTCTTTGCGGAATCAACCCTCAGCTTTGAACCAATGACCACCGCCGCCGCCAATTTGGGTGGATGTCGCCCGTCCGGCGGATCCCAGAACAGCGCGGAGCTTGAAAACGTCGCTCGCTTCGCCGTCGATGAGCACAACAAGAAAGAGAAGGGTATGGTTGAGTTTGTGAGGGTGGTGAAAGCAGCGGAGCAAGTGGTGGCGGGGACGCTTCACTATTTGACTGTGGAAGCCATTGATGGTGGAAGAAAGAAGCTTTATGAGGCTAAAGTGTGGGTCAAGCCATGGATGAACGTGAAGGAATTGCAGGAGTTTAAACATGCCGATGATTCCCCTTCTTTTACAACTTCGGAAGGTTTGTTCATAACTCAAATCTTCTTTGATTGTTGGTATTATTAAACTTACATAGATTATTGGGTGAAAACAGATGGGCATGGCCATGGATTGCAAGCTGTGCGAATACATGACCCTGTAGTTGAAGATGCAGCAGATTATGCTCTCAAAACCATTCAGCAGAGATCAGATTCCCTTGTGCCTTATGAACTCAAAGAAACCCTTCACGCCAATGCAGAGGTATGGTGTGTCATCCTGTTTAATAAGATTATGGAAGTGAGTTGGTTTTGACATGAAAGTGGGAATACGCAGGTGGGGGAAGATTTGACCAAGCTTGAAATGGTTGTGAAGGTTAAGAGAGGAGACAAGGAAGAGAAGTTGAAGGTGGAAGTACACCATTTGAGCCATGGAACTTTCCATCTCGACCGTTTGGATGCAAAGATGTGTTGGAATACTTGGAAGATTGTATATACCCCTTTATGCTTGAAAATTTTGAAGACCGAAAACTCCTAATGTTATCCAAATATTATGAAATTGCATCACTTTTCTTTTAACGAAAAAAGTTACTGGTTTTTTATTGTTATCAAGTACAGCCATGGTACAACTTCTGGGAAAAACACCCACTAAACTATTTCGTGGGTCACAGTATCTGTTCTCAAAATGAGATGGCTTGAATATAAATATAGGTTTATTTTTTAAATCAGTTGGCTCTCCAGACAGAATTTGCCAATTCGGCCTAAATTTTTTCCTGTTGTTTGTCGTTATTGTTTTGCTATTATTTTGTGTATGGTATACCTTTTATTTTATTATTTAAAACTATTTATTTGTTAAGTTGTAATTATTCTTATATTATTCAAGTACAAAATCTTTTTAATGTATTTTTAAATAAAAAATTATAATACAAATAGAACTGAACTTGAAACAAAATTAGATTATTTTTTACGTCGAATCTAAAAAAAGGGAAGTTAAAATCTTGCATTAGTTGGGACCAACTCACGATTACACTTAGACAAGAACCAACGGAAAAAAAATAGCTACCGTGTGAGAATCAATTATTCATTTAAGCCTTCTCCATTTTCATCCCCCCACAGCAATCTCAATTCTCTTCTTCATCAATTTCTCTGAGGAATTAACCCTCAGCTTAGAACCAATGAGCACCGCCACCATCACCGCAGTCACCTTGGGCGGAGGTTCGGCAATCAACGTAGAGCTCGAAAACCTCGCTCGCTTTGCCATCGATGAGTACAACAAGAGACTAGAGAGAGAACGGTACGGTTGAATTTCTGAGGGTGGATCAAGCAGCCGAGCAAATGGTGGTCGGGAGGCTTCACCATTTGACGGTGGAAGCCATTGATGCCGGCCAAAAGGAGCTTTACGAGGCCAAAGTGTGGGTCAAACCTTGGTCGAACTTCAAGGAATTGCAGGAATATAAACATGCCGATGATGCTCATGCTTCCCCTTCTTCTACTACTTCCGATCTTGTGGTCAACAAAGGTTCTTCATTACTCAAACTCTCTTCAAATAGTTATTGTAGGAAATTATTGGCATTTCAGAAAAGAAAAATAAAGAGTTTGTATCTTACTGAGAATGCTCATGCACGAGGGGATACGATATGAAGAATTTCTCCTTTCCTATATTGCAGCTGTGCAGCCTTTACCCGGTACAGGCAGGAGCTCTTACGCAAAGAAGCGAAGAGTAAAGCGCATGGGATCTGATTATTACTCCTTTGCTAGATGGAAAACTAAAGGTAACTATCCTTCCATTGAAATCACATCCAAAAATCGAGATCATTCAAGAGTGTGTTTGATTGGATGAAAAACCGAAAAGATACAAGGAGAGAGTGAAAAAATGGAAAGAAAATAAGTTTTAAACGTAGTTGGTAGGAAAGAAAAATGAGAAGAAATAAAATAAAAAAGATATATATATATATATATAGTTTCATATCAACCTCAAATGAATTATTTGCTCCAAAAATAGATGGCCATGGCCCTGGATTGCAATCTATTCCAACACAAGATCCTGTAGTTGAATATGCTGCAACTCATGCTCTGAAGACCATTCAGCAGAGATCAAATTCCCTTGTGCTTTATCAACTTAAAGAAATCGTTCATGCCAATGCCGAGGTATGATGTAAACGGCTACCTTTCTTTTTCTTATTGCTTTATTATAATTGGATCTGATCCGAGTTTATATGTAGTTTTGTATCACTTGAATCTCGGACATAGGTGGTGGAAGATTACGCGAGAATCGAATTGGTTCTCATACTGAAGAGAGGAGAGGAGGGAGAGAAGTAGAAGGTGGAGGTGGAGGTACACCATAAGAGGCAGGGAATTTTCCATCTCAATAGCATGGAGCCACATCTCTCTTGAAGCTAATGTTACTGTATAATAGTCCATGTTATTTAAGAGTTGAGCACGAGTGTCGAATATTAGTATCAGTATCTGTTTCTGTTTCTGCAATGTATTTGAAAGATTCTTCGGGGATTACGTACTCGGGAAATATGTATATATATTGTATTATAATTCACATGCATGGAAAGAAAGATGCAATGCATCCATGCATCCATGATCTATCACAAGCTCAAAAGCTTCAAAGACTACCCGGTTTTAGTACCGGCAATGGGGAGGGATCCGAATCGCTCCTTTTTGCAACACGGGCAGGCAAACATGTTCTTCCCATTGCTTAACTTGGTTAATGAAATTGAAGAAATGGACAAGACTAATGCATTTGGCAATCATGAAACTAAAGTTAATGAGCCAAATCGAAATGGAAAGAGCAATAAGATCATAGTTACTCTCATGGCATAACGAGCAGGTTTGCAGACTAGTGTCTTTCGGCTGTGAGAATCTACCATTTTAAAGTTATGTTAGCAAATGCTATAACAGAAAGCGAACCATGACAGATAAATAAAAGAGATAGAGAATAGAAATCCATTTGAGCCCTTGAGGGACCTACATGGGATATACTTCCATACTCCAATGAGATCATCCCGACTACTTTCGGGTTTTCCTACTGGGGTGCTAATCTGATCTCGACCGCTACTTTTTCTAGGAGTCCAGCTTCGAGCTACTTACCCTTCCTCATCATAATCTTCTTCATCCTCGTCTAACCTTCCACCGAGCCGAGCAAGTTGAAGAGGATCGATAGCTATCTTGTCCATATCCGAAATAGACCAGCCTGGGTATTCTTCATGTTTGGCCTCTGTTGTAGGCTCTGCCACAGAAGGCTGAGCTGCTGCTGCAGCTGGTGCTGGCGCTGCTGGTGAAGCAGCACTAGCAACACCGGCTGAGGGTGCAGGTGCAGGTGCAGGTGCAGCAACTTTAGCAGCAGCTGCTGAGGCTTTTGTATCCACATTCTCATCTACCTCAGCATTCAGATCAAAATTCCGCACAGCTTGATTGGCATCTTCAGCAGCTGTGTTATCTTTCACTGATTCCTTCAACTCGGAACCATCATTTATCACCATTCCTGAGGTTGAATGACATTTGTTGTTTTGCTGAGTTGAGCAGGGTTCTGATTCTATTTCACGATGAGCATCTCTTTCCACATTTCGAGCTCCTCTTCCACGACCCCTGCCTCGCCCCCGGCCTCTCCCTCTGCCACTGGTGCCTGCATGACCCATATCATGCTGCATTGAATACAAGTGAGGGAACGTGTTAGTGAAAATACTTAAATTCACAGACATAAATGGCATGCTCCGGATAATGACATTATAATACATGTAAAATAACACACACTGCATCAAACAAACCCAGTAATTCTTATACAAAAGTAAGCCGTCGTACCATTCTGCTTCTCTTTGATTCTTCATCACTGTCATTGAACTCATCTCCGATAGCTTTCCTGGCAGAATGATACGAAAAAGTATCAACAAATAAGAAACCTTTTTTACAACTCGAGAAGTGAGAAACAAGGAGAAAGCCAGGGTTTTGCTAACCTTCTCCGTGAAATAGTTCGATCATCAGTACCAGCAGCAGCAGCAGCAGTAGCATCAGAATGGCCATGACCATAGTCAGGAACCCGGCTAACAATGTCCCTCAGAAAATCGAATACATTGTAGCTCTGTACACAATGCTTTCTGCAGTTTAGTTAAAACTTTTGTTAGAACAATGCACAATACACTGAAAATACATAACATTAAGGGTAACAAAGAACGAGATCCAGAGACACATAATAAGAAACCATGCTGATTACAAGGCTTGTTAATCTAAAAATGCAGCATGATCAAGAAAGGATGAAAAAATATATTATTTTTTACCTCATAGCAGATTTATGATACTTCCAGAAAGGAGGAAACCCGGACCAAGTTCAACATAAATTAAATGAAATCAAGAAAAGTTGTGGGAAAACTTGTATTTAAGGCATTTAAGGTAAAACTCCAAAAGCATTTAAGGCATTTTGTATATGTATTGTTCCTATCTACATCGATAATACACGTAGACATAATCAAGAAAAGTGAAACAAAGTATTCAAAGAAACGTTTATGCATAATAAATGTGGAAAAGAACATCAAAGCCTAAAGTAGACCACAGATATTGCACGGTACAAAAAGGAAACACTAATTATTCACTTACAAATGCAATGAATTCATGGTCTTTGCTCCCCTCTGAACAGTAATCTCATACGTGTGATCACAAAGGTCTTGTAGAAACAATTCCAATGCTTTTGCTGCAAAGCAATGGAAAGACGCATGATCAAGTAATATACATGCATGAAAGAATTATTTCAGCAAGTCGTGAAAAGTTATAGCTGCTCACAAACTAAAACAGGCACCGCTAATGCAATCTTCCCGACATCTTCATCTGCTTGCATAATCTTTTTAATGCGAGCCTGAAAAAAACAAATACATTTGAAAGTTTCAGCACCTTATCACATGCATAATTTTTCGAGATAAAAAACAGCTTGAAAGATGCAATGATACATGGAATTGTGGAACCATAAAACTGTGCATCTTAAGTATAAGCGATCAAATTTATATACTAATATTGGGTTATCCTAATATAAAACAGCTGCACCATGACAAGTAAGAAACCCGACAAGGTTTGTTAAATATCGAGTATATCAAGACAAGAAGATGGGATCTTTGACGCATCCATCAAATGAGACATCATGTGACACATGTCATTGTAAGTTGCTGATTTAATACCATCAACTGATCAACATAATGCAAGTTCTAAGTGCCACATGCCAACTCCGGTGTGAGTAGTAGAATGCTGCGAATCTATGTTACTCAAACTTATATGCGAGTGTCGGATGTGGATACTGTACGACATAGGTATGTTCAATTTCTTCGAGGTTTCTTTTCTTTTTCCCCATTTCTAGCATCGCTGGAAAGTCATATTCTTGTACCCATGTCCGGGTATGGGTACTTCAATAGAAACGAAGAGTCGGATTAACACAAATGCTAAGGATGTCAACACTAAACTAGAACATGATGATTGAAAAGAAACTAAAGTTCTACAAGTAAGCAAGATATTCAGCAGCCTAAGAATTATCAAATAATATTTGGGAAATTTAACCTCCATGGTTCCATAAAAATCGATCAATTTCAACGAAACAATAAAAAAAATTATTAAACCAACCTGGGTTTTCATAGAACAAGGAAAAAACACAAATCAAAAAACACCGCCCATGAAAAATTCATATATTTAAAACAATTGTGAACTAAATATCCAAAAACCCTAAATATTGAACACACAATCAACTATTCTATGGTAAACTAATGATGACCTAGATCGTATAAATCGGAATCGTAACAACAAAAAGCAATCACACCATCAAAAACATTTAAAAAACAAGACCCAGATTTCATTTTCTATCGAATCAATCAAAAATCGAATAACCAAATCAAATTTACATCGGATTAAAAAAAGGAAATTAAACAAATTCAGTGAAAAATAAAAGGAAGAAAAAAAAGAAAGAACTTACAGCTGGGAAACGGGTATCAAGCTTCTTTCTCATGATTTGGGTGTCAGATTTGGAACATTAAATTATTAAAATATTAAAAATAAAAGGAAAAAAAGACAATCTAAATATATATATTAAAAAAAACTAGTTCAGAAAAAAAAATCGATGTTGTTCTAATAATTTCAAATTATGAAAAAAATAAAAATAAAATAAAAATCTAACCAAAAGACAAAACCATTTCAGATCCAAGACTTTTTTTTTTTTTTTTTTTTTTTTCTTTTTAGTTCTAAAAAAACAAAAACATTAACAGAGTAGTCTTTTGTTTCAAAACCGAACACAGGTTCAAGTTTGACAAAAAGAAAATTCCGAAGAAAAAAAAATAAAGTCAAGTGGATATTGGTTGATAAATTGACAGGTTGGTTAATTTATTTGTTTAAACAGTCGACTTTATTAGTTGATTTAAAGAAGAGAAATGGTTTCTCGACACGTGTAATTAATTTATTTGGCTGTTTTTAACGTTTCATAACTGACAGTGATATTTACAGATATTTGTTTTTTTTGCTTATTTATTTATTTATTTTGAATTTTATATAATATTCATACCTTGGTTATTACAAATATATGATTTGTTTTTAATTAAATTGATGATTAGATGATAAATATGAAATATTATTATAATTATCATTCATTAATATCGTTGCAATCCTTTATTTTTTGTATTTTTTTTGTGTATTTAGAATTTAATTTTTATATTTATATTTTTAAAATTTAGGTTTATTTATTAATATCAATAAAGTTTTTTTTGTTAAATTTATTGGTATGACGTTTTAGAATAATAATAATAATTCACTTAATATTCATATAATAATAAAATGACATTGTAAATGAACTGGATTTAATAGATGATTTTAACGATATTAATAATTTTAAAAATTCACATTAATATTTTAATTAGAATAAAATATTTAAATTAATTAATGATATTATAAAAGTTGAAGCATTAAATTATAAAGATTAAATAATAAATTATATAAAAATTAAAATTAAAATTTAACTATTATTTTATCATGCCAAAAAAAACATGAATCCATATCTTGATCGAAAAAAATCAATAGAAAAAGAAAAATTTAAAATTAATCAATATTTTTCTCAAAACAAACAAACAAAAAAAAGGAAGGAAGCCGAAATATAAATCATGTATTAAATAATTTTTTTTGGAGATTTACTTAAAAATAAAAAAGAAGAATCTCATTTGAATACTATGAAATAAGGTTTGATCTTACTCATAAGAATTTTGTAAATATTCTCATTCCAAAAAAAATTCAAAACAATTGAGTTTTAATTTTTAGAGATTGGATGCAGTTATTAATTCACGAACTGGTTAGTATAGAATGAAAACTTCATCCTCAATTCTACGAGAAATTTTATGAAAGATTTTCATTTGCTTTTTTTTGATGGAAGTTTTAATGTATCTAAACTTTTGGTCTAATTTTTTTTTTTTATGATTGATTTAATCTATGATAAAATAAGATTGTAACAACCCGTTTTTTATTGATTTCGAGAACATAATTCTAATGAGAGAGTCCATAGATATATTTAATTAATATTTATGAGTTAAATATAGTGTAATATTGAATCGTGATTTAATAGATTTTATTATTTGATCAGTTAGTCAATATACAAGTGGTGCGTACCCAAGAGCGAAATTAGAAAATTTTTTTAGGGGATCGAAGTTAAATTGTAATTTGTATGATAGTAAAAATTCAATTTTGATTAAATCAAAATTTTATCATTTTTAAGGGGCTAAAGTACAATTTTACTTTTACTAATTTAAAATTTTAAAAAATTTTAAGGGGCTAAATGAAAAATTTTTTGTTTTAGGAGAGAGGCCATGGCTCCTGCCAGTCCCCTTGAATCTGCGCTTGTGCGTTTCGAAAGTAAAGTGATTTTGAAAAATAAAGTTTCTAGACTTTATTTTAATAAATCGAGCCTGTGAATATTTTTATGAAATATTTATGGAGCTATTATATAGGTGAATTGAAGTTTGATCCAAAAATTTTAGTGATTGGATGGTTAATTAAAGAAAAAAATTGTAAAAATTATAAAAATTAATCGATATTGATTTTTATTAGTTACAATGCTTAATTAATAAATGTTTAAGGATAAAGTGGAACTTGACCACTTTTTAATTAGTGATGGACGGTGACATATATTTTTTAAGTGGAAATTTCATTAGAATAATGTTTTATTAATTTAAATTCTATGTTAAAACATTTAAAATATCATTGTCATCTTCCTCGTCACTTGTTTTCCACCGTTTGAAATAAGAAAAGAAAATAGGAAGCCATAGCCGAACCCTTTAAGCTTTCCAGTTGTGCATGTAAGTCCTCTGGATACATGTTTTTAATAATTTTTATATTTTTGAGATTATTGGAATTAGGTCCAACTAATTCTTATCTCTATTTTCAAAACTGTTAAAGATTCCATTTATGAAAATTGAAGTTTTTGAATGTTTATGGTAGATTTTGAATCTTAAAAATGAAATAGGACTAATTTGTCAAGTAAATTTTGTTAGTTTTGAGTTTAAAGACTAAATTGTGAATATTTTGCAATTGGTATAATTTTTTTGTGAATTGTGATAATAGGAGGCTGTATATGTACATAACTGAAGTGGGTTTAAAATTTGGAGTTCAAATTCAAAAGATATGATAAGTTCAGTTTTAGGGATTAAATTGAATAAAATACAAAAGTTTAGAGGGCATTCGAATAATAAAATTAAACTGATATATACTTACAATAGAATGATATAAAATGTTTGAAATTGATAAATTGAATTGAATTATTGAATAAATCGGAAATTGGACCAAATTGAAGATAATCGGGAAAATGACAAAATTTGTTGATCAGTTCTTAGAGAGTTGTTGGTTTGCTGTTTTGACTAGGTAAGTTCACATATTATAATTGAATTTAAATTGTTTTATATTTTGTTAAATTGTATTTGTTTGATAATAGTTTGAATTGTTCACAATTTGATACAACGGGTGAGTTATGGACTAAAACATAGAAAAGTGGTAAGCTGATGGATAAAACTTAAAATGATGAAATGAAATCTGAAATAAACTGAATTTATAATTGATTATAGTTAATAGAGTTGTGATGGTGATGCAGTCGTAAACTAACTAAAGATCTGACTAAAACAAGTGTACCTATCAATTAAGAGTATAACTACAGTGAGTAAAAATATCATTTTCACGAGGATTAAAAGTACTAGTAATTACCGTATTTCTATTATTTAACTGAATAATTTGAGTGATTGATTGAAACTAAATTATGCTAATATCAATTTAGAGTAACTCGATCTTTGGATCCCTTTATTAGATTTTACTCTAATCCGGTAGATTTATGTCGTCCTATTTCTAGGATTGCATGCAATTACACTCAATTATGTTAGATTTACTCATAAATATAGTCTATTCCTCCTCTGATTTAAGCACATCAAACATGGATTAATAACTTAGAAATATTAAACCAAGAATTAAGCACACACAATTGAGAACAAGATTTAAGTATTTATTACTTAAAACATAAATCAAAAGATAGAATTCATCATAAAGTTTATCCCCTTAAATATTTGAAAAATTAGTTCATGATAGCAAGTAAAAACATCTTAAAGTCAGTATAATCACAAGAAACTAGGAAAATCATAATAAACTTTAAAGAAATCAAAATGAGATCTTCAATCTTGATGGAAATCTACTTCAGAGTCGACTTCAATGGTGTTTTTCGAGTTGTTTTCTTGAATATTGTCTTATGACTCTCTCCTATCTTCTTATTTTTGACACATATATGTTTTAGAATGTCCGAAAAACCTAAAAAAACACATTTTCTCACGTGTTTGGAGTGCAATTTGCGATTTTCACAAGGTCTGACACATGACCGTGTGTCCAGCCCATCTGGCTCTTGCAACTTGCTCCGATTTTTCAATTTTCGCTCCTTTTGTTCCAAAATGCTCTTTAAGTATAGAAACATGAATTTAAAAGATTAAGAGCATAAAATTCACCATTTGAAATCGAATACTCATCCAAAAACACATTAAGAATAAGACTAAAACATGTTACTTTTGACATTTATCATCGGATAAAAAATTAGTTTATTATTATTTTAACTAATGACATGGTAATTTAAAATTAAAGAAATAAATTTATTATAAAAAATTGCTAAATTGGTTTGGAGAGATTGATTTCGATGGCCCCGTTGACGCAAAATGTCAGAATGTGATGACAACAGAATCCAAGCGATCGATGATGACAGAGTGATGTGAGTCGATGGTGGGGAGAAGGAAATGTTTTGTTTTGTTTTGTTTTTTGCTTTTAACTTTTAAGTCATAAATTTATTTCCTTAAATTTTAAATTTTCATGTCATCAATTAACAAAATAGTAAAATAAATTCTAATCCAATCACATCTCGTCGCGTAGAATAAGTAAAGAGTTAACCTATGAGGTCCTTAACGAAAATAACGACTATAAGGGTTCAATTAATTGTTAACTTTCATTTAAACGCTCAATTGATTGCATATTTCAACCAAAGCTCGGTTGATTTTTAAATTATTTTCAACAAGTTTTTTTTAGTACTTTAGCTTAATTAATATTGTTAATTATTTCAATTAAAGTGCTGATGTCAATTTTTTTAAGAACACTATTCCAAAAACAACAAAAAAAGTTTATCACGCTAAGTTCGAAAGAATGTTTTTTTAAATACACAAAAACATTTTCAACGTTATTTTTATTGTTATATGAGTACAAAGTGAATATATATATTTCAAAATGTTACACAAATGAATTTAAGCGAAAATATTTGGTACACTATCAATGCACCCTATAAGGGTATACTAAATTATTAAAAAAAAAGTTTAAAAAATATATATACATGACAATTTTTTTAAGACTGCTTGTGGAAAAATAATTACATTGTCAATGTACCAAATACTAACATTGAATTTAATAAAAGAATTTTAATGGTGATAACAATATAACTTGAATTTTTAAATTAAAAAAAATTAGAGAGACTAAATTTCTAAAATAAAAGTAGGAAGACTAAATTACAAATGTATGGAGTGTATGGGGACTTAAAGCATATTTTAAACTTCAAAAATTTAATCCATAATCAAACACAAACAAAGAATCAACCCAAGATGAAGCATGGATGACAACCGTACTAGTATCGAAACAAAGTTTATCATAATTATTTAAAAAAAAAAGAGTTTATCGTAAATGTTATAATTGTTTTTATTTTTTTGAACAATCTCATTATATATTCTGATCATATCTACTTTTCTTTGACACAAATGTCTAGAACAATCCATAACCATTCCCTAATCCATAAATAGGAGGATAATGTGTTTTAACGCGCTCGAACTCACGTCCTCTTGCATTAAAAACAATATCCATGCCGAATGTTATTTTTGTTTTTAAATCAAAGTTTGACTATTTCATGTATTTTTTAGGGTAATAATCATCTAAATTTTAACGGGTTTCTATTTTGGTTGCTAAAGGTTTTTTGGGTTAATTTAGTCTTTCCTGTTAGATCAATTGTAACTTTTAGTCACTCGTTAAAATACATTTGTCACTTGATGGAATGATAATGTGGCTAGGTATAATAACAAATTTAATCCTTGACATTTTACACATTATGTCAATTTGGTCTTAATTTTAAAAATTCAACAAGTTTAGCTTACAATACTTACACATTACGTCAATTCTATCTTACAAAAATAAAAAAAGGATAAAGTTTCAAAAATTTAAAAATTATAATTTTTGAAAATTTAATGTATTTTTGTAATTATAATTTTATGAATTTCTAAAATAAGGATCAAATTGATATAATGTGTAAATATTATAAGCTAAATTTGTTAAATTTTTAGAATTAGGACCAAATTAATAGAATATGTAAAATATTAAGGGATAAATTTGTTATTATATATAGCCACATCAAAATATTTCACCGAGTGATCAAAGATATTTTAACGGTGGAGTGACTAAAAGTTGCAATTGATCTAACAAGAGTAACTAAATTCAAAAATATTTGATGATTAAAATAATAACGCACTAAAACTTAAATAATTATTTGAGTAATTTATCAAAATTTTGTAATTCCTTTCCATATTTTTAAATTTCAGCCATTGTAAGTTATAGGGTTAAATCCTAAAATTATATATATATTTTTTAGTAAACAATGTGATATGTTAATTGAAATAAAAGGCTAATTTTAATCCAATTGTAATTCAATTTTAATTTTAATTTAATTATATTCATTTTGAATAATAAATAAATTGAATCCATTTATATACGTCATAAGAAAACTTTAATTGGTGCTTGATTGATAATATGTTAATTATTCGTAAAAATTAAATTTAAATTAAAATTTATGTACACAGTAGAGCAAAATCAAATTGATATTTTATATTTCAAAATAAATCAAAACTTATATTTAAAATAAACAATAAATAACGACCATAACGGAATTGAACTTAAACTCGACAAAAAATAAATAAATAACTCGATTTACGAACACCTTTAATTATCGCAAGTAATGTTGATTATACAAAGTTCAAAGTTAGTATAAGAGTCTAAAATTGTATTTACCATAACAACTTCAAATTCTAGATTTTTTTTCCCTTTATTAATATGGTAATGAATATGTGTAAACGTTGATGCATGAATTTGCACCAAATGCCAATGAGATTTCTATCTACCTACTAAGTACGTAATTATGTTGCCAATAGTGCCAAATTGGCAGGAAATTCCAAGTCACCAAATCTCAAAGATGGTAAATTCATACACATTGACACTGCAAAATGAGATTTCCTTCCATAATTGAATCATATTACTGACACAAACTTGACTATAAATTTAACATCCCCTCACTTATGTCCTTCAAGCCAAACATCATGGATAGTGAAGGTGCCAAAGCATCTAATGGTGAATCTAGCAACTCGGTACGCGAGTCAGAGATTGTGCTCAATCTCCCCACCCCTGTGACTCAACCTGAATCCGAAAAGTCTTTCCCTTGCACCTATTGCAAGTCCAAGTTCCCTACTCCTCAAGCCTTAGGGGGACACCAAAATGCCCACAGGCAAGAACGTGCTGTAGCCAAAAGGCTTCAACATATGCAAGCACAAAGTCTGATGCCTCCAAGCTTTTCCTATTACCCCTATTCAACCTATTCTTCATACCCTTTTCATGGATCTTTGAATAGATCACTCCTTGGGGTTAGGCTGGGATCCATGATCCATAAACCTTCCTATCCACGGACACTGTTTGGATCCGGTGGATATGGTCTCGGTCATGGTTACCATAGGCTGCCTACGATGAACCATGTTTATCCAGGTTTTAATGGAAGGTTAAGCATCAACAACAATGGTGGATTTGGAATCTCGGAGCCTTCAAGCTCTTCAAGAATGCTTAACGAAATTGGTTCACTTCCGACCTTTGCACGTAATTCTCAGGCAAATGTTGCAGCCAGAAGGCCAGCAAGTGTCGCAGCCAATAGGCCAGCAATTGTTGCGGCCAATAGGTCAGCAAGTGTTGCAGCCAATAGGCCAGCGCCAGCAAGCAATCGCAACGATGATTCAGAAATTGATTTGTCCCTTAAGCTTTAATTATGATTAGGGTTTAGGGTTATCTTTATTTTTATGCTTTGAATAAAGTTAGTGAAGGTTATCACTATTACATGCTTATTATGATTAGATGTTTAAATTATAATTTGAACTTAGGTTTATTTAATTTCTTATTTTATTTAATGTTATTGAAAGTTATAATTATCTGTTTGTACTTTCGGTTTATAGTTGTCCTTTCCAATAATATTACATTTCATATTCGAATCTAAATTTTTTTCTTGAAAATACAATGTATCTTATTATTATACCTGATATTTGTCAATAATAATTAAAAAAAATTCTTAACAAGAAATGTTTCACAAATTCATATAAAATATAGACTAAGAGTTTCTTATGCAAGAGACTGATGTTACATTTTATTACTGCATTTATCACCCGAAATGAATCACAAAGCAAATACATATATTCATATCAGAATCTAAATTGCAGTCGCGAACGTAATTTAAAAACGGGTATAGAAGAATCAGATTCGTAAAAGAACGATCGTAACATCATGTTGTAATTGATATTTAATTTGTCGATGCCGATATAAGTAAGGCTCTGCCTCAGGCTGGCACAAGAAAGTAGCATCGGCGTTCTCATCACTGCAATAAAGGCAAGGGTGTTGATAAAATCCTTGAGCCTCTAAAACCTTTCTAGCCATCATCACAACCTCTTTATTGTTTAATCTTCCGGAGTTCTCTTTCAATACCATCTGGACGGCATTGCTAAAGGCTCCTTATGCTTTTCCACCGCTCTCGATCGGGTTCATGTCAGCCGATGTCTCATCTGCTTGACACCCACTTAACAAAATCCCCTCATCAGCCTTCAAGAAGTCAAATAACTCGGACTCGGGCTTACGTGTGAGGTGTGAGGAATTTGAGGCTGGCATTGGCACCAAAGGATTCTAACAAATGAGTCCCGATGTCTGATGTGTTGATCCCTGTTAGTGTTGTTAGGTGCTCAAGTATGGATTCAAAAGCGATGTTCTTAGCCTTGCAAGACAGTGGTGAAGTTGCCCTATAAGTCGAAGGTCCGATTTGTTCTTTTTCTTTATCAATGAGACCCCCACTGTGACATGAATCCGACAAGATCGTGAAGCTTGCTCCTTTTGCTAGTTGGTTAACTAATTGTCTAAAATCCACGTCTACAATTAAGAGATGCGAAGTCAAGAATTTGATATTTCAACTAAAATTGAAAGTCTAATGGCAAATGATTTACCCATAATGAGATTGAAATCACAAGGCAGGATTGCTTCATCGTGTCCAAAAAGATGGGCAGGCAGGTTTTGGAATTCTTGTTCCATGTCCACTATAATGTAAATACAACACATCACCGGCTTCAGCTTGGCTCACCATCTTACTCAATGCTGCCTTAATGTTCTCCCTTGTCGGCAAAACCATCGATGACGACCCTTCTCCAGTCGCTGCCGATGCATCGGTCAAGATCTCAATATTTGTTGGATCGAACCCGAATCGCTTAACCGGCACATCTTTCATGGCAACCACATCGTTTATACATCCATGCAATTCGTATTGGGTGTTTGGGTAATTGCAACCCACTAGAACAGCCAATCTCTTGTTAACTTTCGCCATTGATGCCGAGATGTTGAAGAAAAAGTAGGAACAATTGTAAATGTAATGAATGTTATCGTGATTATCGAACACCGGAAAGTTGTGAGAACTGAAAACTTGAGGTTGAGATTAAATAGTAAATGAAATTTGATAGTTGACTTGGAAAATAGTTCAAGCAACCTTTGTTTTTATGCAATGTTAGATGCCTTTCAACCGTCGGATATGGTTGCCTTCAAAAATTCAATATTTGCTGATGATTAAGCTTATCCGGCTATGATAACCCCTCCAACTCAATAAGAGAATCCAATCTGATTTATTATTTATATAAGATAGTTATAAATAATCTTTTTTTTTTCAAAAATTAAATTATTTTGAAGAATAATATGAGTTTTGGAAGGAGAATTCTTTTAAAAGAAGCTACCTGACCTGATCTATGAATAAACGTATTTATGGGTCAAGTTGCGTCGAATTTAAGCATAATATTAACGTATTTTATATTTGTTTAAACTTAACCCGATTCGAAATGTGAACTTAAAATTTTCAAGCCAATTAATATTTGTAAATAGTTAACCCATTTTAAGTCCACCTATATAATTTTTAATTTAATATTTAATAATTTTAAGGTTGAGATTAAAATTACCTATATATATAGACAACAGGCTTTCTTGCACTCCTGCAATTGAACACCACAAGCTGCCACCTTCTCAATCACATTCATTGACCTAGAAAAAAATCTTAACATTGGGTAATCACATCCATGAAACTCACTTAAAGAAGCCATTTATTCTTAAATCTAAATTTCTGATTCCTTTTAATAGGGACTGTGGTGAATGCAGTTAATTTAATCGAACTACGATTAGAGGTCGAGCTCACCAAGTTGAACAACTTATGAAAAAGAAACATCTGAGCCCAATTATTATTGCAAAATCAAATCCTGTCCATCATTCCAAATGAATTGAAATCTAGTTAACCCAATCTCGATAGACTCACAACTAATAATGTAGTTTGACAACTTTGGTTTGTTCAGACAGATGTTCAACAAGTGTTCAGATAGCGGTTATTCAAGTAGATGTTTGAATACGAGTTCGAACAAAACACAAATAGCAAGCAAAATGAGTGTAGGAGAAAAATAAATACAAGAGATTTGTTAACACAATTCAATCTTACTTTGCGAAATTTGGTTTAGTGAATGATTCTTATTTAATAATTTTCTATATCACCTATTGGCTTAAGTTCAATCTACCTTTTCACAAAACAGTAATTGTAGCCTTAACATCGATCTCAGTTGTTACACAAATAACCATACATCAAATATAAACTCTCCAAAAAAACTTAACACGAGTGCAAAAATACCAAGTAAAAGATACAAAATAACAAGTCAAAAGCACTCCAAATGCACGCCCAAATGTGCTGCACAGCATCCTTTTTATAAGCTAAAATCGATATATTCTCCAAGTAGCCTTCATAAGGTAAAACTCAAAATAAATCCTTATTAGTCAAGTGGAAACAATAGATAAATTACCAAATAAATAACTTAAAGGATAAGGATAATGATAAGTATAAGCCTTAATAGCAAGACATGTCGGTTTCATAGTTCTTTCAATCATCCAAATTTGATCAACCATTGTTTGTAGTGAAATAAAACACGTTTCGAAATTCATTTGCTTACGTAAAAAATAATTGTGAAAACCCACATAAAAATATTAACACTCTGACATAGGTTGCCCCAAAGATATTGTCTGAACAAATATTTAAACGGCTGTTTAAACAGCCAGACAATGTTTCAAATAAATGTTTGAACAAAAATCGAGTGAGTCATGAACGACCTTGGTCCTATCACTGTCTAACCATGCAGTCGAGTAGTCGCCACCACCTCATTTATCATTCAAAGAAAGAAGATAGTTGAAGCCATCGATGCAAACCCACGACAACCTAGAAGCCCGAGCGAGAGAACAAATTAACTCCCAGCTAGCTAGCTTATGAGCGGCCTCGGGGTACCCATAAAACCCAGAAAGGCGCCACTTAGTCATGTTATCAACATCAGCAACCACGTCAATATGATTTCCCCAAAAACTGGTCATTGAAATAATATAGAAGAAATGTTTAACAAATGCATATACAATATAGATTAAGAATTTCTCATACAAGAAGCTGACATTACGTCTTATTATTGCAAATGAATCACAAAGCAAATACATATATTCAAATCAGAATTTAAATTGCTGTTGCCAACATATGTTCGGATATAGTGAAATTTTGTTAAACATTAGTAAATAGAAGAATCGAATTCATAGTAACCATTGTAATATCACGTTGCAATCGATATTTAAATTGTCGATATCGATATCAGTAAGGCTCGGCCTCAGGCTGGCACAAGAAAGTAGCATCGGCGTTCTCATCGCTGCAATAAAGGCAAGGGTGTTGATCAAATCCTTGAGCCTCTAAAACCTTTCTACCCATCATCACAACCTCTTTATTGCTTAATCTGCCGGAGTTCTCTTTCAATACCATCTGGATGGCATTGCTAAAGGCTCCGTACGCCTTTCCACCGCTCTCCATCGGGTTCATGTCCGCCGATGTCTCATCTGCTTGACACCCACTTAACAGAATCCCCTCATCAGCCTTCAAGAAGTCAAATGACTCGGACTCGAGCTGAGGTGTGAGGAATTTGAGGCTGGCATTGGCACCAAAGGATTCTAACAAATGAGTACCAATGTCTGATGTGTTGATCCCTGTTAGTGTTGTTAGGTGCTCAAGTATGGATTCAAAAGCGATGTTCTTAGCCTTGTAAGAAAGTGGTGAAGTTGCCCTATAAGTCGAAGGTCCGATTTGTTCTTTTTCTTTATCAATGAGACCACCACTGTGACATGAATCCGACAAGATCGTGAAGCTTGCTCCTTTTGCTAGTTGGTTAACTAATTGTCTAAAATCCACGTCTACAATTAAGAGATGCGACGTCAAGAATTTGATATTTCAACTAAAATTAAAAGTCTAGTGGCAAAAAATTTACCCGTAATGAGATTGAAATCACAAGGCACGATTGCCTCATCGTGTCCGAAAAGGTGGGCAGGTTTTGGAATTCTTGTTCCATGTCCACTATAATGGAAATACAACACATCACCGGCTTCAGCCTGGCTCACCATCTTACTCAATGCTGCCTTAATGTTCTCCCCTGTCGGCAAAACCATCGATGACGACCCTTCTCCAGTCGCCGCCGATGCATCGGTTAAGAGCACGATATTTGTTGGATCGAACCCGAATCGCTTAACCAACACATCTTTCACGGCAACCACATCGTTTATACATCCATGCAATTCGTATTGGGTGTTTGGGTAATTGCAACCCACTAGAACAGCCAATCTCTTGTTAACTTTCGCCATTGATGCTAAAATGTCGAACAGGCAGTACCGACGATTGTAGATGTATTGAATGTTATCGTAATTATTGAATAATGAGAACTGAAAGCTTGTGGTTTGGATTATATAGTAAATGAAATTTGATAGTTTACTTGGAAAAATAGTTCAAGCAACCTTTGGTTTTTAATGTAATGTTAGATGCCTTTGAAGTGTCGGAAGATTGCTTCCAAATTTTAATCTTTGCTGAAGATTGAAATAACGTAAAAACTTATTCAATCTGAATTATTTTTTATATAATAAAAGATAAGTTTTATTTAAATTTAGTTATAAATAATAAAATTCTTTAAAAATATTATGAATGTGTATTTATTTATTTATATGGTTGCTGGCTGGCCAACAATGTTAAGGAAGCCAGGTTCTTTTTGTTGTAAACTTTAAGCAATGTGATAACATTATTCTTCAAACAAGTTTTGTTTAAAATTTGGTAGGAGATTAAATCACAACACAAATTAAATCGATTAATTGTATTAATTTATTTTAGAAATATTAAAATATATTTTGTATGATAAATATAAAATAATAATATATTTAATTAAATTGAACATATTTTAAAATAAATTCAAGGGTTTAAAATTATTTTTTATAAATAAATTACTAAAATAATAATTTTTGTTTTTAGATTCCGATTTTTGAATAAGACAGTTTTTAATGTAAATCACAAGATATTTGCCAATACTGAATCAATCAGTATTGACTAATTAATTGATGATGGTAGGTTTCAACCTTCTCCCACATTAGAATTATTATATAAGATTTTGGAACCCAACCACTAAAATTAGAACTTGTAAATTTTTTCCATGACAGAGACCTCTTTGAATCTTTCTGCAAATGCAATATCGAAATTGACTGTTCATGTTCGGGTGATTCATCTCATTGTCCTTGTTTGGACTTCACACCGTGTTTGGGTAATGTGGAGTTTGCTAGATTATGAATCTTGATCTCTCTCAATAATATAAACCAGATTCATAATCTAGAAAAGTTGACTGTATAAGGCTTTGAGCATTGGAAAGTTGATCCTTAATTGATAGTCAGATTAATGTCGACTTTATTGAATTAAGAGTTTAATTTTCCTTTCATTTGCATGCGATGATGAAAAAAAAATGAAAATTAAACTCATAATCCAACAAAATTGACATTATAAGGCTACGAGCATTGGAAAGCATGTATATTTGTTAAAAATAGATAAATGGCTACTAATTAATAGATTGATCACGGTCAATTTAAATCAATCTAGTTTGTTTATCTAATAAATATTGATCCTTAATTGAGAGCCAAATTAATATCGACTTTGCTGAATTATGAGTCCAACTTTCCTTTCATTTGCATGCAATGATGAAGAAATGAAAATTAGACTCGTAATCCAGCAAAATTGATATTATAAAGCTACGAGCATTGAAAAGCAACTTATATTTGTTGAAACTAAATAAATGGGTATTAATTAATAAATCGATCATGACCGGTTTCAATCGATCTAGTTTGTTTATCTAATAAATACGGATCCTTAATTGAAAGTCAAATTAATATCGACTTCTCTAAATTATAAGTCTATGCAATAATTAAGAAATAAAAATTAAGCTAATAATCCAACATTGTAGCCCATATTAATGGAAATGACAACACACCATATTTCTATATATTTCCAAGGGGATGATGATGAGAGAGCTAAGAGGTATATATGTATTTATAGGCTTCAAAGCCAAATCAAAGTCTTGCAGAAAGGAAAATAATGAATAATAAACAATTGCATATTGATTATTTTATGCAAATAGTTCATAAATTTTCCGGTGAGGAAAATTACTTGGTAGTTGAGGTTTCTTTTCCTTTTATTTATAAAGAATAAGATGAGTTGACATTTCAAAAATAATTAAAAGAATTAATTAAACCTTTCACATCAAATATCACGTCATCTATTACGTTAGTATTTAGTGAGCTGTCAATTCGTTGGAAAATCATATTACAGGAGATCAATCGATTGTACTTTTCAACGAGAGACTCAATTGATTTTTAAATTATTTTCTAGAGATTTTTAATATTTAAGTCTTATTTTTTTAAAAGAAAATGAAAAATAAAGTAAATTAAAAAAAGTAAAATGATTTTTCCTTGTAAAAACCCAAAATTTTCCTATAAAAATCAAAATAATTCCTTATAAAACACTATAAGTTAAGTGACCAACTATGTAATTTACCTTTATTTTAAAATACTACAAGGATAGGCTTAATTGCCCAAAACCCAATTTTAAAAGTTTAAAATGAAAATTTTGTAGATACAAAACATTTTCTTTGGTATATATATAATTTGAATGAAAACTCATCTTATTCTTCATAAATAAAAGGAAAAGAAACTGTCAACTACCAAGTAATTTTCCTTTGTGGAATAGTTATAAACTATATGCATAAAATAAACAATATGTAATTATTTATTATTGATTCTTTTCCTTTCTACTTAGGCTTCAACTATAAATACATTTACCCCTTACCTCTCTCCTTATCATCTCCATGGAAATATATACAAATATAGGGGTGGTTTTCATTGCCAATGGTATTTGGTTATAGTGTCCGTTTTGCTGGATTATGAGCCTAATTTTTTTTTTTTTTTCATCCTCAAATTGATCGTTGGATGAAAATGAAAGAAAAATTAGACTCATAATTCAGTAAAATTGACATTAACATAACTCTCACTTAAAGGTTAATATGTGTTGATTGATCATTGACAAGTGCAAGTTGATGTTCATATAGCCTTATAACGTCGATTTTGCTGGATTATGAGTCTAGTTTTTATCTCTTCATCAAATAATGTTTGCATACAAATGAATGGAAAATTAAACTCAGAATTCAGCAAAATCAACATTAACTTGGCTCTTAATAAAGTATCATCAATTGTTGATTGATCATTGACAAATACAAGTTGTTGTCTATCGTTAATAGCCCTATAATATTGATTTTGCTGGATTATGAGTTTAGATTTTTTTTTCCCACTTCATCATTACTTGGTTGATCAATCATTGCATGTAAATGAAGAGAAAGCTAAACTCATGATCTAGTAAAGTCAACATTAAATTGGCTTTCAATTAAGGGTAAGCATTTGTTGGATTATGCTTGTTAAATCAATCAGACCCAATTTTGAGGTCATCTGGAGGTGTCATCGCCCAGGATCTAAGGTTGAAAAAGGTTTAAAATATTGTTTTTTAGTTTTTAAAGGGCTCAAAATTCTTTTTTAACTTTTAAAGGTAAAATTTTTTTTTTTACCAACTTTTAAAGAATCTAAAATTTTTTTCTACCACTTTTAAAGAACCTTAAACATTATTTTATTGTTTTTGTTTAGAACCCCAATTATGATATATGTAGATTAAAATTGGCTTTCAATTTTAAAATTTGAAGGTCACCGGCATCAATTTGTAGCCATTGATATATGCATATGATTTGTTTGATGAGTATAATTTTTTTTTATCTTTTCATTTTTTTAAGTTATTATATTGAATTTAATAATAAAAATACATAAATTCGAACACATTTAAATATATATTTTTTTGGATTTAATAATTTAAGAGGAGTTATTTATAGTACGAGGAATTATATAAAAAAATTCTTTAATTTACATTATCTGGTCTCTTATTCCATTGATGGATAGTGATTTCTTATTACATTGTTATAATTAATGGACAACTTGTAAGAAGCGTATTTTATTTCAAGTTTGATTAACAAAATAGCAAAATTTCCGCATTTTTTTTTTTTTTTTTGGGTAAATTCTAGAATTAATCACCCAATTATTAGTGTTTTTGTTTTGATCACTCAATTATAACAAATTTCAATTTAGTCACTAACATTTGAAGTGATGTCTATTTTAGTCACTCACATTTTAGATTGTTTTTAGTTTGGTCAGTCTCCGTTAATTGGTTGACATAAGTGATGATGTGGTCCTTTTCTAATTGGTATAATAACACATTTGTTCCTCAATACTTACATATTATATCAATTTGATCCTTAAACACATATCATTAAATATAAATATAATTGTGTTTAAACACATATAATTAAGCCTTGATAAATTTATATTTAAATTTGTGATTTTGATAAACCTTAAAACTTAAAACCCCCAAAACTAAGTAAATTTATGAATTTTATAAATTTAATTTATGATCATGTTAATAACATCATCAGATAAACCCAATTTTTCTTATAAAATCAAATAAATAATTAACAAAAAAAAAAAAAATTCCTATAAGCTTTTTTTTTTTTTTTTTTTTCAAATGATCATATTTTGCATTCTTATCAACTTGAAGAATTGTGTAATAATCTACGCCCATCTCTAAGCATAAAATTCATAAAATTTATTGTGAAATTTTTCTTCATCTAATTTGTTTGCAATTTATTTAGAAAAAATGTAAAATTATTTTCGTGAAGTCTTAAAACATTACTTAGTATTTCGTTTCAAATATGAAAAAATATAAATAATTGTAAACATCCCATCAAGAAAATAAATAAATAAGTACAAAAAAACCGTAAGTTTGAAAAAATGTAAAAAGAAGCTCTTATTTTGTTAATTACAATGTATTAGATTCAAAAGGGAAAAGCTAATTGTGAAAGGGAAATAAGGAGGAAAGATATGAGAAGATGAAAGGAAAATGTATGGACTTTTACTCTCAAATTTCCTTTGCTTTGCGTTTTCCTTACATTCTAAAACATGAAATTTTAGAAGCCGACATTACCACATGAACATACAAAACTCTTAAAATGTATATAAATATAAATATAAGGAAATCATCATCGGCCGACTTGAATGAAAACTACAATGATATATATACTTCGAGACACTATTAGCAATGTTAATATCAGATGGTGATGAAATATTTCGAGACTGCAATATTTTTGTTGTTGAAAACATGATAAAGATTGTTAGTGATCTTTGGGAAGCACGTACTCTGATAGAAGAAGATAGCGATAATATATATAGTAGCTTACTAGCATTCCACATTTTGTTCGGATCAATAGCAAAGCATTCCTTCAAGACACTCTTTCCTAGCTTCGACATGTCTTTCAAGATATTGGGCGATTCATCTCGATCACAAGTGTCCCACGGTAATCTTCCCGCAATCATTTGAACCACAATGCAGCTCAACAACCATCTATCCAATGCACCACTAACTTTTCCAACAATCGATTCAGGAGACATGTAATACCTTGTACCTCGAGGTCCAAACTTTTCCGATAACTGGTACAATTACAAATAAGAGACCCAATTTAGAGAGGCCGCCACAAAAAAAACAAGGGTCCAATTGGTCGGATCTCCCTTACGGTATCATGGAACATATACGATGGATAGATCGAATCCAGATACGAGCAGTTTTCAAGGGTCGGTCTTTTCGTAACCACCGTATTCCCACCATTCATAAAGAAATCCCCTGGGCATTGACAAATTTCCGTTGGGGTCCAACCAACGAGGGCTGGGTAGAGGGTGAGTGCCGCTGCTCGACATTCTTTCACGAGAGTGCGTCGTGGAAGATTGGAGCAAGCGAGTTGAAAAGGATTGGACTGTGTATAGGGTTACATTGGGTTTCGAAAAGGAGTTGAATGATTACATGTAAATGGAAGGAAAACTAGACTCATAATTCAGTAAAATCGACATTAATTTGGCTCTCAAATCAACATCTGTTGATTGATCATTTGCAAGTACAAGTTGCTATCCTTTGTTAATAGTCCTATAATATCGACTTTCTTGGATTGTGAGTTTAGATTTTTTTTTTTCTCTTCATCTGATTGATCGTTACATGTAAATGAAGAGAAAATTGAACTCATGATTTAATAAACTTAACATTAAATTGACTTTCAATTAAATGTAAGCATTTATTAAACCAGCCATAATACATGTAGATTATTTAGGATGGATTTTGATGTAATTAAATTCCAGACTTATCCATGGAAATGTTTAATGTTTCTTTTCTAAAATTTTCAGTATAAGTATTTTAAATATCATATGGATATTTTTAATGCCAACTCATCTTATTCTTCATAAATAAAAGGAAAAGTAGAACCAACTACCCAGTAATTTTCCATTGTGGAAATATAATTAAAGCATTTGCATAAAAAAAATTCTATTAATCAGATATATATATTTGTTTAATTCAAGTTATTTTCCTTTCTGCAAGACTTTGACTAGGCTTTGAAGCCTATAAATATATTTACCCCTTACCAATCTCATTGGAAATATATACAATCATGGTTATGGTGTTAAATTTGCTGAATTATGAGCCTAATTTTTCTCTCTTTATCATTATTTGGTTAAATTCATCATTGCATGGAAATGTAAGAAAAATTAGACTCGTAAATCAGCAAAGTTAACACCTACTCCACCATTTCTTGACTATCGAGGCCCCCGAACCGCCCACCATCAACATCACTCTCCGGCGCCCCTCTCTAAACCACAGCCACCACCTTCACCAACACTACTTACTCAACCACATAAAGAGATGAGCAGAAAAATACTCAGATGAAGAGAAGAAGACAGAACATTGCTGACCTTAGCTTGGCCAGAGGGGTTCGAAACGGTCAGAAGGGAAGCTTTGCTTGAAATCCCGTGTCGATCTAACGGGGGAGGCGGTAGATTGAGGCAAGAGAAAGTCAAATTCAATTTGGTGTTTTCATGGCTTTCAAGTGGGTTCTAAGCAGATATGAACCAGTGGATTCAAAGAGAGAGGAAAGGTGGAATGCTTGGTGGCTTTTCTGATCGTTGGCAGTGGAGAATCCGGAGAAGTCCGAATTAGTTGTTCTTGAGGAGGAACTTACGCTTCTGGATCTTCAAGGAGGAGCTGCCGCAGCTCTTTTTGAAGATTCCGACGACCACGGTGCTGTTTGTTTTAGTGGCGGTGGCCATTCCCTCCAGAGTACAGATGTTGATAATGCCATTGCTAAACATATTATTAGAAAGAAAATTCTTTCTGTTCTGTCTCTTTACTTCCATGGATGGATTGCTATGTTTTATTACAATATTATAATTAAAAACCTTGTAAAAAACACGTCATTCCCAGTGATGTTAGATTTGACAATTCTTATTTTAGTGTTTGAGATATCTCCCATCATTTGTTATGGTTATTCGTTGGAAGTAAATAGTTTGATGATTGGACAAATTCAACTCACAAATGGATCATTTGATGAATACGACCCACTAATGTTTGAAAAATTCATTCTATCTTTGAAGAAAAGGATAGGAAGGAGAAGGCCAAGGGTACGTACCAACGGCTGATAATTGGATTACAGGAATGTGAAAAGGCTGTGAAAGTCTTGGGAGTCGGTACCTTGTCTTTATTAATTTCTTTGATGGGATGATTATAATTATAATTTTTGTTGCGTTTTTGGTGAAACTTCTAAGAGTCTTTCCTAGGCACCTTCTGGATGCCTCCATTGCACGATGTTATTTGGGCCTGGTAGTTGCTCCGATTTTATTGCGCGGTTCAAACTCAACCGGTCCCAAATGAAAAATTGGAATAAATCTCATAGAGGGTACCTGTTGATTCAAATTTGAAAGTCTGTTTGATATTTTAAGAAGGTTTGAATGAAAGATGACTTTAGATAATGATAATGAAGTTTTATGCTTAGAGATGGGTGTAGATGATTAAATTAAATTTAGGTTAAATATTACCCAAGAGTGAGGGGTTTTCACGCATTAGACCAAAACATAATAAGTTCACATCTCTGTGTTTAAAATTACAGTTTACCATAAAGACTTGATTGACTTGGAGTCGTATGCCGTATACAATTTGTCGGAAACATTCATAGATAATTTTAATTTCAACTCATCCTGTTCTTCATAAATTCAAGGAAGAGTAGGACAACTACCCAGTCATTTTCCATTGTACAAAAATAATAAATCATTTGCATAAACAATGCTATTAATCAAATATATATTTGTTTTAATTCAAGTTATTTCCTTTCTGCAAGACCTTTGACCCCTTACCTCTCTCATCATCATCCCCTTGGAAACACATACAAATATGGGGTGGTTGATTTGCGAATGGAATTTGGGTATAGTGCCGACTTTGCTGGATTATAAGTTTACTTTCTATCTCTTCATCGTTTTTTGGTCAAATTGATTATTGCTTGCAAATGAAAGAAAAATTAGACTCATAATTCAGCAAAATCGACATTAACTTGGCTCTCTCGATTAGAGATCAATCAACATGTTGATTGATCATTTGCAATCCATTGTTAATAGCCTTATAATGTTGACTTTGTTGGATTATGAGCCTAGTTTGTTTTTATCTTTTCATCAACTAATGGTTGCATGTCAATGAAAGGAAAACTAGACTCATAATTCAGCAAAGTTGACATTAAATTGGCTCTCAATTAAGGATCAACATGTGTTGATTGTTTGTTGGCAAGTACAAGTTGCTATCCATTGCTAATAGCCTTGTAATGTTGATTTTGCTGGATTATGAGTCTAGTTTTTATCTTTCATCAACTAATGATTGCATGCAAATGAAAGGAAAACTAGACTCGTAATTCAACAAAGTCGACATTATTTTGGCTCTCAATTTAGGATCAACATGTGTTGATTGATCATTGGCAAGTACAAGTTGAGATCCGTTTCTAATAGCCCTATAATGTTGACTTTGCTAGATTATGAGCTTAATTTTTATCTTTTTCATCGACTAATGATTGCATGCAAATGAGAGGAAAACTAGACTCACAATTCAGTAAAATCGACATTAATTTGACTCCCAATTAAGGATTAACATTTGCTAATTGATCATTGGCAAGTACAAGTTGCTATCGATTGTTAATAGTGTTATAATGTCGATTTTGCTAAATTGTGAATTTAATTTTTTTTCTCTCTCATCATCTGATTGATTGTTGCTTGTAAATGAAGAGAAAGGTGAACTCATAATTTAGTAAAGTTAACATTAAATTAGCTTTCAATTAAAGGTAAGCATTTGTTAAACCAACCACGAAATATGTATATTATTTAGCATGGATTTTGATATATTATTTACCATGGAAATGTTTAATGTTTTTTTTCCTAAAATTTTCATTGGATTTAATAAATATTTTAAGTATCATATCTTAAAACTCATATTTAGATATCTATATCCAGTATGGATTTTTTAAAATAGAAAGGCAAAGCAACATAAATTTTAAATTTTGAAGGTCACCGGCATCCAATTGTAGCCATTGATATATGCATATGATTTGTTTGATGAGGATGTTTTCTTTTAAGTCCTTGTATTGAACGTAATAATAAAAAAAATAAGTGAATTTGAATACACTCAAATATATATTTTTTCTGATTTAATAATTTAAGAAGAGTTATTTATAGTATAAGGAATTGTAAAAAAAATGTCTTATTACAATGTTATAATTAATGCAAAACTAGTAAGAAATGCATTTTACTTTAGGTTTGATTAACAAAATTGCAAAATTTTCGAATTTTTTTTAGTGTTTTAGGTACACTTATAACGTATATCGCACTTTTTTTTAAGAAAAAAAAAATTAAAATTTGAATTTTTGAATACAGTATGATTGGGACGAGACATCATAAACACTAAAAAGATTAATTTTTATAGATTGTAAAATAGATATAAAAGATACCATTATTTTATCAAAAATAAAAGTTGTGAAATTATTTTTTTATATAATGTTTACTTCTTTCCATAACTTTTGTAATCTTTAAATCAGAAGAAAAAAACGTAATAGTATTATTATGTAATGGTCTTGGTGTACACTGTTGTCTACAATATTATATCGCATAATGACTTATTTGATCCTCCAACTTTATAAAAAAATCATTTTAGCTCTTCATTTAATTTTTTTTTTATCTCTTTTAACCCTTAAACTTAAGTTATTTATCAAATCACCCAAAAACGATTGAAAAAATTAACGTCTACTGATGTGACATACATATGTGTATATTCATGTGGTAATGTCAGGGTCTAAATATTTTATATATATATAAAATTTAAGATTTTTGTATATTTATGTAGTAATGTAAGGGAAAGAAGGAAATGCAAAGCAAAGAAGTTGGAGAGTAAAAGACTATACATTTTCCTTTCATTCCTGCCTCTCCCACTTGTTTGTTCCACGCTTCAGACCTTCGCAATTCTTTTTTAATTATAAATATCAACATCCCGAGTCTCATAAATTTAATTATTAATTAATTCGAATAAATTCATGGAGTCACGATTTAATTATTAATTAATTCGATTAAAGCATCCTTGATGGGTTGTTTACAATTATTTATTTTTTCCTATTTGAAAGGAAATAGTAGGTTTTTTTTTTTTTATTCTTTGTGTATTTGAAAATTATTCTCTCTATTTCTATTTTAAGGAATTTAATTCTATTATTTCTCGTATTTAAAAATACAAGTCCAATTTTTAACACCGTTAAAAGAATTTTTTTTATTTAAAAACGTCACGCTAGTAAATTTAACAGAAGAATTTTTAACGGGATTAACAATTAGATCTAGAGTTTGAAATCTGAAAGTATGACTAAATTTCTAGAAATAAAAATAGAAAAATTAAATTCCAAATATAAAAATATATATATATATAGGGAATAAAAGTATATTTTAACATTTACATTCCAAGTCCCTCTTTATTTCTTTAATTATTTTAGGAAGCTCCGTGCCACATGTGATTTCATATTCAACTAATAAAATTTTATTTCTTTAATGATCGCACTTAGAAGAATATTGATTCAAGTAATATACATAAATTCTCCATTGACTTGAGCAACATCAACAAAATCGAAATGTTTATTTCTTTTTTCTAAACGAAATTATTTCATTAATTAGATAAACAACTGGTCAGTATAATTTATGGCAGCGTGTAGAGTTGATAAAAATAAGTCCAACCTGGTTCATGTTAATTCAAATTCGTAATTATCTGAATCCGAAAAATTTCAAGACATTTTAATATCATTAAGTGTAACACTCAGATCCGATCGGATCTTGAAGGTTACATTGATCACCCGAAGTCAGATTTCTTTTTGATTCTAGCGAAGATAATTTATGTGAAAAGCATGTTGATTCATCTTAGCTGATGTCACGCATTCAATTTCGAAAACATTATATATTTGCAACCAAGTTGATTTTTGGGGAAGCTCATTTGTGTGTTATGATTTGCAGCGGAGTAACTCTTAAACTTAATTTTCTAAATCAGACATTCAAATTAATTAACAGAAAAATGACACAATTTCTCAATTATCTCACTGGAACCCATCAAAAATCCAAAACCAACAGTGAAGTCCGAACATTTATTATAAAGAACCATCTTATTAAGGAATCCAATTCAAGCCCCCGTGCATCATCCAATCTAATATTGGGTGAACTAAGAAGCCCAATGTGGTTTTAACTCAAAGTATACACGTAATTAGCATATCAATTTATTACAATGAACTCACAAATTTTAAACTTGCATATTTCTGTATGCATGCTTATGATACTGCAAAATTTTTAGATATATGACGCAAATTTTTAAAAATTTTCGTACCCAATTCCGTTACACGCATCAAAATAGAGTTCCTTCTAACTCACCAACAGATAATTGTGGACAGTGCGAGGATTTGCCTCCCGATCCTCACCTAAACAGAATCGAAGCAAGTAGACCAATAATCCCACTTTTGCACACAACAAGACTTGAGCTCGAGACACAAGGGTAAGCTAAAGTCTTACCACTGAACCAGGAAGCTCATTCTTGTCACCAAACATACAAAAATTAATGTTAACCAAGGTGTGACTAGTTGGATATGAGGATAAAAATAATCAAAATTTTAATGGAAGAGAATCAAGCACAGAACTTCGACGACAACTCCTCCACTACTTAACCACTAGACCATATGCTTATTTATTGCCAAATGTGGGAAGAAAACCATGACGTGACCACTCTTGGCTCACTAACCCGATTTTTGAGATGTGACAAAGCATTTGTTAAACCAACCATGATACATGTAGATTCTTTAGGATGAATTTTGGTATAATTAAATTCCAAATTTATCAATATACCATGGAAATGTTTAATGTGAGTGACCGAAATAGAAAGGATCTAAAATGTTAGTGACTTAATTGAAAAATTTTCACGGGTGAGTGACCAAAATAGAACCACTCCAATAGTTGGGTGATCAATTGTACAGTTTATCCCTTTTTAAAACAATGCAAACATGAGCTTCCTGGAGTAGCGAAAGGTGGGGGTTTCACACGTTACACCAAAACACAATAAGTTCACACCCCAAATTAGCTTTGTTTATATTTAGAGTGTACCATAAAGATTTGATTGGCTTAAACAAGGCATAAAAGAAACAAGTTTGCAATTTGCTGGAAATATTCATGCATGTCAACCCATCTTATTCTTCATAAATAAAAGGAAAAGTACGCCCAACCACCCAGTCAGTCATTTTCCATTCTAGAACAATATTCAACTATTTGCATAGAAAATGCTATTAATCAAATATATATATATATATATATATTTGTTTAATTCAAATTATTTTCCTTTGACTATAAATACATTTACCCCTTACCTCTCTCATTATCATCCCCTGGGAAATATATACAAATTATGGGGTGGTTGATATTGTCAATGATATTTGGGTACAGTACTATCGATTTTGCTGGATTGGATTATGAGTCTAGTTTTTATCTTTTCATCGTTATTTGGTCAAATTGATCATTGCTTGCAAATGAAAGACTCATAATTCAACAAAGTCGACATTAACTTGGCTTTCAATTAGAGATCAATCAACACGTGTTGATTAATCATTTGCAAGCACAAGTTGCAATCCATTGCTATTAGCCTTATAATTTTTACTTTGCTGGATTATGAGCCTAGTTTTTATCTTTTCATCAACTAATGGTTGCATGTCAATGAAAAGAAAACTAGACTCATAATTCAGTAAAATCGATGTTAACTTGACTCTCAATTAGAGATCAACAATTATTGATTGATCATTGACAAATACAAATTGTTGTCCATCACTAACAGTCCTATAATGTCAACTTTACTGAATTATGAATTTAATTTTTTTTTTCCCTCTTCATCGTTACTTGGTTGATTGATGATTGCATGTAGACTCATGATCTAGTAAAGTCAACATTAAATTAGCTTTCAATTAAGGGTAAACATTTGTTAAATCAACCATATATATATATATTTGACTTAGTAATTTAGGAGGAATTGTATAATTTTTTTTTTAAATTTACATTTGTATGGTTGACCGATAGTGATGTTTTATTGAAAATATATAATTAACGGAAAACTTGTAAGAAACGTATTTTTTTTAAATATTGATTAACAAAATTGTAAATTTTCACAATTCTCACTTTTTTTTTTTTTTTAAGTGAAAGCTTGATGGTTTTTCAACAAGAAAGATATCTTAAATTCGAACTTTGGAGATAATATTATTGAAAATTGATAATCATGAACATTGCTTGAGTGTTTTGGTAGTTTTTTTAAGTCATGTTTAGACTTGTAAGGGTTGCTTTTAACAATCGGAAAAAAAAAAAAAAAAAAAAAAAAACTACTTTCCCTCTAAGAATATGGTTTGTTTGAATAATGGTGAAATAGTAACTTTTGGAAAGTAAAATTTTAGCTTTTAAGACAAAATTATGTTTTTATTTATTTATTTTAATTATTTTCATATAATAATTTTTCTAACTATAAAATCATAAAATCATTTAATTTTAAATACTATCAGATTAAATTTTAATTTAAATATATATTAAGTATTTAAAACTTAATCATATCTTAAATTTGAGATAAATATTTAAATTTATATCATTTGAAAATAATTAATAAACTAAAATTTCTTAATAATAAAAATTACTGGAAATGTTAAAATTAAAAAAAAATTAGTAATTTATTTGGTTGGAGTATTTTCAAAATTTATCATTACCTTTTTTAATATTTTTTTAGCAAAATAAATATATCAATATAACTTTCTCAAAATTTTAATCAACCTATTCTCGTGCACATCAAATATTATAATATTACATTCCTAACAATCCCATTAGACTCAAAATTTGCATAAACCCATGTATGATAATAACAATGGAAAGAATTAGGTTTAAGGTTAGGGGAAATCGTGTATGCCGCCCTCCATGACTCAGTCATATCATCAATTAAAGTTTTTTAAAATTGGATTGGTGGTCGAATTGATCAGGCCACCTATTTTTATTTCAATCGATTAATCTAGTTTAATTAAATAAATTATCAAAGAATTCATAAAATAGGAAATAGAAAAAGAAAACTTATTCAACTCTTTTTTAGTTTGATTCATATTCATTTGTAGATCAATCAATTTAACTCGATTCTTCAAATCGACACTTCAACTAATTCTCGGTTCGATCAATTAATTCGACCCGATTCAAACAATACCTAAACCCAATTGCCATACCACCCAAACCCAATACCTATTCTCCAATGTAAAGCATCCATCCTTGGGGATAACAATCCTTCATCTCAACCCTGATTTTACGATTACTATGTTAGCCCAAATAAAAAAAAAGCCTAAGGCTCTAAGAAGCGGGCTTGGACCCTAAAGAATTGTGGACCCTAAAGAATTGTGGTGCCACCTATAGCAATCAAATTTATCTATCGTAATCAAAATTATTTTTAACTTCCATCACCTCATAATTTATTTAGTAATCTTTTATATATGATTAACTTCTTTACTTGCTTCAATTATTTCTAATTCTTGTCACTATGTATTCTGAAATTAAAAAAATATATTAAATGTAAAATTTTGATTTTTTAATAAACCTTATGTTGAAGCCCAAATTTTGGACAGGGCCCATACTCCCTTTAAATTTATTTTAAATTAAACTTGTTTAAAAATTTAAATTTATTTTAAAATTAATTTAAGTTTAAAATTATTTTCAAATTTAAAATTTAAAATAAACAAAGGTCCAAATAATTACAAAAAAATCCAAATTACATTCTTGGACCCGAATTGGGCCCAAACTCAAATAACCCAAAACTAAACCTAAAAGGGCCCAAATGTCTAAAACATATTTACAAAATAGCCCAAATTCCCCTAAGAATAAACAAGTGGGTCTGTGGCCACCCTACTAGCATCTGTTGCCGTCCATCCATAGCCAACCAGCGCATGCCATGTCAGCTTTGACCACCAGCAGTTGGGACTGCCACCGCCGCTGCTATAAGCCACCGTCGCCGAACCTGCAAGATGAGAAAGCATATTAGATATGCATTTAGTTATATAGGATAAAACAGAATGATTGTAAAACAGGCTATAACAGCCGAATGGATTCTCGGTTGTGGGGGGTTGGTTTTTTTTTTAGGGAAACAATATTCACTCATAAAAACAGAAATCAATAGCATTGATAAACTAGAATAGGTCATCGATAGAAACAGAGGCATCAAGCACTGCTAGACCCAAAACATTGAATACTTGCAAAGGTACAAAACACTTTCATCATCAATGTTAGGCATTAATGCGTCTATTAAATTCCTTGCTATTATTATTTATTATCCTAAATTTTCTTAAACGTTTTAGCATAAATACATGCATATTAAATTAGTATTTATTATTAATTTGACTATCGGTTTCCACAACCCGTATTTATTACTAAATAATTTCAATGATTTTAATAATGACAGCCTTTTAAGTCTTTATTTATTAATTAATTAATAATAATTAATAAGTAAATAAAAAAAACGAAGACTCAGAAGACTTATCCTCGGTCGGCCTGCCGTCGTTGGTCGCCGTTACCGGAAGTCCGACCCCGAACGAACACCGTTTACACCTCGTCGTACACGGACAAGTAAAACCCAGAGAAACCCAAGGAATTAAAAAACGGATTTTCTAATAATCGAAAGCGAGAATCTTTTCAACCCCAAACAGAATAGGTCTTTTTTTAAAAAAAAAAGGGAAAACCGTTTAGATCTAGACTTATATCTGTTCTTTTTTGAAAAAAGAAAGATGAAGGGATAAGTTTTTACCTTTAAACTGTGGACGGCGGTCGGAGACAGAGGTAAATGATCGCGCGTGACCGATGGCAGCGGCGCGTGCACCGGAGAACCCCAGGCGACGACTTGCGATGACCACGCGCGGGGATCGACGGCGCGCGTAGAGCCCCATGCGACAGATGGCAACTGGCTTGACCGGTCGGAGTTTGGTCGGCCATGGAAGGCTATTGAGAGAAAAGGGGAGGGGGCTCTGGGTTTTTTTTTTTTTTTTTTTTCTGAAATCCGAAAAAATAAGGGAGGGGTTCAGTTTTGCAAAGGCTCGAGGGTTTAAATACCCTTACCAAAACTTTCAAAAGTTCCATTTTTACCCCCGAACTCCTAAAGATCCCATTTTTTTACCCTGAATTTTTCCAAAATTACCATTTCGTCCCCGAGAATCTAAAATAATCACTTTTGCCCTCCTCCGAGAATCCGAAAAGTCTCATTTTGAATTTTGATTACATCATTCTTTTTTCTCATCAATATTTGCATTATCTTCAAATTATTAATGCACTCGTATTTTGTATTTGTGATTCTTTTTCGCAATTAATTTATTTTCTTATTTATCTTACTTCGCATTTAACATCTATTATTTACCGATTACTCATATTTAACTCGCGTGCTTGCTTTCGAAATTTTTTATAAAAAACTTTAGTCAAGGCAATATTCTTTCATTTCGGGTTTCGAAAATTTGCGCCTTAACTCACTAGGGGCAATTTTTCTTCAAATCGAAATAATCGAATACCTTTAATCGAGGCAATGTTTGCTTATCCTCGATTTCGAAATATTGCGCCTCAACTTATTAGGTGCAACCTTTCTTCAAATCGAGATAATCAAATATCCTTTTCGTAAAGATTTCAAAAGGTTTTACAAAGGAAAGCTCGTGATGTCTGGATCTTGAAATGTTATGTCCTAACTCACTGAATGTAACTTTCTTCCTCGATCACTTTGAAATATCGAGATTTCTCAACTAACCCGATTTCTTTTAAATTTAATTCATGTATTCAAGGATCGCATTTTCAACTTTATTCGAGCTCTTAAGCGTTACAAATCAAGACCCAAAAATAATCAATACGGTACCAATTTTGGGCGTATGAGGGTGCTAACTCTTCCTCATATGTAACCGACTCCCGAACCTGTTTTTCTGGATTTCAAAGACCTTCATGTTTTCAAAACGGCTTTTAAAACGTTTTGTGGTGATCTAATCACACCGAGTAAAGGATTGGTGGCGACTCCCATTGTATTTAGATTTTAAAATCATTTTCGAAACACGTCGTTTTCTAAAAAAAAGGGTAGTTTCTACACCTTATTTTAAAGATAAAATGTAAAATTGATACCAACATAAAATTTTAACACGAATACTTTTATGACATCATTAATAATTCAATTTTAATATAAATATTCAATATGATTAAGCAATTCAATAATATAAATAGTACAAAATGTGAATTTTAATTTGATAATATCAATAGTAGATGAATAAAATTATTATTATTTAGGTTTAGGGAATTTTTGGATGATTTTAATTTTTTATTTGGGGGTAAAGGGTGAGGAGTAAAACTTTAGAGGGGAAATAAAAAATTTTGGGGGTTTTGGGAGTAAAATTTTGAGGGAAAGTAAATAGGGGGAGTAAAATTTTGGAGAGAAAATATTCAAAAAAAAAAAATGGGAGGGAGGAATGGGTTTGGGGTAGATGAAGGGTTGGATGAGAGGAGAGTAAAAGTGAGAGAGTAAAAGTTTTAAGGGAAAATAAAGAGTTTTGAGGGTTTTGGGGAAAAAAAATGAGGGAGTAAAATTTTGGAGTGAAAATATTAAAAAATTTTGAGGGGAAATGGGTTTGGGATATATGGGGGTGAGATGGGAGGGAAGTAAAAGTTTTTTGGGAGAAAGTGGGAAGGAGTAAAAGTTTTGGGGAACAAGTAAAAAGGTTTGGAGTTTGGGGTAAAAATGTAAAATATTATAGTTTGATATTCAATTTGTTCGAATTATCCGAGTTATTTGAATTCGAAAACTCAACTCTATTCAAACTCAATCCATTTTCCTTTGCTATTTTTTGTCAATTAAAATCCTATAAATATTTAATTATAAATCAATCTCGTTTTATAATATATAGAAGAGTTTTTTAAATCCGAAGATATGCTATAACGAAATATCTTTAAGGACAGGATCCTACATGTCTCAAGCTGTTCAACTCAAATTCCTAATTTGTTAATTTGGTGTAATATTGTAAAAAAAAAAAAAAAAAACTAACCTTTTAGACTATAAAACAATTAGAAAATTTTATTTTAGGGTTAATTTTTGAAAAAATAAAATTTAAAATTTATATAAATTAATGCATAAAGCATTCCATAATCAATGTATAAAATAGATAAATGTTATACTTTCTTAAAAAACCATTAAAATAATAAGTAGGAGAAAGGATATATCAATCAAATTTCAATAACTAAATATTTTTCATAATTAAGTTATTTTTAAACTATTTTTCATTTCTATTAAACATTTGGAGCAAATAAATCTAAACCTTAAACGCATAAAAATTTTCGTAAAATTAATACGCAATTAATATTTTTTTACAAAAAAAAATTACTTACGTGTTTTTGGTGCTATAAAAATGCAACAAGTCAAATATAATATGAACACAAACACAATATTCACAATAATCATACTTACAATAATAATTTCTAATCAATATTTAAAAAAAATTAAATATTATATTCAATCTTAATTTGGTCAAGGATTTGTATCAACCAACCTTTGATACGCATCAAAATGTTAAAAATCACGTACAAAATCAACATCGCAAAATTATTCAATAATAAAAACTTAAATCAATTCAATTCATAAATAAAAGGATAATACGTTTCAACGTATACGATCTATATCCTCCTACATTGATAATAATATCCGTGTGAATCGAATGAACAATACACCCCAGAATTCTTAAGATAGGTCTGTCTTGATTGGAAAATTAGTAGTAGAAAAACATGAAAAGAAAGTGTCGGTCAAAATTTTATAGTATGGAACAATAATTCCACATTTTCTTTTTCCTTCTTTCACTCGCCTAACAAAGACGTGGAAAATATAAAATAGTACATAAAAATTACAAGACTTTGACAAGTCAAACATCAACTTGGAGAAAATAAATACTTCCAAAAATGTCATTATTTTTATTAAAAATTGAAAATTTTAAATTTAAATGAATGTAAAAAATATTATTTTCATCAGTTTTTCAAATATTAAATCTGATGTGGTCTGAGTTCGAATCGTATTAATCGCGTTGTTATTAAAATTTTACATTATTTTTATAGTTGATAAAAAAATTGTTTATTTATTTTAATGTTATAAATGGTTCTTTTTCCAGAAATATTGTAAATAGTTTAATAATAGTATTGCTTTGGTATAATTATATCAAGAGTAATTTTTGATATGTTGTTATAACAAATATTAATAATAAATAATTATAATTAATTTTCAATTTAAATATTATATTAAGGATTATTATTTAATACATTGCTGACGGTTTCACAAAAAAATAATAAGATGATGACAAGTTTATCTTCAACTATATTTGAAAATCTAAAAAGGTAATCATACCCAATAATGAGTTGATGACAGCTTGTGGTGAAAATATTGAGATTTACTTTTCTATTATTTCACTTTATTTTGTGATTAATTGATAGAGACTCTTTAGTTAAAAATATCATAAAAGTTTTTATATTAAGAGTCGAGATTGTATTTTTATTTTTTTATTTAAAGGAGGTAGATTAGTTCCTATATGTTAAACAAAGATCAAATTAATCATTTTTTAAAAAATTTCATAAATTTATGTTGTTAAAAACTAATGTAGCTGATAAAGTAATCAAACAATAGCACGTAACATATCACGTGTACCTCAAGCTTATGTACAAAAATTAAATTTTAACAAAGAAATTGGATGAATTTTTTAATAAAATAACCAGTTTACTATTTGATATAATGTATAAGGGTTGATTTTTTCTCTTTTTTTTTTTGAATGTACTGGTGTGATTACATGGTAATATATGTTTATATTTTCTTAACTCTTTAACATCGCACACGCACCTTGCACACACAAGTGTTCGAATCCAGGTCTCTTAGGATGAACATCATCCTCTTTTTCATTGAAATTGCTTTTTGAATTTGATTTTTTTATTTTTTAATAAAAAATATAAAATATAATCTAACTTTTAATGTTGAGTATTTTGAATGTCGCTTCCTAAAGTGTTAGCAACTAGTGGGTAGTATCTTAATTTGTGTTGCCTCGTGCTTCTGAAAATAAGTTCCAGTGTTCACATAATAAATTCTGCCGACAATTTTATGCAAGTTAAAGAATTAATTCTCCATCAGTCTTCCATGCATATTCAATGCCAAATTAATTCTTTTAATTGAATACTTTAATTATTTTAAATTTTGATTTGGATAATTTTTTTAATATATTGATATGATTACATGATAGTATCTATTCATATTTTTTTAATTTTTTGACAATATACACACACACATCTTATACATACAAATACTCGAATCCGAATCTTTTAAAATAAATATCACTTTTTTTTTTCACTGAAATCACTCGTTGAATTATGAATAGTTTTAAAACAAAGTCTTCGTCAAGATTCCAAAAATATAATATAATTTACAACATTATTGTACTGTACTATGTATGCTCCTCACGTGGTTCAAGTTTATTGGCCAAGGTTTTATCTCATCGGAAAACATGTGATTCAATATTTTAGAAGAGGAAAGGGAGAGCCACTCAAAACCTTTTTCTTTTTAACAACATGCGAAGGGTGTTTAGTATAAATTCAAAATTATCATATCAACTTTTCATAAATGGATTTCTCATCTTAATTTTCACACTCAAAAGAATTTTTAACCCTAATTATTTGATACACATGCAATGAATAATAAAAATATTTATTTTTAATGATAAACACTATCAAATATATTCATTTTTAATATTTATTTTGAGTTTAAATTATTTTTATAAATGTTATGTATAAGTATAAAAATAAAAAATACTCTTATAATAATATTTTATTTTTTAAAGAAATATTACTTATCATTACATCCATTCAATTAAATATTTAATTTAAATAGATAAAATATTATATAGTTATTAGTTTAAAATTAAAAACCATAAAGACTTTGTTTCAATCATGTGACATAAACATTATTTTATTTTCAGATATGGTGAAATATTGATAAGTATGAAAACTACACATTAACTTTAATTTAATGTATAATGTTATGTATGAATATGGATTAATTTAGGGGCTGGTAGGAGATTTGGGCTTCTCTAAAATGAAAATTTTTTTCATTTAGGCTTTTAAAATTTTATAAAATTTTAAATTAGTAAAGATAAAATTACGTTTTGACCTCCTAAAATGATAAACTTTTGATTTAATCCTTTAAAAGTTACATTTTTACTGTTATAAAAATTATAATTTAATTTCGATCTCACTTAAAAAAATTCTAGCTTCGCCCCTGTATATGAAGTTTGATTTTATATGATTTTATACACGAAATTTTAAATTGATTCGGTTTTCCCAAATCATTGACAACATTATCGAACTAACATCATTTTGCATTGATATTTTGCGTACACAAACAATTATATTAATTCAATATGAAAATAAATGTATGTATTCATTTATTTAAATGTGTATAATTGAATTAAAATCAAATTTTCATGTATTTATGTGAACCATAATCCAAGTTTCATGTATACAATTATATTAAATCAAAGTTCATGTATCAAATTGCACATTGAACCAAAGTTGATATTTATCCTTGAAGGAATATGTATAATAATAGTGAAAGTCACTAATAGGTCCCTCTATTATAAAAATGTCATCAAATTGGTCCCTCTTCTTTTAAATGAATAAATTAAAGTATTAAAAAGAATCAAATAAATTTTTTTTTAAAGTAAACTAACATTACTATTTAAAAAAATTACATTAATTGTTTAACAAAATTAATATTTTAATAGCTTTTTATGGTTCTGCATGAAATCTTTTGTTAGGAGTTGAACTGAAAAAGAATAAAATAATTTTCATGAATTTTTTAAGTAGTAAATATTTGCACGGTTAAAATTTGATTTTATTTGATCTTTTTAATAATGTAAAGTGCTAAATTGATCTATTTCCGAAAAATATTATTTGTTTGAAGTTCGAAAAAGTTATTTATTATTTAAATCTAAAATATCTTAATATTTATATGTAAAATATAAATAAAAATATTTAATTTCATAAAATCGACTTAAATTTAAAAATATCATAATCTGAAATAGTCAACCATCATGTTATTATTAAATTGAAACAATATGCTGCCCAGCTAGCTGTTTCCTTTCTAATTTCAAAATATAAAGAAGTAGAAATACAAAATTTATGATGGTATTCCATTTATGCCCTTTGCAAGACATAGAATATTAGAATTTGGTCCCTATAAATATAGATGCATATTCACCCCCCTAAACCTAACTTGCACAAATCCATTGAAATAGAAATATAGGAGCATTGCCTCTCAGTTTCCTTAATTTTACTTCTTCCCCTTCTATATTTTTCACATCCTACCTTCCTTATATTTCTAAGGTTAATATCTCTCACTTTAACCGGCTTATGAATTTAGTTTCTCTCTTACTCCGTTATTCATATATTTCTTGTGAAAATATGTCTTCAAGAGAGTAAGGGAGAAACTAAGTTCATAACCCAACAAAAGTGACCAACTTCACTCTCATCTCATATTACCAATCAAGATGTTGAAGCTTGAAGGTGATTGCGTAAACCAACCAAGCTAATATCTCTTATATATTAACTTTTTTTTGGGTAATGAATCTAGTTTCTCTTTTGCTCCATTAGTCATATCTTTCTTGTGAAAATATGTCTTCAAAAGAGTAAGGGAGAAACTAGGTTCATAACCCAACAAAAGTGATCAACTTCACTCTCATCTCATATTCCCAATATTTATACACAGATACAAGAAGGTGTTGCAAATGCTGAAACTTAAAGCTGATTCATATTTAAGGGGATTGCTTAAACGAAAATATCTCTTATATATGCACTTTAACTGGCTTAGAATCTAGTTTCTCTCTTGTTCCGTTATTCATATTTTTCCTTGTCAAAATACGTGTTCAAGTGAGTAAGGGGCATAACAAAAGTGATCGATTTGACTCTCATCTCATATTCCCAATATTTTTATACGGATACGAGAAGGTGTTACAGATATTGAAACTTTAATTTGATTCATATTTAAGGTGATTGCTTAAACGAACCGAGCTAATATCTCTTATATATGCACTTTAATTGGCTTAGAATCTAGTTTCGCTCTCGCTCCATCATTCATAAACAGTGACCATATCATATAAATACATAGAATTAAACTCATTTGAGGGCACACACAAAAAAATACTCAACAAAATTCAATTGTGATTCTTTCAAAAATAAAATGTTTATAGTTTAATCTCACTAGAAATTTATACACTTATGTTTATATAATAATAAAATAACATTTTAATTCTTTAGAAAATTCACAATTCAATAAATTTATCCCAAAGAAGACCTGGCACTCTCCCTTTGCGAAGACTTCCTCTTCATTACCAAAATGACATCAACATGAAAGAATTATTAATATTTTCTAAAAATAACTCAATATAATTTTGAAATGTCAATTGGTGGTTGTGGAAGTCCTTTCATCACAATAAATCGATTTAAAATATTTATGTTTTACTTATATTCAATATTTATAAAATCAACCTAAAATTTAAAAGAGTAATAAAAATTTTCAAAAGAGTGATGGAATGTGTTATGTACGTATATAAGCACTTTCAAAAAAATTTAAAATATTATTTTATTTTACTTTCAAAAAAATATTTTATTTTATTTTATTTTATAAACTATTCTCATCGTATTCACATCAACATAAAATTCAAATTAATTTAAAATATCAAAATATTTTTACCTAAATATTAAAATCAAGGGTTTTAATGGGTAAAACTTATAGATTAGGAGTTTATTTAACTAAAAAATAGCGTAAGGACTTTTTTAAACAAGGTATAATAGTTTAAGGGCTTTTTTAGTATAATAAAAAATGCCCAATAAAATTTTAAGTCTTTATCTACTTTGGAGAAAAGAAAGGAAAAACCATCATCCACGTGACATTTAAACACTATTTTATTTGGGATTATCAAATCAGTCCCTCTTCCATTGAATGGGTCAATTGAATAAAAAATTTCATTTAGGGTTTGGTAAATTTAATATTTTTATAATTTTATAATTTTGCATACGAAATATTTTGTTTGGAATTGAATTAAAAATAAATAAAATAAATTTTCATGTTATTTTTAAACAGTAAATGTTAAATACGTTAAAATTTGATTTTATTTAATTCTTTTTAATAATATATGAAATAAATTGATTCATTTAATAATAAAACGGTTCATTTGATCTGATCCCTATAACAAAAAAAATTATCATATACTTTCACATATAAATATAAAGTATTTTTATTTTTATTTTCCCTAACTTAGAAAAGTAAATGGAATGTTAAAATATTGAAATTATTTTATTATATAATTCTCAATATTTTAACTTTTAATTAAGTTTTCCTTCTCTAGATTCCTTAAATAATTATTAGAGGTTCCTTTCCATCATAATAGGACGAATACCTCTTCTTCCTCCACTTTCCTTCATTCTTCATCATCTAAACAAACCCTATAAAAATAGTCACTTTCACCATAAACTAATATTGCTTATGGATGAATATAAAAATAGTCACTTTCACCATGAACAAATATTGTTTATGGATGAATCGGTATAACGTAGGTTCAAATTTTAGAAATAATATTGTTGAAAAAGATAATTATGAATCTCGAATATGAATTGTAAAACAGACATGCATAATATTAAAAACTTATTATTTAAAAATAAAAAAATTTATTAATATTTATATATAATAAAAATAAAATATTTTATCTCATAAATCCAACGAATAAAAGGACTTAAATATAAAATATCATAATCTTGAGCCAATTTAATTTCAAATTGATTTGGTATAGGCTTACAGTCAACCATTAAGGTCTTCATTTAAAGAGAAATATGCTACCTACCTAACAATGCCCTTCTTCTTTTAAAAAAAAAAAAAAAAAAATTCAGGAAATTTATTTCATGAATGAGATCATTTAAAAGAAAAAGAAAATCAAAAATTGGTCGTAGCTAATAAAAGACAAATGACAATTGGTTCCGTCACAATTCAAATACGACGTATCTGAAATGTTACAAGCATTTAAAACGATAAACACTTAACACAAACTTAGTATATAAAAAAATATATATATAATTTCGAAGCTTATAAATATAGCTGCTTGCCTTCTCAACCTCTGATATATACGAGCATTGCCAAATAATAGCCTATTTCTTCCCTTTTACTTCCTTCTTCTATATATTTTTCTCAACCTCTGATATATGAACTTTTATTGGGTATGAATCTAGTTTCTCTCTTGCTCCATTTTTTCATATTTTCCTTGTGAAAATATGTCTTCAAGAGAGGAAGGGAGATCCTAGATTCGTTACTCAGCAAAAGTCATCAACTCGACTCCAATCTTATCTTCCCAATGTTTTGATAGGGATAAAAGGTGTTGCAGATGTTTGAAACTTTTAAGTTTTAAACTCAATGAATGCCGGGGTGGTTGTTTAAACCATCTAAGCAAATATTTGGATTTATAACAGTACATTTTTTTTCTTTCTAGTACTGTTGTTGGTCTCTGAATTATGCCTGTGTTGTGGATTTCTCACATATACTATACTTTAATTAGTCTGTGTTTTTTTAAAATTGGACTTTCTATTCTAATTCAAACAGTAATTGTTAGGTCGAATTTTACTATTAATCCAACACAATGAGCAAGTCGTGCATTTAATTTGATTATTTTTAATTCTTATATTTTTCAAATTTAAAAATTTTAATCTCAGCTCAAATGATGGTGCTCAATGACATGGTTTTTTTTTTTTTTTTTTTTTTTTTTTTTGAGAAATATATAGAATTAGCAAGTTGACATGTGCATTAAACATGAGATAAATTTAACTCAAAGATTGAATGATTATCGTTTAGCCATTATTAAATTTTCAAAATTCAAGGAATAACAAAACCAAAATTGATAAATTAAATATGTAACTTGCAGGACTAGTGATAAAATTTGTTCTTTCTTTTTCAGGTAGGAATCGAAGATGAATTTGTGTACTTTTATGAAATATTTCTTCAACCTTGCAAGCACATGAAAAGGATCCAGATTCATGAAATTTGGTTTCCTATGATTATCAAAACAAGAAATGAAAACCTTACCAATTCCACACCTACCACTGTTTTGTAATCATCGATTTAGACGATAGCATGCAAAAATTTTAAAAGGAAGTCTTGGTCAAGATTCCAAAAGTAAGATATGTGGTTCAGAAAATAAGAAAGAGAGGATTTGTTTTAAAAAAATCTATTTACTGTTTAACCTCCCTTTGGTGAGTTTGGTTAGCACGCCATGGGTCGGTGTTCGATAACAGCCAGGCCATGAGGATCTCTTTCTTACTGAAGTGCGGTCGATGTTTTGGATTAAAGCCATCAAAGACGACTTACGGTTACTGAAAGGGTTGTTGGGCATGACAAGGAGGATTGATAATTGTTTGCTACTTCAATGGGAGCCTTCTTCTGGTTTTCTTAAATTCAATGTGGATGGGGCTGCTAGAGGATTAACTCATAGTGGAGTCAGATTCGACTACAGCAGTTTCTTGGTGTAACAACAAATCTGATAGACCATGGAAGCTTGGGGGTATTTTTCCCGACATTGATTGAGATTGAAGTAACTTAATCCTGAAACCCTAAACTCTAAAAATATCATTCCAACTTAAATTCTGATCATGTCACTACTGGTACTAGGATCCTGGATCTGTTATGCCTATTGCCGGGCTTGCTGGTGCAATTATTTTTACCTACTGGTTGATGAGGTCACTTGCAGCACCTCCAAGAAGAAAGCCAACCTGTCAAGCTCCAACAACTAGTAGCTTTGTTGCATTAGATCCACCAAAAAAGGAAACAAAACAGGAGAAGTTACAAAATATGTATTTTGTATTTTTTTCATAATACATAATAATTATTTAATTACATGCGGTTGATTAATTTGATAGAGTGTGAAGTATTGAGGACTAAATGTGTTATAATATCAGTTAAAAAAAAATTATCACGTCTTCATTTCCATTAACAATTTAACGAAGAATGACCAGAACAGAAACGATCAAAAATGTTTGTGACGAAATTGAATTTTTTTATAGTTTTATGACCAAAATAGAACCACGCTAATAGTTGGGTGACTAATTGTAGAGATTACTATTTTAATTCTACTACTTTTTCACTCCAATCCTTAACGTTTCTTACCCCGATCAATACTTAATATAGGTCGTTTCTATTTTGATCACCTCAATTTTTTTTAATTAATTTGATCACTATCATTAAAGAAATTGTCAAAACACAATTGATTATTGATTAAATAAATTTTTCTTTTTTTTTCCCACACATCCAATAAATAATTAAAAACACTACATTCTAACACATTCACAAAGTTGATGAAAAATATTTATTTAATATTTATAAGGGAGAATTAGATTCATAACCCAACAAAAGTGATCAACTTGATTCTCATCTCATATTACCAACCAAGATGTTGAAACTTTAAGGTGATTGCTTAAACCAACCAAACTAATATCTCTTATATATGCACTTTAATTGGGTTCTAAATTTAATTTCTCTCTTGCTTCATTATTTATATTTTCCTTGTGAAAATATGTCTTCGAGAGGAAGGGAGAAACTAGATTCATAACCCAACAAAAGTGATCAACTTGACTCTCATCTCGTATTCCTAATATTTTTATAGGAATATGAGAAGGTGTTGCAGACGTTGAAACACTAAGTTGATTCATATTTAAGATGATAGATTAAACGAATCAAGGTAAAATCTAGATTCATAACGACACATTTTTATTTTGTCAAATTTTGTTGTTAGTACTTGTACTATGCGTATTTGCAAATTTAGGATGGGTTTGGTTGGGTGGAAACGGGAAAGGATGAAAGGAGGGATTGAAAAGCGGAAAATAAAATAAAATTTGAATGTGATTAATAGGGAAGAAAAGTGAGAAAAGAAAATAAGAGAGGTGGTCATTTTCCATCCTAATGCTTAAAAAACAACTCTTCTGTATTGGAATGACGAGAGAAGAGAAAATGAGAGAGATGCGTATATTAGTTCAAGATTATGTATTTTTCAAATGTTTTATTTTCTTTTCCTTTCATTTTTCTTTTTCTTTTTTCATTTTTCTTACCAAGCACACCTATGAAAGCAAAATTTATTTTTAATCTTTCCAATTTTCATCCAAGCAAAATTTATTTTTAATCTTTCCAATTTTCTTTCCACTCATCCAAGCAAAGCCTTAATGTATGTACTTCAATTTGGTCAATCTTAGCCTCTGTACTTTTTTAAATTTGAAATTTTAATTTTGATATAAACAATAACAATTAAATTTATTAGGTCAAATTTTATTAAATTGGGTAATTGGTAATCTTGGTGTTAAATTTATTCATAAAATCAAAAATTCAATAATTTATATGTAAGCATTTAGCAAAAAAAAAAAAATCAATAATTCATCGATTTAGTAAAAATCAATAGCTCAAATTCATACATTTACCAAAAATTGGACTAATTTCTCGTTTTTTACAACATACGAGGATCAAATTTTGACAAACTAAAGTAGAGGGACTTTTTGGCCCATGTTTTTTTCTTTATTCGGCCCATTTATCACAAACAAATCCAAAAGAAAACGAAAAGAAAAAATCTCGCAATCCTAATCCAGTTTCAGTCCTCCCATTTGAAGAAGCCACTGAAGCTCATGAGAATGTAACATAGCATTAATAGAAAACAGCCATGAGCTCTCAGCTCATATCTTCTTCTCCACCTATCACCCAAATCCCAACCCCAAAACCCCATTCTCGTTCCCACACGCTTTCTCAGAGAACCCAGATTCCTCTCCATGTGTATAAACACCCAGCAGCTATCCTTTTAGAACTCTCTACTTCCATTAGAGAAGTTTACCAAATCCTTCCCCATATAATCAAATCCAATCTCTACACCGAGCACTTGTTTCAAACCAAACTCCTTAGCCTTTTCTGCAACCACGGTTGCATTGCTGAAGCTGCACGCGTTTTCGAACCTATCCAAGATAAACCCGAAGTTCTTTATTACACTTTGCTTAAAGGGTATGCCAAGTACTCATCGTTACACGAAGCTTTATTGTTTTTTGTTAGGATGAAAGTTGATAATGTTAAGCCTGTTGTTTATAACTTTACTTACTTGTTGAAAGTTTGTGGGGATAAAGGGGAGCTTAGAAGAGGGAAGGAGATTCATGGGCAGTTGATAAAAAATGGGTTTTCTTCAAATGTCTTTGCAATGACTGGAGTGGTTAATCTGTATGCGAAATGTAGACAAGTTGAGGAAGCTTGTAAGATGTTTGATAGAATGCCTGAGAGAGATTTGGTATCTTGGAATACGATTATTTCTGGGTTTGCACAGAATGGATTGGCTAAACTTGCTTTGGGTTTAGTTGTTAAGATGCAAGAGGAAGGGCAAAGGCCTGATTCTGTTACCCTTGTTTCCATTTTGCCTTCCGTGGCTGATATGGGATTGGTTAAGATAGGGAGGTCGGTTCATGGTTATGTTTTAAGAGCTGGATTTGAAGGTCTTGTGAATGTGAATACTGCATTGGTTGATATGTATTCGAAATGCAGGTATATTGGAATTGGGAGGTTGATCTTTGATGGGATGAAACAGAGGACAATGGTATCGTGGAATTCAATGATCGATGGTTATGTTCGAAGTGGGTATGCTGAGGAAGCGATGGCTATTTTTGAGAAGATGTTGGATGAAGGAGTGGAACCGACTGATGTTACTATAATGGGAGCTGCTCGTGCTTGTGCTGATTTGGGTGATCTTGACCGAGGAATGTTTGTTCATAAGTTATCGGATAAGTTGAAACTTGGTACCAATGTTTCTGTTATGAACTCTTTGATTTCCATGTACTCCAAATGTAAGAGAGTTGACCTTGCTGTGGATATTTTCAAAAAATTGCGTGGTAAGACCCTTGTTTCTTGGAATGCTATGATTTTAGGCTTTGCGCAAAATGGACGCGTTAATGATGCTTTGAACTACTTTTACGAGATGCATTCTCGAAACATGAGACTGGATACGTTCACAATGGTGAGTGTGATTCCTGCTCTGGCGGAATTCTCAGTTACACGGCAAGCAAAGTGGATTCATGGATTTTGTATTAGAAGTTGTTTGGATGATGATATTTTCGTGATGACTGCACTGGTTGACATGTATGCAAAGTGTGGAGCAATTTACATTGCCAGGAAGCTTTTTGATAGGATGAATGAGCGGCATGTAACAACATGGAATGCTATGATAGACGGCTATGGGACACATGGGCTCGGAAAAGCTGCTTTAGAATTGTTCAATGAAATGCAAAAGGGCGTCGTTAAGCCAAATGATGTGACATTCCTAAGTGTTCTCTCTGCTTGCAGCCATGCAGGTATGGTGGAAGAGGGGCTTAGCTACTTTACCAGCATGAAGAGAGATTATGGCATAGAGCCTGGTATGGACCACTATGGAGCCATGGTTGACCTTCTTGGTCGAGCTGGTCGACTAAACGAAGCTTGGAATTTCATTCAAAAGATGCCTATTGAGCCAGGGATTAATGTATATGGTGCCATGTTGGGAGCTTGCAAAATCCATAAGAATGTCGATTTAGGTGAGAAGGCTGCAAACAAACTGTTTGCATTAAATCCGGATGAAGGTGGATACCATGTATTGCTTGCAAACATATACGCAACAGCTTCAATGTGGGGCGAAGTAGCCAAAGTTCGAACTACGATGAAAATGAAAGGGCTTCAGAAAACACCTGGCTGCAGCGTAGTTGAGTTGAGAAATGAAGTTCACAGTTTCTACTCTGGAACCACAAACCACCCTCAGTCTAAAAAGATCTATGCTTTCCTCGAGGAGCTAGGAAATAAGATCAAAGCTGCTGGTTATGTTCCAGACACAAGTTCGATCCATGACGTCGAAGACGATGTTAAAGAGCAATTGAACAGCACACACAGTGAGAGGCTAGCAATTGCATTTGGACTGTTGAATACCAGCCAAGGCACACCTATACATATCAGAAAAAACCTGAGAGTTTGTGGCGACTGTCATACCGCAACTAAATACATTTCGCTCGTAACCAGACGAGAAATCATAGTTCGAGATATGCAGCGATTTCACCACTTCAAGAATGGAACCTGTTCTTGTGGAGATTATTGGTGAAATTGTGTTTCTAAGGGATTGGTTCTTGAGGGTTGATGCACAGGGTTTTATTGGTGAAACTGCTTAAGCAATAGAGCTGTACATGACTCGGGTCGCGACCCGACATTTCAAATTTCTTATACAAACTCATTCGAATCAAATTCGGGTAACTTAAATTCCTATAACAATTTAATTTAGGATTTGTACATGATATTTTTAAATTTTTTTAAATGTATCATTTAAAAAATCTATCCATAAAATCACTTACAAACTAGTATGCAAAATTTAAATTAATTATTTCTTGAAATTGGACAGCATTATTTAAAGTGTTCTTACTAATCATATTTTCTTTCATTTTGATGTTATTTTTTTGGATCATGCTCTGTTTTTATTTTATCATAAATTTTTTTATGTCAATCTCAATTAATTTAATTGTATTCCTAAATTTATTTGCAAAATATCGAAATATAATTATTTCATCAACTAAATTGATATTTGGTTAATTCATTATACAATTTAATTTATTTCTTTCACCATTGACATTGTCGCCAACTAAAGTGTCCCCTCCAATATGAAATTTATGCATTCTGCTAAGTTTGTTGTCATATGTCTGTATTGTAGACTTCCATCATATGATTGAATCAATTGTTCCTTGGTATCCTAATGAGGTTTTTGTTTATTGTCCATAAATTCTCCAACATTTAATGGAATCGATGTTGGACGAGTTCATATCTTGTCAAAGAAAATAAAAAGTATATTCATGAATGTTAACCATGTATATGTTAAAGAATGATATAGAAAATAATATTTACTGCGTACTCGTATTAACATATCGACGTTACTCATCGTTCTGGAATTGGCCCACGTAATTTGCCTCGATATGACATACAATACCTATGATGTGCACGATTTCATAGGCTTCCATGTCGATCAATTGCAGCATGTATTCCGAGTGCCCTACCAGAAATGATGTATATATTGGGTCGTGGCACGACATGTTTTCTCAAGTTAGTCAAGAAGAAGTCCTAGACATCTATAGTTTCTTGTTCAACAATTGCAAAAGTTATTAACGGGATTTTTTTATTATCATCCTGTGCAATAGCCAACAAGTAATGCTCATATCTCCCATACATGAATGTACTGTCAATTTGGACTCTCGACTTACTGTACTAAAACGCTTTAATGTATGGTTTGAATGTCCAAAAAAGACGATGGAAAATTCTTTTGCCTCGGACAATTCGATTTTCATGATACGCATGTTCCATTTGCAAATCGATGACGGTACTTGGGACGTACTAATTCAGTACGCTCAACCATTGCCACATATCACTATAATTTATCCACCTGTTATGTATTTTTCCATTGCCTTTTATTTTTCAACCCATGTCTTGTAGTAAGACACGGTGTAATCATACTCACTACAGGTATTAGAATTAAAACCGGCATAAGAATCCTAAGATTCTCTTTCACTATATGTAAGAGAATGTCAAAGATAAGGTCAGAATCCTATTTCGAAAGATCCTGTGACATACCTTCAACAATACAAGTAAGTATATGGAGCATCATATTTCTCTATCGTCCAAAAACTTGTCTTTTTTCTCATTGATACCATGATTTTCTAGGGACATCTATTGTCACGCTTTGCACAGTTGACCTCATATTTTTCCACTCGCGATTTTGTAACATGGAAATTGACCCCATGCTTTATGTTATACCGCCTGACTACAACAACAATAGCATCTTTGGAGGAAAACATTCCAACTTGTAAATCGTCAAATTTTGTAGAAGAACTCACATGGCCCAATCATTTATGAGGAAGTTCTGGAATTTTTAACCTATTTTGAGTATCAATGTCGACATTAAGCACGTAGGGTGGAGGTTCATACATCGTAAATTTTGATTGGATTCTTCCAACATTTTTTGGACCTTCATTGTCAAAATTACTTCCCTCTAATTTAGTAGAAATAACTTTTAGTTCAGAAAATAATGTAAATTTTAAACCATTGTGCCTGGACTCTTGAATTGGATCATCATTGATTTCAACTTCCTCTTTGTTATCAACACGAGTTGCTAAATTATGTACCAGATTGAATGTCCTTTCGTCAGTGCGGGTGGTAGGGAGAACATCATTCATATTTGACAACCCTAAGTTAAAACCAATATTACTTACAGATTGTCCACTCGTATCACTTGACAGCATACTTGCATAAGTGTCATCGAAGTTTCGAAGTTGAAATCAAAGGCACTCATAAAATATTATGTTGGGATCTTCGCATTCGGGTTACAAACTAATATGGACTGTACACCAAAGTTACAATTGAAGGTTGAAATAGAGAAATGCCTTCCCATTGATGATTCCAACATTCCCTTATACGAGCTTTGCAATAACATCGTGAAACCACTGCACAATCATATGGTTGGGCTTTTTGCTTCCTATTCCTGAAACAAATTAACTGAAATTATTGCCGAACTCGGACTACCTTCCTCTACATCGACAAATTGAGCATAAAACTTGAGTATAGCATTTCTAGTTGAGCAATAAGTATAAAGAATTAACTCGACATCCATGTCGTCATTGAGCTCAAGTGTATCATATCTTACAGGGTTCACTAATGTTAAATATTTATATTTCAAGCGTGAAATTCTCTTCCGACTTGAAACTGAGACTTTCCTTCTAATTCTTGACAAAAGCTTGTTCAATTTGATGCTCCCATTAATAGCCAATTCTCTAGAATGGGTTGAAACAAAAATGACTTCAATTTCGGTGTCACAAATTTGATCGTCATAATAAATAACGAATCTAATCCGTTTATTCATCTTTGCAAAAAAAAAACATTGTTTCACATGTTTAATAAAAAATTAAAATAAAAACATTATACAAAAAATAAATATTCATTAACCAAATTCAAACAACAACATCAAATTTTTGAACTAATTTGGTTTGTTGGGTTGATTTCCCAATTTTTAACATCAACAATTTTTTCTTTACTATGCAAACCTTCTATTCAAAATTTAGTTATAAAACGTTCTCTATGTAATCTTCATTTTATAGGAAAACTCTACCATCAGATATGAAACATTTTTTTTAAAATGTTGGAAAAGATCGAACATGATTCACAAATAAAAAATAAAAGCTTTTTGTTAGAAGCATTTTTCTGAAAAAAAAATTTCTTTCCCAAGAATCTTAATATTATTATGAGATGAAAATTCTGCAATGAAAAATACGAGACGTGCAAATGTCATTTCGGGATTCTCAAGTTTTTAAAAAATTCTTAAATTTTTCTCGATTTTTTCAAATTACAATCAACAACTCTTTTTTATATTGTATTTTGATTGACATGGTAAGGAGGCGTGCTTTAAACTCGCGTTCTCTCTTGCGCGCTTTAAAAAACAATTTTTTTTCCTAAAGTTTTAAGGAATTGATTTATTTTCCTAATTTTCTTTTAAATTGACATTTTTTTGACCTAATTTTGCCCTTTAGTTTACTTGATATATTTTTATTTTTATTTTTTTAGGATATTCTAATAATTTAATTGATCAAATATGCTGCTATTTTAACTTATTACACCAAATTCTCAACAAGTGATTTTCCTATAAAGGTATTTTAAAATTGTTAATGGAGTGATTTTCTTTTATTTTCAAATTTGTAATGGAGTGACTTGCAAAAATCAATTTCATAATATTTCATCATATCATATAAAATAATAATATAATCCTAAAAATATCATATAAAATAAAAATGGAAAGGATTAATAACCAAGGAAAGGAAACTTCTCAAGGCTTCTCATTGCTAAACAAATACAATCTCTCGTACACAACCTACCAATACCACCGCCCACCGCCACCGCCACCGCCACCGCCACCGCCACCAATGGTTCCGCCGTCGTCAACACTGCCGCAAACCCCCCAACAAATCCAACAATTCCTCTCCTCCGTCCTCTCCCAACGCGGCCCTTCCGCCCTCCCTTACTCCGAAGACACCAAATGGCTAATCCGTCAACAACTTCTTTCTCTCACCTCCAACTACCCTTCCCTCGAACCCAAGACCGCCACTTTTACCCATAACGACGGCCGATCCGTTAACCTCCTCCAAGCCGACGGCACCATCCCCATGCCTTTCCAAGGCGTCACTTACAACATCCCCATCATTATCTGGCTCATGGAATCTTACCCTCGTTACGCCCCCGCCGTCTACGTCAATCCCACGCGCGACATGATCATCAAACGACCCCATCCTCATGTTTCCCCTTCTGGGTTAGTTTCGATTCCTTATTTGCATGATTGGATTTACCCAAGTTCTAATCTTGTCGATTTAGTCCTTCATTTAAGCTCTGCTTTTTCTCGTGATCCGCCTCTTTATTCGCAACGCCGCCCCAATCCTAACCCTAACCCTAACCCTAGTCCCAGCCCTAGCCCTTCGATTAATTCCTCCATGACGTCTACGTATGGGCAACATCCACCGCCGCCAGGACCTAGGGTGGCTGCTACGGCCGCGGCGGCAGGATATCCCCCATCACCTTATGGGAGGGTACAGCATCCGCAGCATTCGCAAGCTCGTCCTACTTCCACGGATGATGCCGCCGAGGTTTATAAGAGGAACGCAGTGAATAAGTTGGTGGAGATGGTTCATGGGGATATAATTGGGATGAGAAAAGCAAGGGAAGTTGAAATGGAAGGAATGTTTTCGGCTCAAGCTGTTTTAAGAAGGCGAGAGGAAGAGATCAATAAAGGGTTGAAAGAGATGCAAGATGAAAAAGAAGGTTTAGAACAACAATTACAGGTTGTTTTGATGAATACAGATGTGTTGGATAGTTGGATTAGAGATAATGAAGGGAAAATAAAGAACTTAGGGAAGAAGAATAATAATGTGGATGTTGATGAAGCGTTTCATTGCGTCGATGTTCTTTCTAAACAAATGTTGGATTCCACGGCTTCTGATTTAGCTATCGAAGATGTGGTTTATTCTTTGGATAAGGCAGTGCAAGAAGGGATTGTGCCGTTTGATCAGTATTTGAGGAATGTGAGGTTGTTGTCGAGGGAGCAGTTCTTTCATAGGGCTACTGCCTCCAAAGTTAAGGAAGCTCAAATGCAGGCTCAGGTGGCAAATATGGCTGCTAGAATATCACATTTTGTTTCATGACTGGTTATTGTTCTGTTTCAGATTTGTCTATATAAAGGATCATGCTATTCGAGGTTAGCTTCTAGTTAAGATTTGATATTATCATGATATAGCTGCATTGCTCATTTACATATCGATATGTATTATTCGTATGGGACAAAATGGTATTATAATGTGAATAATGTGCTCATGTAATTGATATGTTGACACTCATTTTTGGGCTTTCTCTTTTTATAATGAATTTGGGTTCTTTAGCTTTAACTCAGGTTCCATTTGTGAGGAAAACTGAAATACAGTTGTTTACATGTAATATTCAGGTTGCACCTTTATTTCAAAGGCCTAACGAGCGAAGGATTAACTTCGTACAGGATAATGACTACAATAGGTTTTATCTGTTTTTTTTCTCCTCATCCCTTGACATGATTGTCGTGTAAATGGATGGATCCCTTATTTAATTGTCACTGGTTGTTTACTTTGTCCCGGCTGACTGGCATATTCTAAGAACTATCAGTTTCATGATTTATTAGTTTTATGGCTAAACTTTCAACCACTTATTCACCCCCATTTTTGTGAGATTTATGAGATAATCATTAATTCCATTTCCTAGGCATCATTTTTAAAACCTTAAAGACTTTGAGGTCTCTTGCTTTAAGTGTTTTTTTTTCCCTTTTTCATTGATCTCTTGTGCTTGAAGAATCACTTCATGGTTATCAAGTAGTAGTTGCCATATTAATTCTCTGGTCTGACATATTGTCTCTAGATTGCTTGTCATCTTTTTCCTTAAAAGATGATGTTATTCATAGATCAACTTATGTGGTAAATCATGGTCAGGGTAGTTGGTCATCATTTTGTTTGGAATCTGAAACTATTAGGAGCTCCATATGCTTCTCTCAGCCATGAGCTTTTTTTCTGCCCTTTCGTTGGTGTTCCTCTAATTACAAGCATACATATGGAAAATGATTGCTTTACTTGTTTGGTGATGATATGGTTACTTCTCATTTATACCGGAGGTTGATTCGTGGGATTCATTGGATTATGCAATCCAGGTCTGAAGCCGTTAGTTCTCATCACCGGGATTTTTTATTTCTGATTCTTTGTTTTTCTTTTGTTCGAACACTCGTGTCTCCAATGCATATTCAGGCAGAGATATGGAAATATGACACACTTACTCAAAGAACGTAGTTGATTATGTTTCATTGCTGGGCTGATGTTGCCAAGTCTATTAATTCTGAAGTAGAAAGTTTGCATTTAAGGGTGTTCTCTCTGTTGCACCGGCGAAACCCATATCCCTTGTATCGGTCCAATCATGTATGCTTACCAGGTTTCAACTTGTGAACTGAAAATGAAATCGACCGTATAGTATTTGAACGAAATAAATATGAGGGTTTTCTCGGTCAGCCTTGCTTGAGATGTCTTCTCACATACACTCTCCCAAATGGCCTCGGTGTGTCATTGAAAGCTGTGGGGAAGGTTAGATGAGCTACTTCAGTGGCGGGTGGGATTTTCCCATTATTTGTGTGTTGAAAAAAGAAGTGAAGATTTGTAAATTTGTGAGCTGGTGGAATGTATGTGGTAACAATGGGGATATGTTGTATGAAAATGTAAAGTACAATAACATAAATCAAAGCTAATGGTTTCATGGTAAGCTTAAAATCGAATCATGAAGCAGACTACAATCTTTGATCGATTCTCCATCCAATCCTTTTAAGTTAATGAATAGCGCTAATCCTTCTATCATGTCAAGCGGTGTGGTGGAGGAAACGTTGAACTGTTGGATGAAATGTTTTGAGAGAAGTGTAAGAGTGTTGAAGTCGATGATTTCGGGGAGGTTCCCTACTTTTTCATATTTTATATTTAACCCAAAGCGTCGAATTTAAAGCTTAAAGACAAAACTGTGGTTTCTTAAAGGGGATCTTAAAGCTTGAATCATTTTAATTATATGAGCTCCAATGGCTGCCCAAATGTCCAATCCAACCCCTCCTGGCCGCCGCATCATGCTCAACGTCGGGGGCAAATTTTTTGAAACTACCCTCTCCACCCTCCAGTCCGCCGGTCCTGATTCCCTCCTTGCTGCTCTTTCCAACCGCGCTGCCAATAACCCTATCTTCATAGACCGGGATCCTGAAATCTTTGCCGTCCTACTCTCCCTCCTCCGCTCTAACCGACTCCCTACCGCCGCCCTCCGCCGCTTCTCTATCCAGGAACTCGCCGAAGAGGCTCTTTATTACGGCGTTGAGTCTCGACTCCGCTCTGCCTCTTTGCCCTCGCCGCTTCATGGCATAGACGCCGCTATCGTCGATACCATCCGCCCCGCCTCAGACGCTGTTCCTTCCACTTTCTCCGCCGGAGAAGATGGTTCACTTTGGATCGCTCACGGTGGTCAAATTTCAATATACGATGCCTACTTATCATACTCCACCGCCGTCCGTACGCATCTAGATGATATCACCTCGATTTGCCGGGTATGGCCAGAAATAGCCGCTGTCGGATCTGAATCCTCATCGGGTCTCCATATCTACGACCTTTCCAGCGGTCACTACACCGGTTCAGTTCATTGGACCGACCAGGACGACCCACGGATATACAAAGCCCGAGTCTGCGCCATCGCTAACTCACCCGACTCGGTCTTCGTATCATTCGACTGTCCCCATAGAGAAAACAGCGTCCTCGTTATCGACAAATCAACGCTTCAGGTCTCATCAGAGCTGGCTCGCCAATCAGGAAGCGCCGCCAAGAACACAGTCCCCGGAAAACTGACGTGGCTACCGGAAACTGGTTTGGTTATCGGAAGTGCAGTCACATGTGGGGCATTTGGTTACTCGGGTTATATTAGGATATGGGACCCGAGAAGTAAGGAAGTGGTATGGGAAACGAACGAGCCAGGTTCGGGGCGGAGCAGTAGGTTTGGAGACTCATTCGCCGACATCGGTGTCGACATTGACGATTCGATACTCTTCAAGATATGTTCAAAATCTGGGGATTTGGCAATGGCAGATGTTCGTAAATTAGGGGATGATCCCTGGGTGTATATGGAAGAGACAAATCCTAGCATGAGAGAAGCTAGCTATGGTGGGAATGAGGTTCATTTGCATTGCTATAGAAGGCAGGTATTCGTGGGGAAAGATGGAGGATTGGAGGTTTGGTCGAGATTGAATGAGAGAGTTGGTTCGAGTGAGCAAAGAGGGGATAGTGAAAATGGAAGGGAAGAGGTGAGTTTGAAGAGGAATTATGTGGATAAAGTGGAGATGGGGGAGAGAGGGTTGATAAAGAGAATTGAAGGAGGTGGGGAGAGACTGTTTGTTAGCAGAGAAAATGTGGAGGGGATTGAGGTTTGGGAGAGTTCTAATCATTCTGCTATCGTTTCTGTTTCTTCCTAAATCATAGTTTAATCCTTCGAAATACGACATTCTTCTTGGCATCTCTGAAGAGAGGCTTTTTACTCTTTCCATAGTTTGTACTCTCTCTCCTTTGTTCTGTTATTGGTTGTTTCTCTTGTAATAAGAGGAATGAAAATTGTTGTCTTTCGACATTTTCAAGAAAAGAATTTTTCTTTCAAGTTGTGATATGATGAAAATGCTCTTAGATCTGTTCATTATTTGGGTTGCCCCTCCAAGTCCAATATTCCATTTGAATTTCTAGTGTTTGAATGAATATACTAATCTCAAAAAATGAACTCAAGTCTGTCTAATATATAGGTCAATTCAACTCGACTCGATTTATTTTTAAGTTTATAATATTTTATATTATATTATTTTTATATATTATATAATTTTAAAACACATTAAAAAAAATTATATTAAATATATAATATTATTCTAATATAAAATTTAAAATAATATTAATAACTATAGGAAAATTTTTAATAACTAAAAAACATATAAAATTATTAAATATTAAAATAATATAATATAAATATTTTTAAAAAATTTAAAAAATATATAAACAATCTTAAAATAAACTTGATTAATCTTGTATAAATATGAACAAGATTGAATAAAATTTTAAACCTATATTTTGAATCAAATCAAACTTAAACAGACATAAAATAAATTAATATCATATTTAAATCTGATCCGAATTCAATCTAACCCGATTCATGTGCGAAGAATTCTTAACCGAGACCATTTTTATAACAGAACGTCCTCACAATGGTTTTTTACTAATACAACAACCGACAAGAACAAAAAAAAAACCCAATAACATTCTCAAAAAACCAGTAGGGATATCTGAAATGAAGCACACAACTTTCAGAAACCAAATGAACTGCTAAATGAAAACCGTTATTAGGTAGTAAGCTCCATTATAGCACTAACAATGTCACCCTCAGCAGCCTTGAGTGCCTTGACAGCCTTTGACCTGGACACTCCTGCTTGTGTCATAACTAACTCAATGTCCTTGGGCTCCACCCCTGTTTCATCCACTTCTTCATCGTCCTGGACTGCTGTTGATGACTCCGGTTTAGATATCACATGGCTTAGATCAGGAGCCTTGAATTGCTCTGCAGCTTGAGTCTGCAGTTGTGAGCTTAAGTCCTCGATCTTAGCCTCTCCAAATATTACGTAAGTATCTGATGCTGGGCTCTTGAACACGTCTGGTTTTGAGATGACAAATAAGATCTGGATTCAATATGGAAAAATCAGTTATCAAAACAAATAATCTGGAACTTATTTACGTTGGTTCAAATTAGAATCCAAATCTCAATGACTGAAGTCTACTTTTGCTGCAAATGCGGGGAGATTGTCACGATTGAAAACATAATAAATGCCATTGTGGTAGCCAAAAGAACAAATTGCAAAATATGGTCCTAGTATCATATTAGGAGAGCTATTTAAATCCAGATAAATGATTAACAATATGAAAAGAGGACAACTTACATTCTTGCTCTTCTTCACAGTGACCCGGCTAACACCAGGGATCGGTTTCATCCCAAGCTTCAACATAGCTTTGCGACTCTTCTTTTCACTTCGGCTTTGCTTTGACCTACCAGTTCCATCTCCTTCTCCCTCATGATGTCCTAAGACATAACAACAATATAAAGATGGATGTCTTTCTGGATATAACATTGACATATGAATTCCCTGAATGTTAAACTATGAATAAAGTGATATGTCATGTTAATTTTGTAAGATAATAGATACATTTAGCATGCCAAAAAGAAATGCTTAAAACAATTTGCATTAAGACTTCACGCATTTGATGTTTTAATATTTTCAAAGGTGAACATAAGACATATTGTCATGACAGGCGCAGCACCATAACACTAGACAACAAAAGCATCTCAAACTTTACAAGACAAGACACCATACGTGTTTTGTTGTCTAGCACTAAGGTGCAAGGTACAAGCATACCTAGGCACGTGCCTTGATAACACTGCAACAATAAACTTGAAAATATAAGGAATTGGTGCATATATAACATTTATACACAATTATTATTCAGTATTTGGGTATTCAACAACAAACTTGAAACAAAGTTTTACATCTTCAGCATAAACCCACAAATATACATATTGTGCTTGATTCAGTTAGCCATTTTTTTAGTCTCTTGCCTCAAACGACAATAAGGATTTTAAGTGCCTTACAGTGCATCTTAAACCGTTAAAAACATTTCATGATACAATATCTAAATCCATCGGAATAAACATTTAATAGATAACTATAACAGCCAATTTTCTTTGTACATTCCAAAGAAGCATAACTGCCCATACAAGTAGAAGTAGAGCTACAATCAAACTGAGACTCAAAACTGTAAGAAGTTCAAACTTGACTCAAAATTCGAGACTCAATATTAGTTTCATGCTCAATCGAGTTTCACTCTAAAAGTTCAATATTATCTAATTAGGGTTGATTAAACTCGTTTACCCAGTAAAATATGAGCCCGATTCAGATGCTTCACTTCAAATTCAATAACTCATTCTTGAAAGTTTGATTTAAGATTTCTCAATAACAATTTTTCTTTTTCTTTTAAAAAAAAAATCTCTAATCGGCTCACAAGTTACTCCAGTCATACTTGAGATACAGAAAAAATTGAAGTTATTTTTTTACTCAAACCCGAGTAGCTTGCAAGTACAAGTATTTAAGTAATATCAACAACACAGCTTAGAGGTAAGCCTATACAGGAGCGTAATTGAGTCAATCCAAGTCAAAAGAGCATAAAGCTTGCTCTGAAGCTCGAGTATGCATATATTCAAGGTTCGAGAAACTCAGCACCCTATTAAAATACTCAAATAGAGCTAGATCGACTAGTTAAACTATTTGAGTTAAACTAGATCGGGAAGTCAAGTCGGAGCACATCTCAGAATCATTCTCGGACTAGTGAATCTTAAAGAAGATTTAAGCACATTTCCTAACACAAACCGAAGATGAAATAAAAATCCATGAAATAAAGGAACTACAATAACCAAATACGATTGCGTCGTTCAAGTTAGTTCAAGCCAAATCTTAAAAAAGAAAATAAAGTTTAAAAAATGAAAAAGGAAGTACGGAAAATGAATATTTACCATCGGCATCATCTTCATCGTCGTCTTCATCGTCATCTTCCTCGTCGTCATCTTCAACAACAGGTTGCTCTGGTTTCTCGGACTGAAAATCAGAAAAAAAAAAACAATTAAAAAAATTTTAAAAAATGAAGAGAAAAGAAGAAATCCTGATTTTAAGAAAATACATCGATTTTTTGTTCGTTGAGATGAGCTGCTAGGATCTCTTCGATCTCTTTGTCGGTCTGAGCAGTCATTTTTGGTTGAGAGTAAGAAGCAATAAGCAGAAGCAAAAGCAAACGCAAAAGCAAAACCCTAAAACCCCAAACATGAAGCGCCGATGTCAATTAATTAAGCATTCTGACCTGTTATTGGGCCAACTCCAAATCACCTGTAAGCCCAAAACGAATATATAGGGTAAATTCAAATTTAGCCACTTTATTTTGCTTGAAATTATGTTTTGCTCATTGAACTTTAAAAAATTATATGATTATTAATTTATTACGTTATGGTCACTTAACTCTAATTAAGTGTATAACTGCAAGCTGATATAACATGATAATGTCATCATTCGGATAAAAACTATGGTCAAATTTGTAATTAGTCCTTATAATTATTTTGTTCAAATTTAATGAAGTTAATTCATGTGTTTAACCTCAAATCGATTTAGTATTTGTTCTGAAAACGAATTAAGTTTTTCAATTTAAAATAATAATTGTATAAATTTTTTTATAAATTGTCATAAATTTAATTTTGAAAATTAAAATATATAATATTTTTAATAATCATATTTTTAATCTATACCTAATTTGTTTGTAAATTAAAAAAATTAAAATAATTATTTTGTAGGTTTATTTAGAATTTCATTTAATATCCAATTTCAACAAGATTTTTTTTTTTACTTTAAATTGTGTATTTAAAATGATTGTCTCGAACTTAACTCATAAAAGATTGAAACTAATCGCAAAATTATACATGAATTTTGATTCAATGTGTATTTTGATATATAAACATTATTTTGTTGAAATTATATACATTAAACTTTGATTGTGGTTTACATGTATATAATAAGCTTTAATTTTAATTCAATCATACACATTTAAAAAATAAATACATCAGAATCCCATGAGTGGTTCCCGTGGTAAAGAGGACGATGTTTATCTTAGGAGACCCGGGTTCATGTATAAAATCAAAATTCCATATATAAAATTATATATTAAACCAAAATTCATGTATAATTTTAAATTTCACCCCAAATAGATTTAATATACTTAGTTAATCCTAAATTGTTATCGTAAATTTAATTTTCATATATATTTTAAAAATTATAATATATTAATAATATTATTGAAACATTAAATTTAATTAATTAAAATGATAAAAAAATTAATTTTAATTTAGTTATTTAATCAAAGGTAGATTCATTTATCATATTCTGGACTTCAAAAACTTTATAGAATAAAAATAAGTTTACGCTACTTCTAATAAGAAATCCATTGTCGTCCAGTGGTTAGGATATCTGGCTTTCACCCAGGAGACCCGGGTTCAATTCCCGGCAATGGAAAGTTTTTGTACTTTTTTCATTTTTCAGAAAGTCATAGCTTTGTTTTGCTAAGGTTAAACTAGCTATTAGTCCATAATTTGATAAAATTTAATTCCCATGCTTTTTGAATTGGTCACTTTTGACTCCTATACTTTTCAAATTTTAAAAATTTAGTCCTAATCTGAATAATAGCAGTTAAATCTATTTGGACGTTAAAATTAATTACTAATCATGTACTATACTTAAGTTGTAGATTTGGTCTATATTCTGTAATTGAATCATTCTAAGTCCCTATACTTTTCAAATTTTGAAATTTAAATCTTTACATGCAAATGACAATTATTAATCGATCAATTGGGTTTTAGTAAGTATTTTGTGGAAGTAACAAGGTAACATAATATTACACATATGATAATATGTTTCTAATTATTGGATTAACAGCTACCATTTGCGTCAAGATTAATATTTCGAATTTTGAAAAGCATAGGGACTTAGAATGATCCAGTTGGAAAATATGGGCTAAATCTATAACTGTACGCATAGTACAAGACTAGTAATTGAAGTTAACTAAACGAATCTAGTTGCTACATTTGGTTCAGGACTAAAATTCCAAACTTTTAAAAGTATGGACTAAAATTAACCAATTCAAAAAGTGCAAAGACTAAAAATGATCAAATTAAAGTATAAGGATAAATCTATAACTTTTATAAAGTACAAGGTTTAATAACAAAATTTAACCTGTGTTTATTTTGATCAGGGCTATTTTTTGTCAGATTCCCCTTAAAAGACATATGCCGATTCTTTTTTTTACATAAAAAATGGTTAAATTCAGTTTTAACCCCTCTACTTTTTTATAATTATATAAGTATGGTTAAATTTCAATTTCAACCTTTATATTTGGCTCAAATTTGATATTCAATTTCTATACTTTGATTATGAAAATTAAATTCCTGAAAGTAAAATATGAAGATTAAACAGTACAAAAACTTTGAACATGTTTTAACCTTTGAATTTAAACTAACATGTGGTTTACGGTGGCCATTCTTGCTCTCTTATCCGCTTTGAAAAATTGCATAATCCTTTTGGAATTTTATTTTGTATTGTTTTTTAATTAGTTTAAAAATAAATATTATTTTAAAAAGATTAAAATTTCAAAATTAATTATTAAATTTGAATTATAAAATCTAATTGATAATTAAGTAGGAAATATAATAAATAAAGTTAAAACTTTAATTGATTGTAAAACAAAATGAATTACACATGGGTGGCTGTGATAAAAAATAATAAAAATGGTCGGTTTGTAGTTTTAACATGCGCTTCACATTGTTTTTACATGAAATTAAAAGTAATTTTAGATATTATATTAAAATAAATAGATATGATACAAGGATGTTTTTAAGATAAATATAATATTTTTTGATAGAAAGATAAATATAATATTTTTAATATATAATGATGATGCAATATAATTTCATTGCACGGCATTATTAAACTATTACATTTGTCAAGATTAGATACATAAACAAAAATGGAAGGTTGTGAATATCATCTTATGGCCGGTTCAAGCTACAAAGTAGTACATATACACGACTTTGGAAGCACAAAGCAATCAAAACTAAATACTCATTTCAGTAAACCAAAAAAGAAATTAAGCTCTTAACCATGGCTGCCATCAATCCAGCAGTAGCAGCACCCTATTCCATGGGTGTTCATAGAAATACAGCGACCAAAAGCCACAAAACTATGGCGGCTGCCAATCCAGCAGTGAAATATAGACGTTCAGCTTCGATTCTTTCTACACCCACACAGTCCCCATTACTAAGTAGAAATTCGGTTCCCAGCAGAAGCTCAGACACGAGAATCATGGCTGCCAATCCTGAAGTTTTGTCGTCATCATCGTTGTCAAATTTAATGGGGGTTCAGTTTTTTACGCAGTGCCAGTTTCGGAACCTTTACGGTCAGGATTTAAAGCTGGAAGACCACATTTATTGGCATGGATATGGAGATCCACCGGAAACTATAGCTCAAAATCAGTCGGCCAGTGAGTTTAGGCACTCGGGAGACTCCGTAGGTTCTGTCGGTGCTGTTTCCTATCTTGTCGGGGATAAGGTTAGATGGATTATTGCCTGGAGCAACAGCGGAGAAGATCCGCTCAAGCTTAACAAGGTATAATATTCTTTCATATTCAGTTATTTTAGAAATCCGAAAAAAAAATTAACTAAATTAATATTTGTATACTAAAATTTTATTCATTTTTATTCTTAAAATTTAACAAGATTATGGAATAATCAAATAACGATACACAATATGTCACATGTATCTCATGTTGATATATATAGACTAATTTTTAACGTAAAAATATATAAAATTTTTAATAAAAAAAATTAATTTATTTTTTGATGTGACGTACATAAATTTATTTATTTATTTTTTTAATAAATAAAATAAAATACAATTAAATTTCTAATATAAAAACTTTCATTATACTTTTACTATTATTTTAGGAAACTTATATATATTTGCTCTATGTTTATGAATTAGATTGCAACTTGAATTTTCATAATTTTTTTATCCCCATTTAAAATAAAAAAGTTATTAAAATTCATTTTATATTAATATATTTTAATTAAATTTAAATAAAAATATTGTATTATTACTAAATAATTATGCAAGGTCATCCAGAATTTTATAAATCTTTTTATTAAAATATGTAAAGTTTTTAATACTTTTTAATATTTGTAACTAGTCACCTACTTTTATTTAAAAGAAATATTAAAATATAAATCTAATTATTAATAGCGTGAGATATTTTTAATAAAATTTTGATTTATTACAATGTCATTTTAGTTATACGAAAATCAATAGGTGCAAAAGGATCCTGGCCCCACAAAATTGAAAATTTATGTTTTAGATCTGTCAAAAATTATAAATTTTTAAGTTATTAAAATGATAAAATTATAATTTTGATAAAAAATTGATTTAATTCTTTTAAAACTATAAATATATAAACCAATACAAGAGTGAAATTACATTTTAATCATTATAAAAATATATAACATAATCTTGATCTCTCAAAAATATTTCTAGTTTCACTCTTGCCAATCGAATGAAATTTTTTTTAATTGCAAAATGTCACACAAATAAATTTAACAGAAAAATGTTATCTAAATTTTAAAATCTAAAAAATAAAAAAAAATAAAATTTATGAAAATAAAAGTATAAAAAAGTACAAAACTTATAACATATTTTAATCGATTTAAAAAAATTATTATTGCCAAAGTATATATATATAAACATCTAAATGTAAAATAATTTTCAGTTAAATTCAATTATAAAAAATATAAAAATTAATATTAGTTTTTAATATTTAACATTTTAGAATTTCAAATAATAAAAGAAATTAATTTATTTTATTTATGTATTAAATATAAATTGCAGGTGTACAGTGAGATTAATGAAGTGAGTGAAGGAGGAATTGATTGGCGTTCGATAAAAGAATCATTGGACCAAAACGCGTCTGAGTATAAAGCCATAAATACTAAATATGGATACTCTGCTGATCTCATGATTGACCCAACCAGCAATACACCAACAATGACGGCAGCATTCAACTAGTAATAATGTGGCGCTTGCTATTATTGGATTTTATTTAATAAAAATGTTTGGATTTAAGATGTAATTTTTTTATAGATAAATAATGTGTCCATTTATATGGATTAAATTTGCTTATGAATTAAATTCGGTGTGTTAATTTAATTGTTAGGATGTTTACCGTCTCAGATATAACCTGAGTTTAAATCGCGATAGTCGTGTTGCTATTACGATTTTATCTTTATTTTGTAATTCACCAAAAAAAAAAATCTTATTTATAAACTAGATAGCTCGTTTGATGTACTAAATTGATTCAAAGTAATCCAATAATGTTTTCTTTTAATAGTTTCATTGATATCAAAATGGCAATCGCCTCGACCCTCTTCAAATAAATTTTTTTATTTAAGTTTTTTAAAATTTAAATTAATAAAAGTAAAATTGTATTTTGACTCTCTCTTAAAAATGATAAAAATTTGATTTAATCTTTTAAAATTATAAAAATAAAGACTATTAAAATGATAAAATTATATTTTTACTATCGTATAAATTACAATTTAATTTCGACTTTCCTAAAATAATTTTCTGACTTCGCACCTATTATCATGTGACTTGAAAAGGTATTGTACTGGTTGCTACTTCTCACTCAAAATTGCTATAAATCATCATATTTATACACATTTGTTAAAAAAGTTAACAAAATTAACAATTTCACTTGAATTTTGAAATCTAAAAAGTGAAGAGTCTAAATTCCATGAAATAAAAGTATAGGGTTTAAATTTTTAATTTTTAAAAAGTACAAAAACTTGTAGCACATTTTAATTAATTTTATGTAAATTTTGACATATCTATATATTTATATTATTTGTATTAATTATTCTATTCAATTTTTAATTTTATTTTATTTTTCTTTTATTCCATATTTAATTTGCATTCACATTTTTCTCTATATTTTCATTATATTCACATGTATTATATTCAGTGACATATTTAGGGGTTGGTAAGAGGCTCAATTTCCTTAAAATAGAAAAAATCTCTTTAAAATTTTAAAAATTTTAAATTAGTATAAGTAAAATTTCACATTGACTTTCTTAAAAATGATAAAAATTGATTTAATGCTTTAAAAATTATAAAAATATAAGATATTTAAATGATGAAATTATATTTTTACTATTGTAAAAATTACAATTTAATTTTGGTCCCTTCCAATTTTTTTTTTTTTGATTTTGCCCTTGATTATATTCGTGTTTATGTTATATTTATGTGTTAAGAAAACTATAAACTTGTATATAACTTTCAAACTATTCGTTATATGCACGTTGTAACGTATTGTGTGGGCATGTTGTGTTTAAATTATTTTTTTTATTATATTATATTTTATATAGTTTATCATAGTGATTTAATTACAATGATTTTTATATTGTATTATATTTTATATGATTTTTCACAATAACTCAATTATTTAAAAAAAAAAGGATTTTTTTGTTTGTATTTTGTTATGTTGATTCAATTATATAAAAAATAATTTATATTGTGTTAACATTATTATTATTATTTTCGGTACACATTGACATCAATGGTTTATTTTCTGAACTCATCATTGACATCAATTTTGCATAGATTTTGAATGTTGTTTGAGTATTTATGGTATATACATGAATATATATTTTTTTTATGACACTTACATGTTTTAATTATTTTATATATTTGTATAACATAATAAATTATTCCATATTTTACATAGGTCGTGTTTGACAATTGATTTATAAGTGATAGTTGATTGTTGATTGCAGTGGTTAGTTAGACCAATTGATTCCATTAACTGATTTGATCGAATTGATTCTATTAATTGTTTATTTAAAAGTGTTTGGTATAACTTAATTAATAGCTGAAATCTGATACATGTAAAATGAAAAATAAAAGCATGACACGTTTCATCGTTAAGTAAATATTATTTCTTATTTTTATATTCAACTAAATAATTATGATTAATAGTGGGATCTAATATAATATTTAAATTAGATGAATGAGAGTTGAAGGTGTTATCAAAATATGAAAATCGTATGTGAGTCTTTCATAGATGGGGGAGAAAAGTCATTTCCCTCTTATGATCCCTTTTAGTTTTCACTCATGAAGGGGAGCGTATATAGTCTCTCAAGTCTCATGGGACAAATGTAAAGGGTGTAAGAGTCACGTGCATATCGTGTAAAGTTGACGTGTTCATAGTTTTGTAACACTTGACAATATGAGATGTTAATAAAATCATCTCCAAAATTAATCGAACAAAATTTTTGTGCTGAATAATTAACTTGGTAAGGCTTCACAATTATGATAAAAATGCTCCATATAACATCATATGTCATGTACTATACATATTTGATATAACTAAATTTTTACAATAAATATAACAGCAAAAATCTCTACTCCATTTTTCTATTGGCTTTATATTGACTTCCTAACAATAATAATTTTTTTTTAAACTTAATTAATTTCCATATTTTCTTTCTTCCCAAACTGAACAACTATGGCAATTCCTACACATTAGCATCTTTCAAAATTTGAAAAGAGAATATAGTCGTTAACTCCATTGCTCACTTCACTAAATTTTGTTATATATATACATATATCCCAATCTTTGCTAGATTTATTTTCCAATAACAGTAGATTCTGAAAATCCTATGTTCATAGCAATTTCAACACCATGAATCCACGCCGTTGTGCTGCTTGTAGATATTTGAGAAGAAGATGCCCTCCCGATTGCATTTTCTCCCCTTATTTCCCTCCCAATAATCCTCAAAGATTTGTTTCCATACACCGAATCTATGGTGCCAGCAATGTTGCAAAACTACTTCAGGTCGAATCTCGCTCACCATATATTAATTATTGTGAATTTTGACTCCTATTCCACTTCAATTATATTGAAGTAATTTGCTCGTGATGATTATTGTGTAGCAACTTCCGTCGTATTTGCGAGCTCAAGCGGCGGATTCTTTATATTTGGAGGCACAATATCGAATTGAAGATCCTGTGTATGGTTGTGTTGGGCTTATATCTTCATTGCAACAACAAATACATGATGTCGAAAGGCAACTGGCAATGACCCAGGCCGAGATTGCCTTTCGGGCACGACATCCCCCAGCTGTGGAGAGCAATTTGTTGAACAATGTTGCCAATCAAGCTTCTTCTTGGTTTATGTAGGAATATGGCTATAATATTTAGTTTGAGTGAATAAAATTATCATAATTGAGTAATAAAATTGACTTTTACTAATGCATTAGCCCTCTCAAAAATGAATATATTTAAATGATTAATCTTAAATTGACATATGAGAAAAACATTGAAGAAAAATCGGCATATATATCATTTGATATTTGTGTTCGATTTTCATATTTAATTTGATATATGAGAAAATTAAAAAAATAATTATTATATATTTTAAAGAATTTGAGATTTTATAACATAGGATTTATGAGTGAAAAATAAAAGGAATCATAAGAGAGAAAATGACTTTTCTTCCCCTTCTATGAAAGAATCACATACGATTTTCATACTTTGATAACACCTTAAACTCTTATTCATCTAATTTAAATATTATATTAGATCCCACTATTAATCATATTATACAATAATTTAGTTTAATATAAAAATAAGAAATCATATTTATGTTTAGTATAATATTTATACGTGTAAAATGAAAAATAAAGGCATGATAGCGACAAATGGAATCATTTTTTAGCAAGCATGGTCAGATATGTCATTTCACATATCTCATTTCCAATCAGTTGTGAAAAAAATTGTCCATCTCAGTATTTTGGTTTGGAGGTTTTAGCTTAATAAACTCTTGTAAACCTCTATTCACTAAACATTACAATTAAAAAGTTTGACTACCTAATCTTTTGTCGAAACCATCTTTTTGAAAAACGACGTGTTTCAAAAATTTATTTTAAAAGTTGGAAAGTAGGAGTCGCCACCAATCCTTTATTCGGTGTGATTGGATCACCACAAAACGTTTGAAATTAGTTTTGAAAAATATTTTGGTCTTCACAATCCAGAAAATGAGTTCGGGAGTCAGTTACGCATGAGGAAGGGTTAGCACCCTCATACGCCCAAAATTGGTACCATATTGATTATTTTCAGGTCTTAATTTGTAAAATTTAAAAGCTCGAGTAAAGTTTAAAATACGATCCTTGAATGCATGAGTTATGTCTAAAAGAAACCGATTTTGTTTGGAAGTCTCGCCATTTCAAAATGATCGAGAAAGAAAGTTAAGTCCAGTGAGTTAGGACATAACATTTCAAGATCCAGAAATGATAATCTTTTCTTTGTTGTAAACCTTTTGAATTTTGGAAAAGGATATTTTATTATCTCGATTTGAAGAAAGGTTGCACCTAGTAAGTTAAGGCGCAAATTTTTAGAATCGAAGATAAGAAAACATTGCCTCGATTAAAGGTATTTGATTATCTCGATTTGAAGAAAAATTGCACCTAGTAAGTTAAGGCACAAAATTTCGAAACTCAAAATGAAAGAATATTGTCTCGATTTTAAAGTTTTTATAAAAACAGTTTTGGAAACAAATATGCCAGTTTAATATGAATGAGCAGTTAATATTGAATATTAAATAACACGAAGTAAGATAATTAAGCGGATAAATGGTAAGCAAAAAAAATAAAAAATACAAAATATGAGTGCATAATAATTAAAATTAAATGCAAATATTGATGAGGAAGAAAAATGATGCAATCGGAGTTGAAAATGAGACTTTGAATTCTCGGGGGCAAAATGATAATTTGAGAAAATTTGGGGTTTAAAATGGAATTTTAGACATCCGAGGGTAAAATGGTATTTTTTAGAAAAATCGGGATATAAAAATGGATTTTTTGGATATTATGGGGTAAAATGGTAATTTTTGAGGGTTTCGGGTCAAAAATGGCGTTTTTGGACATCCAGAGGTAAAATGACAATTTTGAAAGTTTCGAGGTCAAAAATGGAATTTTAGGAAGTTCGAGGGTATAAATGTAATTTTTAGAAGTTTTAGGGTTAAGAATGGAATTTTTTGAAGTTTGGGGGTAAAAATGTAATTTTTAGAAGTTTTGAGGTCAAAATGGAATTTTTGGAAGTTCAAGGGTAAAAATGTAATTTTTGGAAGTTTCGAGGTTAAGAATGGAATTTTTGGACAGTTTAGGGACCTCCAGGGCAATAAAACCAAAATTAAGTAACACGCGGCAACCCCTCAAGCATCCTGAAGTCAAAGGACTAATTTGAAAATCATGAAAAGTTTTTGGGCCAATTTTGTAATTAAACATGACTTAATTTAAGGATTAAATTGAAACAAATCAGAAGTAAGAGGATCATTTTCATAAATAAGCCAAAATTATGACACGTGGCAGTTGTTGGTGCTTTCAAAAGGTCAAGGGATTAAATTGAAAAGCAATGAAAATTATTGGGACAATTTATAATTAACTAAAAATATGAAAAGGACTAAACTGTAAAAATCTAAAAAAGCGGAAGAACCAAATGCACAAATAACCCCTTTCTTAAAAACACGCGGATCCTAAGTCGGGTCGGGTCGGATTTCAGTTCGACCATGGGTTAGAATCAAAACGGCGTCGTTTTGGGGCTTAAGAGCCTAGACCAAAACGACGCCGTTTTGGTCCATTATAAAAGCCACTCAAGCCTCTTTTTTTTTTTTTTCATTTCCTTCTTCTTTTTTTCAAAAAAGTTCAAAAACCCTCCCACTTTTTCCCTTTTTTCTTTGGAGCTCAAGGGCCGGCCATGGCTTCGATCGGTGCGTCGTCGACGGTTGGCCCATGTCGTCCGATCTTCTTTCGGTGCACGAGCCGTCGATCGCCGTCCGCCCATGCACCGTCGTCAGAAAGGTAAAACGCGTCTCCTTGTTTTTTTTTTTAACCCAGATCTGGATGCAAATTCAGATCTGGACACTTAATGCTTGAGGCTTTGAATCTGACTTGAGATGTTTGATATGCTTGCCCGAATGTTATCTGCTGATTATTAATTGCTCCTATTTCAACTTGCCAATTGCTTTGAAAATCTATTTGCTTATATGGATTTGTAATACAAAAGAAGTCTGTTTTTGTATTGATTTGTGAGTGTGTAACTAAGGGTTCGTCCCCTTTACAATTGATTTTCATTCTGGGTTTATAGCCTACAATATAATCATGCTAATTTGTTGTTTGCTATTAAAATGCTGTCTTTTCCTCTTGCAGGTACAGCAATGGAGGCTGTGGCAGTTAGTGTTGCAGAAGCAAGTTGCCTGTGGTAGCAGGCTGCTGATGACGTGGCGACCTTCAATTGGCTGTGGTGGAGGCAGCAATAGCAAGTGAGAGCTGATTTGTGTTTTTAAGGTATTTTGGGTCATTATAGAATTTGTGTTTGAGCCATTGTAATTCGATTTGTGTTCTGGGTCCAATTGAGCCTTTGTAATTTGGACATTTAATTTGTAAATGGAATTTGAATTTAATTTTAAAGTTTAAGTTTTAAAAATATTTCAAATTTAAACTAAATTGAAATTTAAAACAAATTTAAATTTAAAAATGAATTTAAATTTAAATTTAAAGTAAATTTAAATTTAAAAATAAATCTAAAATAATTTAAACTCAAAAGTAAAAATTTGACTCAAGGTTCAGGCCCGATCAGAATTAGGCTTCAACATCTTTCATTTTTACCCAAATCTACTAAAAAAGACTCAAAATTTTATTTACCAAACACCTCATAATTTATTATATTATCTTAATTTTAATTTCATTAAATATATTAATAATAAATATGATACTTAAAATTTAATATATTTTTATGTTGATTAAATTTATATAAAAAATCATTCATATTGTGTTCACATTATTAGCATCAATGTTTTATTTTCCGTACACATTATTAACATCAAATTTGCATAAATTTCGAATGTTGTTAGAGTATTTATGTTATATATATTATTTTTTACAGCCACATGTTTTAATTATTTTATATATTTTTATCACATCTTAAATTATTTCATATTTTACATAGGCCCAATTAGATGATAGTTGATTGTTAATTGTAGTGATCGGTTTGATCAATTGATTTTATTAATTGTTTATTTAAAATTGTTTGGTAAAATTTAACTGATAGCTGAAAGTTGATATGAGTAAAATAACAATTAAGAGCTTGACACATTTTATTGTTAAGTATTTATTTGTTTATAATATTTTAGATTTTATTGGGTGAAGTATTGAAATAAAACAATATTATCGAGAAATTAAAACATCCATTATGAAAATTAATTAGTGAATATTTTTGACAATTTAAACCAATAAATTTCTTAAGTTTCTTATTCGCAAATATTATCATTATGGAAATTGATAAATATTAATAATGTATCGATATAATTGTAAATAGTGGCAAAAAAAGTAATTTTTGAACAAACATGATCAAATACATTATTTCATATATTTCATTCTTAACCAAATGTGAAAAAAATTGTTCATCCTAACCTTTTTTGTTTTAAAAATTTTAGCTCAACAAGCAACAAACTTTCATTCACAAACATTAGAGGGTTTACTTACCTAACCTTTCATTTGTGCTCAAATCAATTAAAAAAAAACCCAAAACTCTATTTATCACCCGAAATTTTTTTATAAAAAAACCCCGATAATTTATTATAGTATTTTAATTTAATTTTCATTGACTTCAAAATTTCATCATTATATTAAATATTAATAATAAATATAAAATTTAATATATTTTTTCCTCTTATAAATTAAGCCAATTGGCGCTTAGAAAACCCCACCCATTTCCCGTACAAAACTTCATTTTTAGAGCGGCAAGGGGTAAGGGAAGCTTCCTGCATTCTCGTTGGACTTATCAGTCACAATAGCATTAAAGGAATTTTCAGTTTCGTAGCCAAAAGATAAAGAAATTTGTGAAATTATAAAATTATTTTCGATTTCTGATTTGGGAATTTCTTGTTTTTGATTTCTGATTGTGAATCAGTGATGGGTTTAGGCTTATCAGTCTTAATAGCTATAAAGGCAACAGCATGGATGTTATTATATCTCTTTTTCAATAGATTTGGGTTCACAGTGTTGGCAATACCATTGTTGTATGCATCATTGATTTCATGGCTTGTTTCTATTGCTTCTCACCCTTCAATCGATCTTCCCATGCTTTTGGGCAAAAACCCAGATGGGACTTTCCCAATTTTGTCCACTATCATGTTCTCCCCATATCTGTATTTTGCTAGAGCTTTTTCATTGGTGAGAAGGTTCCTTAGTGGTGAAGAACCTTACTCTCAAATATGTGAGGGTTTATATGTTGGAGGTTGGCCTGCTTCACCTCGTTTATTGCCGCCTGGTAACCCTGCCATTATTGATTGCACAACTGAATTCCCAAGAATAGAGGAGCTCAAGGGCCATTCATATTTATGTGTTCCTACTTGGGACACAAGGGCACCTCAGCCAGAACAGATAGAATCAGCTGTGAAGTGGGCATGTCGAAAGAGAGCTCGAAATCAGCCTGTTTACGTCCACTGTGCTTATGGTATGTTCTGAAAACTGAATCAACGCTGTTTATTTTCATTTGTTGCTGCTCAATTTGCTTGCTTTAACATGGAGTTTTGTTTTCTTATTACTAGTAAGTGGACTGTAATTATTGTTTTCTATTTAAAAAAAGTGCGTGTCCGTCTTGGTGAGTATGGTTCGATGTGGTTGCATACTAGTATTAAAGCTTAAGCTTTTACCTATGGTAACATTGCTATTACTAGTAAGTGGAGTATTATTATTGTTTTTGATTACTAGTTTAAATATGGCTTCTTGATTTATTTTTCATATGCTTGCATTGTATGTTAATCTTGGTGAGTATGGTTAAATGTAGTCGCACACTTGTATTAAAGCTTAAGCTTTTACCTATGATGACATCATTATTACTAGTAAGTGGAGTCTTATTATTGTTTTTGATTGCTAGCTTAAATACCGATCTTGATTTATGTTTCAAGTGCTTGCTTTGTGTGTTCATGTAGGTGAGTATGGTTTGCAGTATCCAAACCGAACAGGCCACTGGATCCTGGTTCAATTGGTTTGACTGGCTGGTCTGATTTTTTATTCACTGCATTTGTATGATAGATTTAACCTGCTCAATCATCAATTGAGCTTCAGGAGGCCTACTACCACCAATTCATTTGGTTTAGTAAAATTTATTGTTCACCTGGATGTATTTAATCCTGTTAAACTTCTTTTATTGTGGTTGTCGAAACGTTTATTTTCGGGGAAAAAGAAACAGGTCTCGAACAGTGGTATTGTACTGGTTTAGCTAGATAATTTACTATTCTTGGTTGACTTTGATGAAAGCTGGAGGCCTTGAATGCATTTTAGGATAGAGTTCAACGACTTTTTTGGCTTTACCTCTTAGTGTATATATTCATGGACAAACATTTTCCATACAACAAATTAGGCTTAGCTGGAGGTAAAACAAGTTTATCTCAACCTTTTCAATTTGAATAGATTGTAGAGATTAGTCCCAAGTCTTTAGTAGCTGAAACATGAAGGTATAATCTGATTATCATTTAAAAGTGATTCAATAGTGGAATTGTGAATTAGGTCATGTTAGAACTTTCTCCATAGCCACTTATAAAAATTGATCCCAACCAGCAGCTGTCATCTTCTCATTCATTCCCTTTTTCCCTTTTTTCTTTTTCCCGCCGATATATAAATTGATTTCATTTTGAGGTGCCTCTACTATTTCCATAAACTCTAAGATGCTTGGACTTGAGTGTGAGTGTCGGGTACAAGCATGTGTCCCGCATCGGTATGCTCTATTTTTTCCAAGTTTTTCCATGTATTTTGAAAGTCCTTGGAGAGTCATATCCCATACCTGTGTCTGAAAACGTGCAGGATAAGAGTATTTCCCAAAAAAAAAAGAAAAAGACAAAGAAAAAAGGAAGGCATCGTGAACTTTCTTGCATTAGAGAAACAAATGCACATCGTTAGTGAGGATTTTATGAATTTGAAATGCTCCAATGTTACTTGGTTTTAGTTAGTGTATCACATATGAGTATTTATCTGATACTGATATATTCATTTTTAAAAAGTTTTTTCATGTTCTTAGAGAATTCTTGGAAGGTCATATCTCTATACCAATGTCAATATTTGTATCAGACATGGCTACTTCAAATAAAATGAAGAGACAGAGAAACATAGTTGAAATGTGCATGATATTTTGTAACTTATTAAGTATGACTATTTGCAAGATTTGTGGGACTTGCACTTATATTGTTTATATTCTTGCTTTTGCTTAAATGTATTTGGATTCTAATTTTTTTGTGCATTTAGTGTTTCTTTGAATTAATTTCTACAAACTTAAAATGGGACTCTAAGCCACAATCAACCATGAATTTTAAGTATACTTTTTGCAGGATATTTGAGATTTGAAATGCTTAATTGTTTATATGATTCACATACTGATATTAGATATTCTTAACTTACTTTGCTAGTGTTCATACAGAAGTCGAATGTATTTTAATTATTCGTCCTTCTTCTAGGCCATGGTCGAAGTGTTGCTGTGATGTGTGCATTACTAGTGGGTTTAGGCGTCGTGGAAAACTGGAAAGCCGCCGAAAAATACATACGAGAAAGGCGGCCTTGTATTAAAATGAACTCTCTTCACCACAAAGCTTTAGAAGAATGGTCTTGGTCTAGACTATCTTCTCCTAAGAGAAATGAAGCACTGGATGTAAATTCAGTTAGTCAGTCAAACTCCTCTGGTAACACAAAGGCTTCAATGGTGGAAAACAAAATTGATTGATTTTTTAAAAAAGTAGTCTTGGTTCTTATTTCCTCAGTTACATTGTCAATGGTTGTAGTTTGTACTCGTCCTTGTTATGTGCTGCTTTAGTAATGATATGATATTCTTAAGCTATGTTGTTTTGGCTTGGGTACGAGTGTCACACACTAATATGTGCTCGACATGGATATATTCAATTTTTTCATGTGCTTTCATATATTTAGTGGATCATATCTCTTTATCCATGTCCAAGTACATGTCTGACAAAGTTGGAGCTTAGAATAGGTTCAAAGCTTCAACCTTGTTTGGCTTTTGAAGTCAGGTTCTCTGATTCACTGTTGATTCATATGCTTCAGAATTCTTGGTTTCAGATATATTAGCTCTTCATCAAACAAGATATTTGGTAATCCTCTTTAACCCCATGTGTAATATTTGGTTGTTCAGACATGGGTGTGAATGTTAGAAATTGGTATTATTTAGACATGAGTAAGGAATGTTGTAGGAATGTTGAAGACAAACACACATCCCTTTGCTATTCAAACAACAGGCCAACACCAGTCTCCCATCACAAAACCCACCATTCAGCGGTTGGCAAAAAAGAAAAATCCAGAATCATGACCTCTTCCTGCTACCAAAGTTCCTTTGCTGCCTAGCAGCCCCTCAATATATGCAAAGTACTGTCTCCAATATGACCATAACCTTCTTTGATCAATTTCTCTTCTTGGGATGCGAACCATATTAAACACTTTATCTTAGGTTGTACTGCCACCGGCAACAGGAGAAGACTTGTGACACCTTCCAAAATACAATCTAAAGGTCGACTAAAAACTCGTTTTTCATTGCGTTTGGGGTTCCAACAGTGCTTTTCATCACAGAAGCAATGAAAAAAAAAATTAACTTTTGACGTCAAAATTGCAACTAAGAATTAACAATATATCAGAACACTTTTTTTAAAAAAAAAAAAAAATATAACAAGTTAAGATAGCACTTAAAACAATGTGTTGGGACAGTTAAAATGCGGTGAGTTTGTTGACATTTTTTACTTGGATAATTTTGGTTCTAGCTGTTGCTTAGATTAACTTTATTGTTGATGGATGATTTTTTTTTCTTGACCGAATGAGAGAAGAGATTGATTCAAAGCAAACTTTATTCTCATCCTTATCTTTTAAATGTATTTGAAGTTGATGTATTTCAAGCCTTTCTATGAGCGGTTGACGTAACGACCCGGTTTTTAGTGTTAAAAAAGGTGGTTTCGAAACTCCATTTCTGTAAACCGATCCCATAAATATTTTTATATAGGTGAATTGAATTTTGGATAAGCAATTTAGCCGAAATTGTGTTTAATTAGGGCCCGGGGACTAAATTGTAAAAGTCTAATCGCTATGGACTTTAAATTATGAAATAAATTGAGGACTTAAATTGCAATTAACCCAAGGGTTCAAAATAGCAAATAAACCATGTTTAAACATTAGGTAGTGGACGGCATAAGCATATTATCATTAAACTAATTAAACTAAGTATTATATATTAGTTTAAGGTTAATTACCTAATTAACTAAGTTAATTATATGTGTGGAATTCGGCGGGGAGAAAGAGAAGCCCTTCTTCCCCAACCGAACTAAAGATAGAAACAAGAAGCCATTTTCTTAGGTTCAAGCTCTTTTAACTTTAAAATTCAAGTAAGTCCCTAGTTAGTTTCTTGTAATTTTTATAGATTTGATGTCATGAGAGTTTGATTAGACGGCTCATGCACCAATTTGTGAAACTTTTAAAGTTTTTAAAGATTCCATTGTTGAGAATTGAAAATTTTAGGTGTTAAATTGATATATTTTAAGCTTAGATGTGAAAAAGGACTAAATTGTAAAGCTAATTGATAGTTTCATACAATAGGGACTAAATTGAAAAAAATGTAAAATTGAATGTAAAAAATAAGAAATAGGAGGTCCCTAGTGGACCATAGTGAAATCATATTTTAATTTGGAGTTTTAAATTGAAAGTTATGTTAGTCTCGGTTTTAGAGACTAAATTGAATAAATTGTAAAATTTGTATAAACTGACAATTGATTATGAATTGGTTGTTTATTGATAGTGCTATGTGTTTATGTTAATTAATAGCTAACGTGGACTAGGATTCATTGAGAGGGAAAGGAAAGTCCAAAGCCATTGACTAGTAGCTTGAAATTTTTGGTTTGTAATTCTATGATTTGGAAACCATTTAGTTGCCGCATATTTATATCATTATGCACTCTATGGAATTGGAGGTGAGTTCTTGATGATTGTTTGAGTCGAATTAATATGATTTGGATTGAATATTGAAGCAAAGACTAAATTGAATAGAATAGAAAACTTTATGACTTACTTGATATGTGAAATTGGGCTGATTTATATGTATTATTTATTGAATTAATAAACTGATGATGAAAATTAGAATGAATAAGCATGAATCGGATTGTATATTGAAATTGAAATTTGGTTACTTTATTAGTTGTTAGACCGAGTCAGATATAATTGACATGCCATATGGTTAGGTTATTATTTGGAAACCATTGTTCTCGGACAATATGGGGTGGTAATTTATATACTTGAGTCATTGTTTCTGGGCAATCCGGGGTGACCATTTTATCAAATTGTTCTGTGGGAAAACCATCATTACTGGGCAATCCAGGGTGGTAATACATAATTGTACAATGCCATCGTTACCGGACAATCCGAGGTGACGGATTTGCATATCCATTCTGAGTTCGTGTTGATTAATAGAGTTATAAATGAGAGAAATGCTATATGCCATGAAATTTTAATAATTGAAAATGAGCCTCGGGGGCCGAAAGTGAATTAATTAATGATAGAATGGTAATGTTGGAAATGTTGGGAATGGCTGAATGTTAAGGTCTGTTAGTTCTAGATATGGATGTGTAGGATCTAAATGAAAAGCATTAATTGGCTGAATATACATGGGAAGACAGCCAAATATTTTATACCATATAACTACTTACTGAACATAACTGAGATGTGCCTACCTACCACTATCTATGGACCCCCAAATAATAATAAAAATATTATTTTGTGTTTTTTCCTAAAAGGACCTTGAAAGTTGGCATAAAACCCCCCATCAAGGTTCATCTTAAGAAATTAAATACAGAATCTTCTTCTTCATCTTTGAGTGTTGCAACAAAAATGGTGATTAAGCAGTTAATAGCTTCTTATTGTATACAACACTCGTGAGTTTGAATAACTTTGCTGTTCACTATATATTTGAGTTTTTCATTTTACATATTTAATATTTGAGAGAATATTTGAAAATATGATTATTACTTATAATTATTAAACCTAAATAAATACTGAAATTCAAAATTCGGAACTCGAAAAATAAAAAAAATAATCACAATTAAAATTTAATTGTATTTAAATAAACTTATTAATTATATTTATTTTCAAGTTCTTCGATATTTTTTTCATTTTATACCAATAATGATGTGCCATTTTATTCTTAACTAATTGCATCAAATTATATTAATCCTTAATAAGATTTATTTATTTTATTAAAAGATTTATTATTTATAACCCAGAATTTAATTATAATGATAGAAGTTACTCAACAAAAGATCGTTTTTTTTTTTTTTAAATTACAATTTTTTTCAAAAAACATAATATCTTGAAAAAAGGGGATAAATATTAAATTTATACATGAACTTTGGTCTAATGTGCAATTTGATACATGAACTTCGATTTAGCGCAATTATATACATGAAACTCGAATTGTGGTTCATACGTATACATGAAACTTTGATTTTGATTCAATTGTGCAATTTAAAGAATCGAATACATACATTTATTTTTATATCGAATTAATTTTATTATTTGTGTATTCAAGATATCAACATAAAATTGTGTTATTTCGATAATATTGTTATTAATTTATGAAAATTAAATTAAATAAAAATTTCATAGGTAAAAAAACCGTACAAAATCAAACTTCATGTATAACTTTGCATGTTGGATCAAAGGGCTTTCTAAACCGAAAGAATTTAATATAAATCAAGAACTATCATATCAGATTATTAAGAATCAAAACAATATGCGGAATCGTATTTGACTATATTGTTGGAGATTGTCTAGAAGGTTTTTTTTAGAGGGATCTACTTACACCAGTGTGAAACTAAAGTAATTTTACACGCTTTCATATATTTTTGTATGATTCTTAATTTAACAATCCAACCATTAAATTTATTGATATTATTATACTTTTCATGTATGTAAATTTGTGTAGTCTCAAATAAAAAACTAAAATCTATTAAGTTAAACATCGTAAAATTTCAATTTATCCCCAAAAATATAAAATTTTAATTTAACACCTATAAAAAAATTATAAAAATATAAATTAATATAATCATGAAATTATATTTTAACTCTTATAAAAATATATAATTTAACTTCAATCCTTCGAAATTCAAATAGACCCAAAGACATAAAACTCAGAAGCAGGATAGTAGGAAGGACAGTACTTGCAGACGAAGGCCAACGTGATTCACGACCAAGATAAAAACATAAAGATGAGGCGGTGGACGAAGGCGAAGCAGATAACATCACTGTTGTTATCATAATTTATCTTCGACCACCACCCTATATTTTCTATCATTTATCTTCTTAATCTGAAAAGGAATACCTAGCTGCCTTTTACTAGAGTTTTCTTGCTTCTGTCGGAAACCACCTGTCCTCCTCCCAATTCGGATTAATCACGCACTCCTCTTATTAGAGGCCAAATATATCAAATTATTGAAATACCCTCAATTCTTAAACCAAATACACTTTAACAATCGTACTTTTATACAGCCAACTAATTGCATGTGTTTGCCATGCATTTTTCTAAACAAAAAATAAAATAAAACAGTTGTTCCCACCAGCATGATGTCTTATTTATTTGAGTATGGTCAGTAAACTATAGTGTGTGTATGTGTGTATATATATAGGTGTCTAGTGCAACGTCCGAAGCACAAGACAAGACAAGCGACCCAAAATACAAGAAAGATGGCCGCCGAATGTAAGAAGAGAGCCGTTCTGGTCGGATGCAACTACCCCAACACCACCTACGAGTTGAGCGGATGCGTAAACGATGCGCAAGCCACGAGATGCACGATCGTGAGCAGGTTTGGATTTGATTCCAAAAATGTTGAGCTCCTAACTGATGAACCAAAATCCATGATTAAGCCTACACGTGCAAACATTATGGCTGCGCTCAAGAAGATGGTGGCCGCTGCTAAAGAAGGAGATGTCCTGCTTTTCCACTTTAGTGGACATGGAGTTGTGAAGCTCATTGACCCCAACCAGCCTTCCAAGAAGGGTGAAGCAATTGTGCCTTATGATCTCAATCTCATTTTTGGTACATGGAGTTGTGAAGCTCATTGACCCCAACCAGCCTTCCAAGAAGGGTGAAGCAATTGTGCCTTATGATCTCAATCTCATTTTTGGTACGTAATCAACTCGGTAAATTAAATTATTAGAATAATCTCAATCTAAGCAAACTATTATTTATATCATATGGTGGCTGCGATGGTTGTGCAGACGTGGACTTGGGGCACTTGATTCAGCAACTACCAAGTGGATCAAGCTTCACAATCGTTTCGGATTCCTGCCATAGTGGTGGTCTGATTGATAAAAGTAAAGAACAAATTGGACCCCATACTACTCTAAGGGGTATAGCACCATCTGCTGATTACAAGACTAGAGGCATTTCTATTCAAACCTTATATCAGAGCCTACAAACAGCAGCCAACGTCATGAGCGTGACACAAAGCTTCTTAGACACAACAGCAGTTGCCAATGCCATCAACACTGGCACAGATAATATGACGGGTATTGGCTCTCTTTTTACCACAATCTTTGGGAACAATGTGAGTCTCAAATTCCTACCCCATTATGAACGTGATATTTTGAATTTGAGGTCACTGACGGAGGATGAGGGAATTCTGTTAAGTGGGTGCCAAGCCAATGAGCTTTCAATTGATATGCCAGCGAGTGACAAAACCGGAGGAAAGGCGTTTGGAGCCTTTACCTATACAGTTCTGAAGGTCATCAAGGAGAGCAATGGTGCATTAACCAATAGACAGCTTGTGGTGAAGGCTAGGAATGAAATAATAGCCCTAGGATTTGAAGACCAGCACCCTTGCCTTTATTGCAGTGACGAGAATGCTGCTGCAGCTTTTCTTGACCACCATCCCTACACCACTACAGGTGCGTAAGCTGCCAGGTTTGAACCAGGGTTATCGATCACTAGAGGTCGAAACTCTAAACTAAATAATAATGTGCTCGATCGGTGTGCACTACTACGAAGTTGAACTTAGCCTTCATTACTGCGTCTGTCTGTGTGTTTGCTTGTTACTATCGTATGCCTGTGTGTATTAAGGCCTTCAAGCTTATGTAATCGCCATGAATGGCTATTTCATGTATAATTATATGATAAAATAAAACGGCCTTTATATTTATAATTTTTTGCTTAGTTTATATAAAATTTTACAATAAAATTGTAAAATTTTACAAGTTTAAAAATAAAAAATAAAACAAAATAAAAAGAGATTATAAAAGAAAAGAAAAAAAAAAACAACCAAAAGAAACTCTAGCCAGAAGTAAAATCTCCTTTTGATTCAAACATTCGATCATCAACTTAAAAATAACTTCAATACATTTAATAAATTAATTCTAGTTGCTGACTCAATGCCGGGCAACCAATCTTCCATTGTTCGATTACCAAGAGAAAACTTGTTTGAAATTACTTTCCCTAATCGATAAATAACTCTATAACTTAGAACCTTAGATTTAACTTACCAGTAACATTAAGAATGAGAGAATTCAAATTCTAATCAACAAATTCTTCTCAGCGAGATTTATTTAAACTAGATCACAAATTCACACCACATAAGCATAAACTACGGCATGAAGAATTTATGGAATTTGTCACCGGTATTAGAATAAATTAAACCATTACGAATTTAACAATTCTAATTGATAAGACAACCATTCTAAGTTATCAAATACCGACCGAACATTTAATAAACCCGAGAAATTGTAATTAAAACATAAGTTGCATGAATACCAAAAACAAAAGAAAAATTAAAGCACATATTAAGTCTCACATATTTATTAAATCAAACTTCAATAAAACCTTCGACTAGATTGAAGAGTTTAGAAACCCATCAAATAAGAAAACAAAATAAAACTAAGAACGGCTAGGTCTCAGTATCCCCTCGTCTTAACCTAATCATGTCTATTCATAGGACAAAAATAATATAATAGAAAAAATACAAAAGTGGCCTTAATTACATAAACCAAAAATTTTCAAGATATTTTGACAATTTTGCCGTCAAACTTTCAGGCCCTTTTTGGATGTCTTCCTGATACTTTTGGGCTTCATCCGCAAAACAAATTTAGTTATATATGCTAATTTCCTTTGAATCGATATATTATGAGTCCGAAACGAACATTTGTAGCTTAAGTTATGACCAAATTACTAAAACTGCATTATATATGTTGAAAATACAAACTTTAAAACTTTTCAAAAATAAATTTTAAACTCTTTTTTCTTCAATTATTCTGTAAATCAATAATAAATAAAATATAATATAATCAATATAAATAATATGATTTAAGAAAAAAAATATCACAAATAAATTGAAAAATTACGTCCTTACTTTTTATGGAGGGATTTTTAAAAAATATTTTGGAGTTTTGGTGTGTTGGGCTTTTGCTGTACCTTCATTAGCTTTTACCTTTCGGTTTTTAATAATCGAGAGCCAATTTTAATTAAATTATAAAAAAGCATCTTTTTCAGCTAAAGAATAAAATATTTGTATTACAAAATTACATCTATAAAACCATAATCAAATTGCTACTGCCTTTGTAAATTTTTTAAAATTTGAGTTAGGTAAACTTAATTGCATGTGAGCCAATTTTTTAATCTAATAACTAAGTTCTAATAGTTTAAGATGAAATTTGATATGATAAACTCATAAATTTATTGGATTCCCATTTTACATGTAATTGTATAAAATTAAAATTTACATTGAATAAATATTTATATATATCCCGATATGTTATAAACTTTGTTTAATTGTTCCTAAGCCATTCCTTTTTACTCAAGAATGTCACTGGTTTTTCTTCACAAATATACAAATCTAAATACAAAATGTAACTTTTTCTATATTATATTCGTTCCATTTAGTCATTGAATTCTTTAAATAAAATAAGAGAGGGTAAACTATACTTAAGGCCATTGGGTTATTAGTGTATTTACATTTTGACCATTCAATTTAAAAAGTTACAAATTGATCATTGAGCTATTTGAAGGTTATCATTTAAGTCCATTAAGTTGCTAATTAATGGATGTCTACTGTGGTTAACTCATATTCATCATAGGGTCAATTAGACTCAAAGTCACTCAAATATTAGTATGGTTACATTTTGACCTCTCAATTTCAAAAAAAATTACAAGTTGGTCACTAAATTATTTGAAAGTTTTAAGGACCTCCTTCACAATTATATTTCAGTAATCTCACCATCGTCCAACCTCCTCCTTCAACAAAGAAACACATCAAATTATAGCTTTTTCCTTCCACTTTTAATTTTATGATTCAATAAAAAACATCTTACTTTTTACTGGAGTACTGTACAATTAATTGAAATGAATGTATTTATTAATTATTAATATTTTTAATGCTTATTTAAAATTAAAATTATATTTTATTTTTTATCGAATTAATCAATCCACCTAATTGAAAAAAAAAAATTATAGATCTAATTGACTTGACTTCAACCTTATTTTAAATTGGATTTACTTTAAGTGACATAAAAAATAAACTTAGTGATTTTATTCACTCTACCTAACAAGAATTTTTTTTATATGAATTGGAGAATAGCTGTATCAGCTTGTATTTTTGTTTGATGTGCTTTACAATGGATTCGAAGGCCAAATATTTTATTTTATTTATCAAATTAATCCTTCCGCGCAGCGCTTTTCACATGGTCGTGTCCCTTATTTTACAGTGTTACCCAAACATTTATGAAATGTTCTGTTTAATCCCTGAATAGTCCTCGAACTATTTTTAGAGTTTTGTTTCTCTCAATTGAAACCCTGATAGTATGCATATTGGAATTTATGACCTGAATGACTGAATTATTCCTATTATATGCGTGATTATGAGAACAATACATGCGTATCGCTGTCGTTGAACCAAATACATGTTTAGCAAGTTTATTGATATTGTAATGATCTACTATATATAAGCATATGTAAATTGCTACTGTGTTGACTTGTTTCAAGCATGTTGATTAATACCATATCGATCCATTATAAGCATGATAATTACTACTGTATCGACTTATTATAAGCATATCATGTTGCATTGCATGGGGTGAGAGACAATAAGAAAGAAGGAAGAGTTGACACTTTGACATCGGGAGGGTCTCTGTTTGAAATTGCTTTTTTCTTATTATTTTAAAGTAATTCAAGATTATTATTTGAAATTTTGGTTATTCAGAAACTGTATTGTTTTATTTTTGAACTGTGAAGTAGGATTTAGATTTTGGGTTATATAGCATGCATGGCATTTAATTAAATTCTAGGATGTCGAAATATAAATTTAAATTATTTATGCATGGAATTTTATTTTCATTAAAACTATGTTCAATATCTCTTTTCTGTTGCATGAGCATGTAAATGAGGTTTGATATATATATATATAAATCAAGAATCTAACCTTTACAAAATAATCATTAAAGAGCAACCGGCTTCCAAAATTAAAGCAAATGTTTTAAGCAAACTGTTTTTAAATTCCGATAATTCTGCTAGGCTATTTCGGATGGACGAATTCGGACTTAACGTTTAGGTTGGATTGAGGAGGTTACACTTTTTTTTTTTTTTTTTTTTTGTTTGGTATTGTTGTTTGCTCGATTATGGTTGTGATAATATTTGGTTACTGGTTTGGGATTAGGGTGGGGGAATAGTGTTGAGGTTTACTTTAAAAATCATAGATTGGAATCTCATTTCAGATCTAATTGAATAAAAAAAATCATAGATTTTAGACTGGGTTTACTTTAAATGAGATAAAAAATAATGGATCTAATTGACTTATTTTAGATTGGATTTACTTAAAATGACAGAAAAAAAAAATAAAAAAAAATCATAGATCTAATTGACTTATTTTAGATTGGATATATAATCTTAGTTGGTTCATTGATTGACGAAATGTAAAATAAAATCATCATAGAATTTGCTTCCTTTTTCACTTCTTACCATACAAAGTTTGAAGCATACAATATTTTATTGTACGCATTTCTCTAGTCAATTTTGAACAAAAAACTTGTAATCATAAAGAATAAAATAATTGTATTACTAAGTTACAAATATAAAAACATAATCGAATCACTACTGCCATTAAATAAATTGCATGTGATCATATTCTCTCTTATTACATCTAAAATTTGATAGATAATATTTTTTAAGAGTTTCACTATTACGAAAACAATATGGTGTGTGTATATAGGTTCTTAGTGGGACGGTGGAAGCACATTAATACAAGGGTACAAGCAACACAAAATACTCAAATTAGCAAAGCAAGATGGCCGCTAGGGTTACGAAGAGAGCAGTTCTGGTAGGATGCAACTACCCCAAGACCCAATTCGGCTTGCATGGTTGCATCAATGATGTGAAAGCCGTAAGAGATGTGATCCTGAACCTTGGGTTCAAGGAAAGCGATGAGCCAGGGTCGTCGGTTCTGCCTACTGGTGCAAACATTAGGGATGCACTTAATAGAATGGCGTGAAACGCTAAAGCAGGAGATGTCCTATTTTTCTACTTCAGTGGACATGGAACACGCATTCCAATCTTTCTTCCTGGCCAGCCTTTCAAGCAAGATGAAGCAATCGTGGCTTGTGATTTAAATCTTGTCACTGGTAGGTTTTTGTTTGAATTTATATATTTGTTTTAGCAAAATATATATACATATTCATACCCTATGGTTTCTGCAGATGTGGACTTCAGGCGTTTTGTTAACCGGCTACCAGAAGGAGCAAGCTTCACAATCCTATCAGATTCGTGCCACAGTGTTGGCTCATTGAAAAAGAGAAAGAACAATTTGGTGGCGAGCATTTGCCGACACCAGTCAATCCCAACAACCCTAAACCGTCTACGGTTAAGGCTAAGAGTCTTCCTTTTGATATCATACATGGTGTGACAGATACAGCAGCAGGCCTCCTACACGACGCAGTAAATATTGGCCAAAAGATTTACGGAATCTTCGGGGAAGATGTGAGTCTCAAATTCCATCCTCACTACGTAGATGGGTTAATGGTGATGGATCCACTGACGGAGGATGATGGGATTTTATTAAGTGGGTGTGAAGCCAATGAGACATCATATGACCTGGTTTCGGAGAATAGAGCGTTTGGGGCGTTCACTGATGCAGTGGTTCACGTACTCAATCAGCACATGGTCATGGGTGATGGAATAGGCAACAGACAACTTGTGGCTGAGGCTGCCAACTTTTTGACGAACAATGGATTCGAGCAGAACCCTGGGCTTTATTGCAGTGATGGGAATGCAAACGCAGCTTTCTTGGGTGGCTTTGCTTAAATTTCCGATCAAAATGCTGGTGCTCAGGCTGTCAGTGTCATGAATAATAACGTGCTATGTTTTGCACTACTACTAGAATAAATTTGACAGCCTGCTGACTTATATCTACCTACCGCTGTTTTCCTATGCTTCTCCGTTTGTTATGTGTGAAATTCTAGTGTATTGGTCTTCAAGCTTATGCCACTAGCCTATTTGTAATGTTCATCATGCTATAATGATAAATAAAAGCTTTTACTGTCTTTTTTTTTTTTTTTTAATAGTCAATCTGTCCATGACAGAAAAATGAAACTGCATACACAGATGCAGGCCACCGATACCATACATCAGACCATATCTACTGCAGCTAAACTCAAACAACACAGCAAAACTGAAAAAAAAGGGGACACAGGTAAAAGACACAAAATCTGCTAACACCTGATCCAACTAGAGCACAAAAACAACACACCAAACCTGCTAATGCATTCCAGGACTTTTTTTTCACTATAGAATTTTTTAACTTTACAAGTTAAGGATGGGGTCGGACATTGGACAAATAGAGTGGAGAAACTCAAGGTGTCCAGCCATCTTCATCAATAACCTTCCAAATAACATGCATTAGGAGAGTGATTTCAAGGTTAAGCGGGTCCCATTCTACCATAAACCGCTTGTGCTAAATATGACACACTTCAGTTCAAGATCTTCATTTTGGAAGAGATCCTTCCCGGTCGGCCACAAAGGATACATGCCGACCAACATCAATCACTCTGGACCAATCAACAAGGTGTCCGTAGTGGATTCATCAGGTGGGGAGGATTGGAGTGTAGGGTTCCACAAGCTCGATTCATTGAAAATGTTTACATTAATTCCATTCAACGTTTTCGATATTTTTATAGAATTTTACTATTTTTTTTTTATAATATTTGTTTTATTTCATTACTTTTAAATAATATTTAATGTTTGAAAATATCTTACATATCTATATTTAAAAATTAAGATTTTTAAGCATTAAAAAAATTTTGTTACATCATCAAAATTTAAAGACATGAAATTATTATTATACACTTATTCATAAAAAAAATTATTTTATGGACTTTTCTCACCACATTATTCATGGACTCTCTCCAATTATTTAATGACATTTCAACAATTTTTTTCATGACATTAACACATAATCTTGATAATTTTTTTACCCTCAACCCCAAATCCTAAACTCTAAATCTAAAATCTCGAACTTTAAACCCATAATATAGAACCCCAAACTCGTAACCTCAGATCTTGAACCTTGAATTCCAAACTTGTAACCAATAACCCAAAACACTTGAATCTTAAATCAAAACTCTAGACCTCAAATCCAAATCCAAAACCAAACCCTAAATTTTAAATCTCGACCTTAAAGTTTAAGATTTAAGGTCTAATCCCAGGGTTTGAGTTCAAGGTTCGAGGTTTTGGGTTTAATATAAAACAACTACCAAAATTATGTGTCAATGACATGAAAAAAATTACACAAAAATTATTATTATTATTTTTAAATTGGTTGCACAAAAATAAAAAATATTAACTTATGAAAAATTGAAATTTGTTAAAGAAGAAGACACGTTTGTTTATAATTACTTGTATGTTAATTTAGAAGATCGAAATCACAAGATCGAAGATTTCAAGAAATCAATAAATTCAAATACATTTCCACATTTAATTTTATTATTAATGATTTGATACGATAGATCTTAATAAAATTTTATAATTTTGTTTTAAAGTTATAACGTTAATAGTTTGTTCGACCACCACCCTGTAGTTTCTATCATTTATCTTCTTTGTCCGAAAAAGGAATACCTAGCTGCCTTTTGCTACAGCTTTCTTGCTTCTGTCGGAAACCACCTTGTCTTCCTCTTTGTCCATCGCAGCACCTGTCCTCCTCCCGATTCGGATTAATCACCCCGTCCTCTTATTAGAGGCCAAATATATCAAATTATTGTTTAATATTGTTTTATTCATAATATATTTACATGTGTATCTTAAATTATTTATTATCATGTTTACTTTTATGTTGTTATTGGTTACAAAAGTTTCGTATTATCTTTAAGATTATTAAATTTATTTGTATGCTACGAATCATTTACTGAATATTTAACCTTCAATTAATTTCATCTTGTCAAAACTTATTTTTATTATTTAAACTCCATATCAATTAGAGTTGATTACAGTTCGGATCAGACCAAGCCTCGATAAAATTTTAGATTCATTTTTTAAGTTCGAATTTAACTTGAAAAATAGGTTTGAAATTTTGTCCTATTAATTTTTTTTTAGATTTTTTCTCTCAATCATAATTTTACAGAGTTTAAGGCACTGGAAAATCCAAGCCACACCAGGACAAAAACAGAGCTGCATATAGCAGCAATCTCTTGAGCCAAATATCTCAAACAGTTGAGAACAAACCAAAAAATAAAGATACTCCCAGCACTAGTCTGAACAAACAAAGCTACAAAAACATCAATACAACCAACAGTTTATCCCAAATAGTTATTACCTCCCACCAGAATCCACCTCCTGCTGCCTCCCAAGCTGAGAAACCACCATTTTTTCTCTGTAAAGATAGAAGAACATTGACAGCATCATAAAATTGCTCTTCTTCCAATTTCTCACCAACCATTTATGGTGCCATCGTTGCAAAAGATATACATCACCCCTCGCAAAGCATCTGACCACCAAGCTTTAAACACTTCATCTCTCTTGATTCCAGCAATGGCCAAAGCATACACCATCTCATTACCCCTCTTTTCAGCCTTCGAAAAGGAGACCCTTCCTACCTTCTCTACTCTTCTTTCTATCTCTGTAATAACAATTTTAAAAAATATAATATATCAAATACACTTTTTTTTTTTTTTGCGACATTCATTCTGTTTTAAAATATAAAACAGAAGCATATAGTCTGCAGATGCAGAACCCAGGTAAAAGCCACAGCAAAAACAAAACACCAGCAGCAGTCCATGGCAACAGCCATAATTCAGTCAGCATTACAAATCAAATAAAAACAGAATCACAATACAATCATCACCACCATGCCTTGAATGTAGCCTTTTGATTAACCCCTGCAGACGCCAAAGCTATTGCCATATCGTTTCCATTATGTTCTGCAACAGAAAAATCCACCTCGCCCACACATGAACATCTTTTTTCCATTTCTGAAAATGAATCCAGCAAAGACCAAGGTCTCCTGTCAATATTCCTTATCCAATTGTACACCACCCTTGATCCTACTTCAATTATTATCGCACCAGCTACCTTTCATTCCATCTCAATCAGAATTTCCAATGCTTTATTAACTGATTCCACTTCCGCTGAATTAGCATCCTTAGCAGCTTCACCGGGGCCAGAGAATGTAGCTCGCACAATTCCTTTCCCATCTCTGAAAACACCACCACACCCCACCGCTTCCTCGAAAGCCATTCCACACAGGCTCCAATTTACATTCTGCTGAACAACACCACCATAATCACTATTGTATTTTACATTCATCGTATGAGGCTTGAATCCATAATAATCCTCTCATTTTTTACTGGAACAACAATGATTCCATGGAAGGAACCTTTCCATCAAACACCTTCGTATTCCTTGCTAACCGAATTGTCCAACAAGCAACTGCAATCGCAATTAACCACAAACATTTTTTGTTTCCCAACAATTACACCTTAAAACATAAATCATAGAACTCCCCAAAGCCCCCTACAGGCAATCAACCCACACCCCACCAGTTCAAAAATTTCCTCCACAAAATTGCATTTAAAAGGCAAGTGATCTGCTCTTTCCTTCTCCCTTTGCGCACCATGGACAGTTATTCAGAAGGTTTTGGATCTTTACCCCTTTCATAATTAAAAAGTCTTTAGTGGGGACTCTATCTATTGCTAACAACCAAAGAAAACTACGAACCCTAGGTGGGACTTTTAACCATCCGTATTTTATCGAATGCGAACTTGCTTATTTCCCCTTCTCCCATGCACAGTAGAGCGGTGAGCTTTTTAACTAAAAACACCCCTTTGTCATCATGCATCCAAATAATTCTATTTTCCCGTTCATTGCAATACTCCCATACACTTCACCATGTCCAAAAGTTTACTAAGAGACCTTAATTCTCTATCCAACAATGGTCTAACAAAGAATTCATCCCATTTGCCATTAATAAAGCCACTGTCAACTAAGCAATCAGCTACCATTCCATTCTTCAAATTTGCCAAGCCGAAAACATTAAAACAAATATTTCCCTAACAAAATAACGACTAAAACACATCATGATCAGCTCTAATATATATTAATGAATATATTATTTCTATTCTCTAAATCAATTTATTAAGCGATGTAACTTGCTGATTCGGTTGAAATAAATAGAGAAAGAAAAAAACTAAGAAGCTCATGTGATTTGGGCCGATCTAAAACTTGTTAAAAAAACCTTACCCAAAGTTCTGTTCGTTTAGAAAACGAGTTTTATTTTTTGTTTAAACTTATTTTTCGATTCTATATTTGTTCAAACCCTCTCACATTTTAAGCTGATTTATATTTTTTTATTACTAACTTGTAAATCGAGTCAAGCTAGATCAATTTTATTTCTCGGCCTACGGTGAAAAAATCATCTTATATTTTATTTTTTAAGTAAAAAACAACACAAAAATCTGATGACAACTACAGTGGGAATTTTTAAAATGAAAACCAAAATGATTTTAGTCATTATATCAAAATAAATTATTCTATAAACCTTAGATTTTGTACTTGAGAACTTTTAAAATGAGAATCAAAATTATTTTAGCCATTAGATCAAAATAAATTATTCTAAGCATTAGATTTTGTATTTATCTTACGTTACTAAAATAAAATTAGCAACAACCAATCTTTTCCTTTTTTTTCTTTTCATCGTGTAATTGAAGTCTCAAGTTAAAAAAACTTTGATAATCTTTAATTTTAATTTTTTTAAGAAAAATTAAAATGAAAAGCATGAGATTAAAGTTATTTAAGATTAATCAATTTTGGTATTAGATATTTGTTTATCTTGATTGAAAAAATTGATCCATTATTCCATTCTAAAAAATTGAAAATTTTTTCATTTGTTGAATAAAAAGTGAAAAAAAAATTAGATGACCATTCCATTCATAAAAAGAATTGAGATTTTTTTCTTAGTTGATTTCAACTATTACTTTTAAATCAGCCAATGAAAACATCTCAAATTTTTCAAAATGGAATTTTCGAAAAAAAATTTTAATAAAAAAATGAATATTTAATATACAAATTAATTAATCTTAATAACCCTAATATCTTACTTTCAATTCTAATTCTTTTATAAAAAATAAATCTGAAAATAAAAATTATCATTTTGTTTTAATCTAAAAGAAGAGTTTTAATTTATTTTTATTTAATGGTTAAAATTATTTTATTTCTTTTGGTTTTTATTTTAAAAATTTTCATTATAGTTGCGACTAAAAAATCTGAAAAACATTTTGTGCATTCTTTACCATTCCCAACTTCATTACCATTCCTACATGCTTTATCATGTGCATTCTTACGTGTCACAAGTTAAAAGTCACACAATTAAATTAAATGAATAATTTATTGATTATTAATTATTTTAATATTTAATTTTTATCAGATAATCAATTCTCACTTTATATAAATTCTGTTCGTTTTTTTCTAAATTTAAATTACTGAAAAATTTTAACATTGTTTTAAGTTAGATTTAAGTTTAATGGCATCAAAATAACATAGCATGAAAGGATTTTATTGACTCTACCAAATGAGAAATTGTTTTACTTGAACTTGAGATTGATGCATAGTTTGATGTACATTAGAATTCGAGGGACCACAAGAATAATTGTGAAGAAGATAAATTCATGTTTTAATGAAAATAATAAATATTTTTTCATATATTTAATTTAAGATATATTAAGTGTTTTTATAATTAAAATACGACTTATCATCAGGAATATTCAGTGAATAATAATAGAACATGAAATCTTGAATAATGATTTATTAGACCCTAACTTTATAAAAAAAAAAGTCATTTTAGTCTTCAATTTAATTTTTCGTCTCTTTCAACCTTTGAACTTGTATTGTTTGTCAAATCACCCCAAAATAGATAGAAAAGATAATGTCAGTTAACTTTGCTAACGTGACATCCGTGTGAAAGTCCATGCGTATCTCACGTTAGCAATTAATTTTTTTTAAAAAATAAAATATTAACAATATTAAAGAAAATATTTTTTTTTGTATTTTTAATAATTTTATACTTTTTTGAAATTTTTTATATTTTAAAAAATAATTAATTCCTGACGTGGCATGTGGATTGACAGATTTAATTTTTTCTATAAAGTTGGAAGGTCAAATAAGTCATTATGTCTAAAATAAAAAATAGTGGCAAACATATAAATAAATCCTAGTAGCTTTGTTTAAACATAATTAAATAATAATTAATTATAAGTAAATACTAGTAACCTAAACTCTAAACCTAAGACCCTAACTCTTAAATTCTATACCCTAAACTTTAAACCCAAGATCATAAACCTAAACTCAATATCCTAAAATCTAAAATCGAGAGTTATTAGTATTTATTTATAATAATTACTAAATAATACTTAATTATGTTTGTTGAGGCAAAATATGCTGAGTGGCGCTGGGTAGTGCCAACTATAGATTGCTATTGAAGTCGTTAAATACTTGTCTTATTTGGTTTGACAATTTAATGAAGAAAATAGTTGGATCTTGTTATATGCAATTTAATTGAAGATTTCTTTAGTCCATCTACGAAAACCAATCATTGGCTTTTGGAGATTGGATTGGATTCGAGTGAATCAAATCAACCTTTGGAATATGGAGGATCGATCAAGATTATGCTACTATTTTGGAAGTCATATCTTCGATTGATTGTTCTTTGATTAGTGTGATTGTATTAGCTAATTTCAAGGTGTTACTTTGTATTCACTTAAATTTTATGTTAGCAAGCCGAATGAAATATATGTGGAGAGGGTTGTATAATTTATGTACGAAAACTTATTGAGTGCATTCGAATTTGTTCGTTAATGAACGTTTTTGTGAGAAAGTGCAAAATGTATTGTAACATTATTGAGAGTATTTAGTACCCAAGTTCTCAAGGGGGAGGGATTTGGAGGTGAGTATTCTAGTCTTTAGGTACAAAGATGAGATCTCTATATTTGAGGAGTGATAGAATATGAATCATTTGTTATATTCGTGTTCAAAGATAGTGAAACTACTCACTGAGCTAGACTTCACATACATAGGGAAACCGAACTGCGTAAACAAAACTCACCAGTTCAATGACTTAAATGAAAATATTTGTATAGTTCAATGACTATTTTGTAACTTTTTGAAGTTAAGTGACCAAAATGTAAACATATTAATAGTTTAATGATCTTTGGTATAGTTTACCCTAGATAATAAAATATAAATTGATATTATAAATATCCAATCCCTTATACCACCTTACTAATATTAGCTTCCCCGCTACCACATAGATACTGCCTACCCACACGTTCAACATATTGTACCACTTGCTCGCTACCTACCTCTTCCTTGATTCCTGAGATAAGTCAGTCCACCACCTTGATTTATCTGTTTTCGTTTCATCTTCCTCGTGAGTCTCCTTCCCCTTCGTTTTTAATATATGTATCAGGTGGCTTTTTTTTATTTTATTTTAAACATATATAGGTGTTTGTTTGCTTGTGATGGGATGGTTTGCTGCAAAAGGTGGCTTTTCTATCATTGAAAGGGCTTGGTCTCACCAATGCCTAACTCTGTAATATTCAGATTGAGCAAAAAAAAAAATTTATTACATCAAGGTCGAGAAGACCACCGCGCAGAGCACGAGAATAGGGCTGAGAGGCGCACGGCTATACCCTAACGAAAAAACTCATTCAGGCTCAAGTTTGAGCTATTTTTTTTTTTTTTTTGCACGAGAACAAGACCCAAATCATTACGTTTGAAAGTTTTTTTTTGAAAAAATAAGTTAACAAATTTTATTTCAATCGAAGAAAAACAAATTAAATAAATACATAATCTGACACGTCCACCGGAAACGGTGAAGTAACCTGACAGAAGCGATTTAAACAAAACAGAAAATTAAAAGTATTTCTCAATATTGAAACAAAACTAAAATCATCTATTTCCACGATCAATCCACAACTAAATTTCATCACCAGCAAGCGAATTGAAACGTCTCTCTTTGATTTTTCAAATAGAAGAAAATAATTGCTTTAATCGATCAGGAAAAGAGAACCGTCACCTCCCTGAGGAGAGAATCGAAGTTCAAGAGTCGGTAATATCTCCGATATCAGGGTCAAGTATCAGTAATCGGGCAGACCCACCCATCTCCAATCCAGTGTCGCAGCGTTTTCGAAAGCCATCGAGGATTTCTCCATCCAGTACATGGAACAAGAATATGATTGGCCTAAATCGACGAGCACACGTGCGGAGTTGTTAAATCGACACGGTAAAAATCAAAAAGTTAAGTTCTCGAACCTATTGCTTTTTGCCTTATTCTCCTTCACAATAACACTAACTATTGAGTCGTCATCTATAAAAGATTGAAGCTTCTTATTAGGCCTGTTCACGGTCGGGCCAAGTTGCAGCTAAGCTTGTTTCTGGTTTAGCTCCTCTAAAAAACTTATTTTATTGTTTAAAATGATAAAATAATAAAAATATATTTTATATTAATTTTTATAATTAAATTTAAATTTAAAATATTTTTATTACTTAAAGTCTATTTTGGTTGAGTCGAGCCGGCCGGGACATAAAAACTTCGTCTAAACTGGTTCATGGACAAGTCTAGGCCTTATTACTTTCTTCTTCTTTTTTTAAAATTTTGAAACAATTTATATATATTTTTTGAATTTTTTATTTAATTTTGAAGTTTAAATAATTATTTTTCATAATTTTTGGTAAATCTTTTACATTTTTTATTGAAAATAAGAAAAACTTTTAATTTTTTTAAAATATTTGTATGTAATCACCACGTCAATAATAGGGGCGAAAAATATGGTATTGGCAACTATCATTGGAGGCCCAAACAAATGTCGAAGGTTTGGAAAGGAGTTGTGGAAGTTAGAAGACACGAAGGGATGGAGAAAATGTTAGGTGAAGGAAACTTTATATGGGGCGTCGGCAGTGGGCGATCAGTTTCATTTTGGATGGATCATTGGATTGTAGTGTGTGCTTTGAAAGACAGATTCCCCAGACTTTTCTTCTTGGCTTTGAAGAAAAATATCATGGTGGCCCGAGGCTTGGGATGGTCTTCACAAGGGTGAAAGATTTTTCAAAAGAGATTTGTTTGAACGGGAGAGGGTCTCTGCAATGGAGTTGTGGCAGATTTTCAAAGGGGTTGACAGCAAAGGGAAATGTACTGTGAAGAAAGTTGTGTTTTCTCTTGATTGTGAGGTTCTTCGGCGCATCAAAAGGGAAAAGAGTGGATTGCTGAAGAGATCATTTTCCTTCGCAAAATGCGATCTGTTTGTTGGATTAGAGCCAATATTGGTGGTAAGTGAACTTGGTTGGTGGCATGAACCATGGGTTGATAATGGTTGATTGAAAGGGGGCAACATCCTTTCCTTGCAGATGGAGCAGACGTCTCTTCATTTTTATTTTATGTACTGTATTCAGAGTGAAGAAAGGCTTGGGGGATGGTGTGGGGCGATTGTTGGGGTTGATTTATCGGCCCTTGGAGTGGATGGGATTGATTGCAGCGGAGTGTAAGGCTGTTCGTCCACAGATGTTAGTGATTGGGCTGCCTACTGAAGATATGGTTTAGATGTTGAAGTATGCTGGAAATGCCCAAGGGTGGATGTTGGATTAAGCCTTATATCAATTATATAGTATTCATGAACTATATAAAAATCTTAATTTCTTGCATAAATATATATAATTATTTATTGTGATTCTAACTCAAATTAAATAGTTTTGAATAATATATAATTCATAAAAGGTTTAATTACCAGTAAGTAAGTAGTGAAATTTGAAAATAGAATTAATCATTTACGTCTTGATCTCTAGAGAGTTATGTTGGAGTCTAATTTTGTCCAGGATCCAACTCCAAAATTAAATTGATAAATTTTTTGTTTTAATGTCCAAATTACAAAACTAATTGTCTAATTATAAATTTTGAGCCCACCTAAACCAATTACCCAATTACAAAAATAGCCCAAACTTAAAAACAACCCTAATTTCCCAAGCACCTTTTCAACCGCTCCTATGCTGCCCTTCACTTGCCTCTGCAATCACTGACACCGCCGAAAGCACCACCCACTACCATCATCACCTGCAAACAAAAGGAAGACAGAATGACAAGATAGAAAAGCAGCCAATACATTGTAATATTTGACTATAAAAGCTGTATGAAAAAGATTTGGAAGGGCTCCTTTTCCTGCTCCGATTTTTGTAGGAAAAATGAACATTGAGCAATAACAAAAATAGCAAAAATTTTAGTTTATGTGTTTGTTTTATTTTACATGTATATATATACATACACGTATGTACATAGATAGATAGATGTACATTTTTATTTTATTTTTACTTTATATACATGCCCGCATACATATCTATGATTTTATGATTTTTATATATATACATGCATGTACATAAATATATATAAAAATATGCATCTTTATTTCTATTATTGTTTACTTACACATTGTGCATATATATACAAATAAATATCTTGATTTTATCTCTATTTTTTTTTCATACGTGTGTGTATATATGTAAATAGATGTTCATCTTTTTTATTATATTTATATATGTAAAAAAGGGGTTAGAATAGATTCGAAAAATACAAAAAATAAAACAAAAAAATCACTTCTTTTTAACCTTTTTGAAAAATAAAGGCTCGATTTTGTTAGATCGAAGCTCGATCTACGACTTGAAAGTGAAAAAATAAAAAAAAGAAATTTTTTTTACCTTGGGCCGACGTGCACGGCGGAGGCGGCGATGACATTCGGCTATGGTCGGTGGTTGGAGATGGCTCACCAAAAAAAGAAAAAAAGAAAGAAGAGACTAAGGAGAGAGAACAGAGGATTTTTGGTTTTTTTTGAAGAAGAGAGTGTGAAAAAAAAAAAAGGAACAAAGGTGGGTTATGTCGAGAGCCAAAACTACGTTGTTTTGGCTTAGGCATCCAAGCCTCAAAACGACATCATTTTGGCATAAGACTTAAGAATCAGATTTTTAAAAAATGGGCTATTTCCCCATTCGATCCTTCCACATTTTTTGATTTCTACAATTAAGTCCTAATGCTTTTTTAATTTATTTTTAAATTTACCCATTAATTTCATTTCATTTTCGATTTATCCCTTGACTTTTTGAAAGCTCAGGAAGCTGCGACGTGTCCCTAATTTGGCTTATTTATGCAATTGGTCCTTCTCCTTTTTTTTTGGCTCCAATTTTGCCCTTAAATCAAGTTTTGTTTTATTACAAAATTAGCCCAGGAATTTTAAATGATTTTGCTCGAGAGGCTGCTCACCATGTTTTGGTTTTATTGCCTTAAAGGTCTCTAAACTATCCAAAAATTCTATTTTTGACCCCGAAACTTTTGAAAATTATATTTTTTACCCCCAAACTTCAAAAAATTCCATTCTTGACCCCAAAACTTTCAAAAATCACCATTTTGCCCCCGAATATCCAAAAATTCCATTTTTAACCCCAAAACTTTCAAAATTACCCTTTTACGCTCGAATGTCCAAAAATTCCGTTTTTGATCCCGTTTTTTTAAAGTTACCGTTTTACCCTCGGGTGTTTAAAATTCCATTTTTAACCCTGAACTTTCCCAAAATTACCATTTTACCCCCGAGAATCCAAAATTACCATTTTGCCGTCGGGTATCCAAAAAGTCTCATTCTCAACTCCGATTGCATAATTTTTCTTCCTCATCAATATTTGCATTTAATTTTAATTATTATGCACTCGTATTTTGCATCTTTGATTTTTGCATATCATTTATCTGCTTAATTATCTTACTTCGTGTTATTTAATATCCATTATTAACTGCTTATTCATATTAAACTCGCATGTTTGTTTTCAAAATTGTTTTCAAAATTGTTTTCATAAAAACTTTAAAATCTAGGCAATATTCTTTTATTTCGAGTTTCGAAAATTTGCGCCTTAACTTTCTAGGTGCAATTTTTCTTCAAATCGAAATAATCGAATACCCTTAATCGAGACAATGTTTCCTTATCTTCGATTCTGAAAATTTGCGCCTTAACTTACTAGGTGCAATCTTTCTTCAAATCGAGATAATCAAACATCCTTTTCCCAAAATCTTAAAAAGTTTTACAAAGGAAAGCGCGTTATTTCTGGATCTTGAAATGTTGTATCCTAACTCACTGGACGTAACTTTCTTCCTCGATCACTTTGAAATAACGACTTCCAAACAAACTCGATTTCTCTTAAACTTAACTCATGCACTCAAGGATTGTATTTTTAAACTTTTTTCGAGCTTTCAAAATTTTACAAACAAAGACCCTAAGATAATCAATGTGGTACCAATTTTGGGCGTATGAGGGTGCTAACCCTTCCTCATGCGTAACCGACTCCCGAACTTATTTTCTGGATTACGAAGACCAAAATGTTTTTCAAAACGGATTTTAAACGTTTTGAGGTGATCCAATCACACCATAATAAAGATTGGTGGCGACTCCTATTTTCCAACATTAAAATAATTTTCGAAACTCGTCGTTTTTCAAAAAAGATGGTTTCGACAAGCTAATTTCGAGTATTGTTGGTATTGTGAGACATTATAAAGGAAGAAGAAAGAAAAAATTAAAAAATATATATAGAGAGAGAAACAACGTAAAATAAAATAAGAGTTAAATTTTTTTTAAGTTTATATGACCCGACAGTCTATAATTGATTGTAATTTTTTAACGAATATAATATTTTGGTATAAAATGAGTGATGAAAGAATAGTTTAGGTACTACTTATAACCAAAAAGAAGTATAGGTATCAACTTGAGAAAAAGAGTATTGCTTAGGTACTGTTGAAGCCCAATTTTGATCGGGCCCAACACTGAGTCCAATTTTTAATTTTAATTTACTTTAAGTTTGAATTTGTTCTAAATTTAAATTCATTTTTGAGTTTAAATTTACTTTAAATTTAAATTTACTATAAATTTAAATTAACTAAAAAGTCCATTTACAAATTAATGTCCAAATTACAAAGGCCCAATCGGACCCGGAACACAAACACAAATCCAATTACAATGGCCCGAAATTGCCTAAACACAAATTCTAAACCTAAACCCAATGACCCAATCTGCTCCCACTTGCATTGTTACCAACTACCTATCTCCCCACCAACCAGACAGTGCCACGTCGGCAACCAAGTTGCCAACTAACCATCTTCAACTTACCACCGCCATTGCTGCAGCCTCTATTGCCGCCACTGCGCCTGCAAAAGGAGATTAGACCAGCAATTAGTTGCATAAAAACAAAACTAAATGATTGTAGATATGGCTATAAAGCCGGAATGAAAATCAATTGTAAAGGGGACTACCCCTTGGTTACACACTCACAAATCAATACAAAAACAGACTTCTTTTGTATTACAAATCCATATAAGCAAATAGATCTTCAAAGCAGTTGGCAAGTTGAAACAGGAGCAATTAATAATCAGCAGATAACATTTGGGCAAGCATATCAAACATCTCAAGTCAGATTCAAAGCCTCAAGCATTAAGTGTCCAGGTATTCACAATATATGCTTTCATAATTGAGATTTTAATGCTTTAAATTAATAATATACATTAATATACATTAACATATTTATTAACCACTTCACTACCAACATTCATTAGTCATTATTTTCTTAGTTTCCAAAGCATTAAATAAAAACATTAATAGTAATATATATATTAGTTACAACCTAATAAATATTATTAATAATAATATTATTAATAACAGTAATAATGAATTTATTAATAATAATAAATAAATATTTAATATTAAAAAAAAAACCGAAAGGTCAGAAGGCTTATCCTCTGTTGGTTTTGCCGTCGCCGGAGCTTCATGCCGGAGTCTCCTCTGAATGCCGCCATTGTCTCGTCGTGCAGATCTGCAAAAAGAAAGAAAAAAGGATTATAAAAAGGATTTTAAAGAAAAAATCTCAATGAACAGACCTGAAACGAAATGGAAATAAGGAATCAAAGCCTGGACTTTGAACAAATGAAACTCGATCTGTTTAAGTTTTTTTGAAATAGACGTTTTTAAAAAAGGAAAAAAGAAGATAGAAATTGAAAAGTCTTTTTTAGATATAGATTTGGATCCAGATCTAGGTTTTTAAAAAAACAGTGAGACGCGTTTTACCTCTCTGACGACGGCGCATGGGCGGACGGTGATGGACGGCGATGAACGGTGCGTGCATCGGAAGAAGATCGAACAATATAGGCCAACCGCCGGCGGCGCACTAGCCGAAGCCATGGCCGGCCCTTGAGCTCCAAAAAAAAAAGGGAAAAAGTGAGAGGGTTTTTGAACTTTTTTGAAAAAAAGAAGAAGGAAATGAAAAAAAAGGAGGCTTGAGTGGCTTTTATAATGGACCAAAACAGCGTCGTTTTGGTCTAGGCTCTTAAGTCCCAAAACGGCGCCGTTTTGATTCTAACCCATTGCCGACCCGAAATCCGACCCGACCCGACCTAGGATCCGCGTGTTTTTAAAAAGGGGTTATTTGTGCATTTGGTCCTTTCACTTTTTTTATTTTTACAATTTAGTCCTTTTCATATTTTTAGTTAATTATAAATTAGCCCAATAATTTTCATTGCTTTTCAATTTAATCCCTTGACCTTTTGAAAGCACCAACAGTTGTCACGTGTCATAATTTTAGCTTATTTATGAAAATGGTCCCTCTTACTTTTGATTTGTTTCAATTTAATCCTTAGATTAAGTCCTATTTAATTACAAAATTGGCCCAAAAACTTTTCATGATTTTCAATTTAATCCTTTGACTTCAGGATGCCTGAGGGGCTACCACGTGTCACTTAATTTTGGTTTTATTTAGCACAATATTTTAGTAAAATTTAATTTTTATTTATAAATTTAAATAAAATTTAGATATAATGAATTATTTAATCCTTCAACGTTATAAAAAAAAAAATCCTTTTAGCCATTCATGTAATATTTCGCCTTTTCTAGTCGTTAAACTAGTCTTTTTTTGTCAAAACACCTTGTAATGGATAGAAAAATTAACGCTTGTTAATTTTACTGACATGGCATTCCATGTATATGTCACGTTAATAATTAATTAAAATTTTTAAAAGTTCTAAAAATTATAGAATGTTATTATAATTTTTATTATTAAATAAATTTTTAGAATTTTTAAAAAAATAAAGTAATTGTTATGTGGCATACATGTGGATTCCACATCAGTAAAGTTAACAGATATTATTTTTTTTTCTATTATTTTGGAATGATTCGACAAACAATATAAGTTCATGGGTTAAAATAGATGAAATATTAAATGAACAGCTAAAATGATATTTTTATAAAGTTAGAGGGTAAAATAAATTATTATACTTAAAATTTATAAACAATAAAAAAGTAAATGGTAAAATTTAATAATAAAAATTGGCCGCTATTTTACATATTATTATAAATGAAATATAAAAATTCTGTTTTCATGTCAATATTTATTTTTATAATTTGTCCCAAATTGGATTGGTCTTCTTTTATAACTTAAAAGACACACATGCATTTGGAGCTAAGGTTGAATCTTTGTCGGATATTTGTGCTACATATTGATGGGACAATGAATGTGAGTACATATCTTTTGGTGGTGTAGTGAGAGATTAGTTTGAAGATTAGATTGATAGGTTTAATCATAATTTAAGTATTTGTTCAATCAATGATATTAAATTTTGGAGTATTTAGGATGATTTACTCTTGTTACAAGAAAAGGAGTATGTTAAAACTTTAATTCAGACCGATTGTTTGAAGACGGTCGATGTAATTCAAGATGATTATTTGGAGTATCAAATTCTACCTTGGTTCGACGAATTAAACAAATGTTACGGTATAAAAAACATTGGATACTTAGACACGTCCCTATAGAGAAAAATTAAGTTATTGTTTAGCTAAAATGTTTTGTATTTAGATGGATGATGTACAGAGAATAACAGACGTGTTTAAGGAGTTGATCGATCTCCTTAAGCAAGATAGAGCTTCCGGTGGTTTTGTTTATTTAGGTTTATCTATATTTTTTATTCAATAAAAGAAAAAAGACACACATGCATGAAACAGGAGAAACAAATTGATGAACCCCATCAGTCCGATGTAGCAAGAACACAAAGGATGAAGCAAAATATTCACCCCCAAATCAACAAACGAAGTCGATCTTAATGTTACCAATCGAAACTTCCCCTTCTTTAGGCACCAAAGTCACCACAATGCTATCATCACCTTGAATCTCCAAATCCTCCAGCGCTTCTGATAATGGCAAATACAGATTTGTACTAAGCATCGCCTCGGTGTGGCAATCTCCGTGCGGTAGATTCGTAAAGCTCCCCAGGAACTCCGAATCTTCCGGTTTGCAAGGTTTGTAGTCGTCATCATCTTCATTAATGGACACAAAGAATTGCACTGTGTCATTTCTGTCTAGCTGTATGTTTTGAAGAACCAATACTTCTTCATCATCTTTTTTCTTTGGCTTCTTTGGCCTTGGGATCTCGATGTGCACTGCTACCTTGTCTAAAACTACAGGGAAACCCCTGCGGTTTGGTTTCTTTCGTTTGGCTGCTACATCCTGACCTTGATCCTGACCCTGCCACAGACCACGACCACGCCTTCGAGGTGTTGGCTTGCTTCTAAGCCATGGAATATCGGCACTTTGGTAATCGTACCCCAAAGCTTTGGAGTCAAGGCAATCGCGAACTTTAACACGAACCATATTCGCATTCTCATCGTAAAAAAGAAACGAAGAATTGAGCCAATCTTTGTCGTCGAAATCACGTCGCTTCTGCCCTGGCAATGTCTTCCAAATGTTCCACATTCGATCAACATTGCCATGATGAGCGTAGAACAAAGGGTCTCTACCAGCAGAATAGAAATTCCCCATGTCTTCGTTATAAGGTGGATTCTTGGCACCAACGAACTTGTGAACGGCGAGGTGAGCACCGTTCTCAATAGTACCACCTCTCGGTTCGGAAGTACAACCGATATCGGTTTCAGATACACAACCGGCACGGTACACTGCTCCATGAAAACAAGAAGCGGTCTTGCTGGACCTTACCATTTGCTGATACATCACATAGAGGTTACTTTTAATTTGTTCCCTCTTTGTTAATTCATCAAAGTCATCTTCTTTTGTTTTCTTTTTTACAACAGATTTACCGTCATTAAGATTAACCAAAACGGGCGGCTGATGGTCCACATTGCGGTTTTCATCGTACAAGGGAGAGTAAGGGTCTACATATATCTGAGGCATAGACATCCCACAAGGAGAATCCCAATTCCAAAATGGCATTGCAAAATCTGGATCACCAATCAACTTGCCCAATATCCTCTCGTAGAAATACAGATACATCCTATGGAATGGGAAAAAGAGCCACGAGTAGTGAACTTCAAGTTTTTGATCCGGGAACCCCACTTGACTATAAGCCCCATTGCAATAGGCACAATGAATATTGGCTTGTTGCATGAAATTACGTGGATCATCCTTAGGGAGAGCTTTCATTCTCTCCATTGCCGATTCAAATTTATACAGGTAATCACGATCAACTAAATGTGCTGCCGGCCGATAACGGATCTTGCAACTTAAAGGTGGTTCGAAGTCTATGATTTTTGAATCTTTTAAGTTCGGTGGGCAGCAAGGGACATTCATGCAGGTTTTACTGGTATCTATGGTTGATTCCCCACAGTTGGACAGGTCAGGCTCGATTGGGACTGCCAATGCAAATGGGTCTTTAATAAGGTTGGTTGCACCATAGACACTTCCCCCAAGGCCAAGAAGGATATCCCTTCTATCGAACCTATTGAGAGCAGAAGAAGTGTCTGCATCGTTTTGTTTCCTATTGCTGGCTTTGCATGACACTACTCTTTTGGAGTTAAAGTTGGAAGGCTTTTTCTTCTTAAATATGGAACGTTGAGATGTTTTGGGAAGGAATATTGAAGTTTGAAAGGAGAAATTAGGAAGGGTGAGGAGGGTTGATGGGGAATTGGTAGTGGAAGCCATTGCTAACTAGCTTGATTTGATTTTGTGAAGATGGTTAACCTAAAAGCATGGGATTTATAGTGAAATCAATGGGGTTGGATCCCTTGTCACTCTTAATGTGCATTAAATTACTGTTTTCTCATTTGATGGTGATGGATGGGGTACAGTAACAAAAGTCTTCAATGCTTTTCTTTTTGTAAGTTTTTGACTGAGAAAAAAAAAAGTCTTCAATGAAAATGTGATGTTTCATACTAAAAATATTTCATATGGACCATTGAAATTTTTATTCTTATAAGTAGCTCGAATTTTGATAATAAATTTTTTTATTAAAATGAAAGTAATTTTGAATAATAAATATGATTTGGCTCATATTTATATATATCATGAATTAATATCGAGAATTTGTCTATTATTTATACCTTAGAATGCATAATCTGACTTATATACTTGAATTAGTGGATATGTATATTTTAGTCTATGTAACTTTATGAAAATTATTGTTGATAGTATACTTGAATTCAACCTTATTTTAGATTCGATTTATTTTAAATGAAATAAGAAAAAAAACAAGTTAATGATTTTATTCACTCTACCTGCCAAGAAATTGTTTTATTTGAAATGGAGAATAGCTGTATCAATTTGTATTTTTATTTGATATGTGCTTTACAATGGATAGAGAAGGCCAAACTTTCCAAATCAATCTTAAAGACTTTGGATCCCAACTTGGATGGGTCAAACAAATGGAAAATAAAGGGATAGTTTACTCTTTACAATTACATGTGTGTTTAATTTATAAAATATAATATTTTTTTTTAAGAAAAGGATGTGAGCTTTATTAAATAAAATTTAAAAGATGTCTAAAACCAATCGACTAATAACCGGTGATCCAAAGTAACAGGTCTAATAAAGACTAAAAATAAAAAATGTTTAGAGTTCAAAAATTCAAAAAATAAATAAATAAAGAAAAGAAAGCTTAGATGATAAGGATGCCAGCCCAATTTCATGGGAAAAGGTAATGCCTGTTGAAGCCCAATTTGTCCGGGCCCAACAGTATTTAAATTCATTTTAAAATTAAATTTATTTTAAGTTTAAATTTACTTAAAAATTTAAATTTATTATAAATTTAAAGTTTAAATCTATTTAAATCAAGTCCAATTATAAAATGTCCAGTTACAAATCAAAACCCAATTAGGGCCCGAATTCAAAGGACCCAACCACAAAGGGCCCAAGACTAGCCTTAAGACCCAATTACACCCAACACTTAAAACCCTAATCTGGTAGCTAAACTTCTGCCACCCAACTTGCACTGTTGTTGTCGTCCACCCACGTCTAATCGGAGGTCGCCACGTCAGCATCAGCAGCACTGATCAGTAACTTGCCCTGCATCACTGATCAGTAACTTTGACGAGATGATAAGAGAAGATCTCCTTAGACAAATAGAGGAGAAATACAGGCAATTAGAGGAGAAAATCGATGCGATGCAAGGAATTGAAATTTCCTATGGGGTAAATGCCAAAGAGTTACGTCTGGTTTCGAATCTGGTTCTCGCTCCTAAATTCAAAGTTCCAGAATTTGAAAAATATAACGGGACGAGCTGCCTTGAAGCCCACCTGACCATGTTCTGCAGGAGAATGACGAGGCACGAGCATAATGACCAATTGCTAATTCATTACTTTCAAGACAGCCTGGCCGGGTCGACAATCAAATGATATAATAAATTGACCTGATCAAAGATCCATTCATGGAAAGATTTGGCACAGGCTTTCTTAAAGCAATACGGTCATGTGATTGAAATAGCTCCAGATCGGCTTACACTGTAGAATATGGAGAAGAAGTCGAATGAGAACTTTAGAACATATGCGCAAAGATGGCGCGAGGTGACAACCTAAGTACAGCCACCATTAATAGAAAAGGAGACAACAATGTTATTTGTCAACACCCTCAAAGCTCCTTACCTGAATTACCTGTTGGGAAACCCCACCAAGAGTTTCTCTGATATGGTCATATCGGGGGAGATGATCGAAAATGCGATCAAGACCGACAAGATTAAAACTGGAGAATGCCCTAAAAGGCTTGCCCCTAGAAGAAGGGATAATGAGGTCAACAATGCAAATGTATACAGACCTAGCTACACCAAACCCTTCGTGATAGGTCAGCCCGAAGCTCCAATGGGCAATTACCAAAATGCCTCGCGACAGGAATCGGGCATCAGGCCAAATAGAGGAAGAGTTTAATACACTCCCCTTCCGATGACATACGGAGAACTCTACAAGATACTATATGACGCGCATGAGGTAGCTCCTCAGCGTGTAAGACCCTATAAACCCTCATTCCCAGCTTGGTATGACGCGAATGCTCACTGTGAATACCATGCAGGGGCAGAAGGACACTTGATCGACAACTGCCCTGCTTTTAAAAGACGAGTCGAATGACTCATAGAGCATGGAGTCGTAAAGTTAGAAGAGCTCGCAAAGCCCAATATAGTTGGGAATCCTCTGCCTAATCACCCAGAGCAAGGGGTGAATGCTTTACTGGAAGAAGGAGCTCGAAAAATTAAAGAGAAGTGTTGAAGAAATTAAGTCTCCACTCCGGTAGTATGGGAACAGATGGTCAAAGAAGGGATAATCGTGAAGGATAAAAAGAGTATGATAATCGGGGATGATAACCATTGCGAGTTTCATGCCGTTAAGGGGCATGAAATTCAAAGCTACGTCGAGTTCAAACCCGTGGTCCAGATGTTGATGGACAATCGAGAGCTGGAATTTTATGAAGAATGAGGGGAAGCTAATGATGTTTGTGCCTTCGAGGACGGAACAGCTAAGGCTTATGGAAGCAATCGCCTCAAGGTGATTATTTGTGGCACGGCAAGAGAACAGGAAACCCCTCACATCATCATACAAAAGCCTGTAGCGTTTCCTTGCAGGGATAGTAAGAAGGTCCCATGGTGTTACAATTGCAACGTGACCATACCAAGAGAGGGGGAACCGAGGAAGGACGTGTATCTTGTTACCCGTAGCTGTAAAAATTATGACATTGTCAATAAAGAAAAAGAGGTCAGTAAAGGGAAGGCAAGAATGTGTGAGCCTGAGAAAGAAATAACTAGCAAACCCGAAGCACCCACGAACGAGCCCGTATTCGAGAATGAGACGAAGGAGTTTTTAAAGTTTTTAAGGCATAGTGAATATAGTGTAGTAGAACAACTACACAAACAGCCTGCTCGGATATCGATCCTGTCATTGCTCTTAAGCTCAGAAGCCCATCGAAGCGCACTAATGAAGGTGCTAAACGAAACATATGTAACAAATGACATATCCGTCAGCAAGCTAGATCGATTGGTCAATAACGTAAGTGTTGATAACTTCATTTTCTTCAGAGATGATGAAATACCGACGGGAGGAATAGGGTCCACCAAGGCCTTACACATCACTACCCGTTGTAAAGGGTATACGCTACCTGGAGTACTCATAGACAATGGTTCAGCCCTGAATGTGCTACCGCTAGCTACACTGCAAAGATTGCCAATTGATAGCTCTCACATGAAAGGATGTAATAACATAGTGAGAGCATTTTACGGGACAAAAAGGAAGGTGATAGGAAAGATTGAAATACCTCTTCAAATTGGGCCGAATACATACGAAGTGAATTTTCTAGTGATGGATATTAGGCCCACTTATAACTGTCTACTGGGAAGACTGTGGATCCACTCAGCTGGGGCAGTATCTTCCTCTTTGCACCAGAAAGTGAAGCTAATAAATGAAGGGCTGCTAATCACTATTAATGTTAAGGAGGAAATAATCGCGTCCATAACGAGCGATTCACCCTACGTGGGAATAGACGAGGAGGCTGTGGAATGCTAGTTTCGCTCACTAGAGTTTGTCAATGCAACCTTCATTTCAGAAGGGAGGAAGATACTTGTGCCTACAATATCATCGACCACCAAGATGGGCTTGCAATTAACAGTTGGAAAGGGAGCTATACTTGGGAAAGGACTAGGAAAATACCTCCAAGGAAGAGTTAATGTGCCGATACTGATAGAAAAGTAGGATCGTTATGGCCTGGGGTACAAGTCAGACGCGAGACAAAAGAGGAAGGAGCTTGAGAAAAGGCAAGAAAGAAAGAGGGACAGACTGTCTAGAAGGGACATCTCGTGGGAACCCATGGTCTTCCTGCACATCTATGGGACTTTCGTCTCAGGAGAGGTGATCAACCAACAAGAAAAGGAGCGAGTGACGATTGAACCAAAGAGGGCATCATAAAAGATCTAGGCATTAATGCTTTATCAGATGAAGGAAAGGAAGGGAATCCATCAAGAATTGGTCCGTGTGCACCTGGAAGCACCTTGAATAATTGGACCGTGGAGGAACTCCCTGTAATTTTAAGATTTCTTCAGAGTAATGCTCGAAAACACCTATTGCTTTAGGCTCGAAAGCAATATGGATCTTTTTGTAAAAGGGCTCATGGTCATTATTTAGTTATTTTGAATGAAGTGCACTTTCCATTTTAAAAAAATAATAAAATAAAAAAAAAGGAAAAAGAAAGTTTTTACCTTCGACGGAGGTTGGTCGGCGCGTAGGAGGAGAAACGACAATGGAGACATGGTCGGACCGATGCGCGTGACCAGGCGAGGTGATGACGCAAGACTGCGGACGACGACGCGTGTGGTCCTACGCGCAGGACAGACACCGGACGTGGGCCGAAGCTTGGCTGGCGTAAGAGGGGAGGAGAGAACAAAAAGGAGAAGGAAGTTTTTTTTTTAAAAAAACTAAGAAAAATGATTTTTTTTCTCTGAAAGGGGTTATTTATAGGCCCTTAAAACGGCGTCGTTTTGATGGCCAAGTTTCAGCCCTAAAACGGCACCGTTCTGAGCTATTACCCATGTCTGACCCGAAATCCGACCCGACCCGACCTAGGATCCGCGTGACTTTAAAGGAGGGGTTATTTATGCGTTTGATCCTTCCGTTTTTTCTCAAATTTTTAATTAGGTCCTTCTCGTACTTTTAATTGATTCTAAATTGACCCAATGATTTTCAATGCTTTTCAATTTAGTCCTTTGACCTTTTGAAAGCACCAGGGGCTACCACGTGTCACTATTTTGGTTTATTTACACTGATGGTCCCTCTTATTTCTGATTTGTTTTAATTTAATCCTTAAGTCAAGTTCTATTTAATTGTAAAATTGACCCAAAATTTTTTCATGGTTTTCAAAGTAGCCTCTGACTTCAAGATGCCTGTGGGGCTACCACGTGTCACTTCTTTTTGGTTTTATTGCCCTGGAGGTCCCTAAATTGTCAAAAATTCGTTTTTACCCACGAACTTTCAAAAATCCCATTTTTACCCCCGAACTTCCTAAAATTCCATTCTTGACCCTAAAACTTCAAAAATTATATTCTTACCCCCATACTTCCAAAAATTTCATTTTAATCCAAAAACTTCCAAAAATTCCATTTTACCCCTAAACTTCCCAATATTCCATTTTTGACCCTAAAATTTCCAAAAATTCCATTTTTGATCCCGAAACTTCCAAAAATTACCATTTTGCCCCAGAATATCCAAAATTTCATTTTTGACCTCGAAACTCTCAAAACTACCCTTTTACCCGCGAATGTCTAAAAAATCCATTTTTAACCCCAAATTTTCCCAAAATTACCATTTCACCTTAAGAATTCAAAATTACCATTTTGCCTCCGAGTATCCGAAAAGTATCATTTTCAACTCCGATTGCATCATTTTTCTTTCTCATCAATATTTGCATTTGATTTTAAATTATTATGCAGTCGTATTTTGCATTTTTGATTTTTTTTTTGCCTATCATTTATCTTCTTAATTACCTTACTTCGTGTTATTTAATATCCATTATTAACTGCTTATACATATTAAACTCGCATGTTTGTTTTCAAAATTGTTTTTCATAAAGACTTTAAAATCGAGGTAATATTCTTTTATTTCGAGTTTCGGAAATTTGTGCCTTAACTTACTAGGTGAAATTTTTCTTCAAATCGAAATAATCGAATACCCTAAATCGAGGCAATGTTTTCTTTATCTTCGATTCTGAGATATTGCGCCTTAACTTACTAGTTGCAACCTTTCTTCAAATCGAGATAATCGAATATCCTTTTCCCAAAATTTTTAAAAAAAGAAAGAGTTTTACAAAGGAAAGCTCGTCATTTCTGGATCTTGAAACGTCGTGTCCTAACTCACTGGACGTAACTTTCTTCCTCGATCACTCTGGAATAAGCAAGATTTCCAAACAAACCCGACTTCTTTTAAACTTAACTCATGCATTCAAGGATCGTATTTTAAACTTTATTCGAGCTTTTAAATGTTACAAATCAAGACCCGAAAATAATCAATACGGTACCAATTTTGGGCGTATGAGGGTGCTAATCCTTCCTCATGCGTAACTGACTCCCAAACCTATTTTTCTGGATTTCGAAGACCTACATGTTTTCAAAACAGTTTTTTTTAACGTTTTGTGGTGATCCAATCACATCGAATAAAGGATTGGTAGTGACTCCCATTATTTTTCGATTTTAAAATAATTTTTGAAACACGTCGTTTTCCAAAAGGGGATGGTTATATATTATTGTTCATTAATGTTTTGACAGTTCCTTTTCTCTAAAACCAGATAAATCTTTAAATTCCTTAAATTATATTATTTTATTTGGTTCATTTATTAACAAAATGTAAGATAAATATTAAATATATATATTGAATAAGAAAATATTACTTAATATTATAAATATCTAATCCCTCAACATCTCCAACATTATCTTCCCCGCCACCACATACATTTTATACAATTTTCCGTTTTTTTTATGAGAGTTAAAATAAAATTTTATCATTTTAATATAGTTATATAAATGAGAATTATTTTGCATTTTTTTAATTAATAAGTTGAATGACATATTTATAGATTTTAAAATTACGGTTTTGTTAGTGTTTTTTAAATAATCTCGACACTCATAGGCGGTGGTTGGCGAGGTCGATTAATTTTTTTATTTCCCTTTTAATTAACGGTTACAAATTACCATATATGATTTCTAAAATTTTTCAAAGATCTCAATATCCATAAATGTCAAGCTTTGTTTAAATATTATCCAAAGCTATTAGAAAATTAAATTATATTATTAGGATTTAAATTTAAACATTTTAAAAAATTGGTAGACACCTAAATTCAAAATAACTACTCTAATTTCGATGGTACACAAAAACTTGGTGGTACAATAAACATCACTAAATTCGACATTTATTGGCGTCGAGGTAGAATAAATATTTCTAAAAAATTAAATAAAAAACACTATTAAATTATGAATAAAATATATTTTTAAAAGTTATAACTTATAATGGTATCAAAATTAATGGAAAAAAAAATCAATAAGAATATGTATACGATGATTTTTCTTTTTTAATATATTGATGTGATTATATGATAGTAACTGTTTATTCTTTTTTAATCCTTTGACAACGCACAATAGATGCTTGAACCCGAGTCTCTTAAGATGAACAACAATCTTTTTACACTAGAGTCACTCCTTGGATTCTGTATATGGTGAATTTTGAACTCATGCCAATTGCATTAATAAAACTTATATTTACTATTCAAGTAAAACTTTATTTTGATATTTTTATACATTTCAATTTTATTATGCACACTTTATTACCTCCATCAGTTGTATGTATTAATAATATATTTGATTGAGCTGGTGCCACAAGTTAAACTGATATCGACTCAATATTGATGACGAGTGACAACACTATGATAAATAATTTAATCTATTTTTTTATTTAATAACATATGTGTTATTATTAATTTGTTTAGATAATATGATTATCATAAATTATTTCTAAAAAAATACTTATACTCTATATTTATAATTTTCATAATTAACCCACCCACCCAGCCTATAAACAAATCTGTTTACATACAAATAATTTTGGAGGGACAATTAAGTGCAATTAATTCACCATCGTACCAGTTTGCACCATTTACACTCATTCATCTGCACCACAACAAAGTTCATTAATACCCTCCCCCCCCCCCCCCCGACACCGTCCTCAAGTCAGAGGTATTGATTATAACACTTTTGGAATCTTAATTTAAATAGAAATATAAAATATAAAATCATCATAAACATAGATATCATTTAATTATCATAAATATTATTTATTAAATATATAAATTTGTTATCATTATATTTTTAAAAATTTTAATTTTGTTTTGTTTTTTAAAATTTAATTTAATTATTTTATTAAATTAATTTTTTTTATAAAATATGTATTATTTGATTTAAATTAACTAAATATATAAATTTTCATTTTTACCTTCGAATTGTGGCCGACGGTCGAAAATGGAGGCAAACGGCAGCGCGTGACTGGTGAGGGCGACGGCGCGGGCATTGGAGAAACTCAGGCGGCGACACGTGATGGCCACGCGTCGGGATCGACGATGCGCGTGCGGCCCTACACGCGCCGGACGGCGACCAGTCTGACTGTCCGAGGTGTGGCCGGCCGGGAAAGGACGAGAGGATTTTCGGGAAAGTTTCAGGTTTTTTTTTCAAAGGGGTAAGGAAATGTTCTTTTTTCTCTAAAATGGGGTATATATAAGCCCTCAGAACGGTGCCGTTTTGGGGGTTGAGTTTCAGCCTTAAAACGATACCGTTCTGAGCTATTACCTGATGCCCGACCCGAAATCCGACCCGATCCGACTTAGGATCCGCGTGTTTTTTAAAGGAAGGGTTATTTCTGCATTCGATCCTTCCGCTTTTTCCAAAATTTTCAATCAGGTCCTTCTCGTACTTTTAATTAATTCTAAATTTGCCCAATAATCTTTACGGTTTTTCAATTTAGCCCCTCGACCTTTTAAAAGCACCAGGAGCCGCCACGTGTCCTAATTTTGGCTTATTTGTGCAAATGGTCCCCTTTGTTTCTAATTTGTTTTAATTTAATCCTTAAATCAGGTTCGCTTTAATTACAAAATTGCCCCAAAAATTTTCATTGGTTTTCAAAAGAGTCCTCTGACTTCCGGACGCCTCAGGGGCTGCCACGTGTCATTTTTTTTTTGTTTTATTACCCCGGAGGTCCCTAAACTATCCAAAAATTATCATTTTACCCCCAAACTTCCAGAAATCCCATTTTTGAACTCGAACCTTCCAAAAATTACCATTTTACCCCCGAACTTCCAAAAAGTCCCATTTTTTTACCCCGAACCTTCCTAAAATTACCATTTTACCCCCTGAACTTCCAAAAATCCCATTTTTAACCCTGAACCTTCCAAAAATTACCCTTTTACCCCCGAATGTTTGAAATTCCATTTTTTTTAAATGAAATAAGAAAAAAAAAACAAGTTAATGATTTTATTCACTCTACCTGCCAAGAAATTGTTTTATTTGAAATGGAGAATAGCTGTATCAATTTGTATTTTTATTTGATATGTGCTTTACAATGGATAGAGAAGGCCAAACTTTCCAAATCAATCTTAAAGACTTTGGATCCCAAGTTGGATGGGTCAAACAATTGGAAAATAAAGGGATAGTTTACTCTTTACAATTACATGTGTGTTTAATTTATAAAATATAATATTTTTTTTTTAAGAAAAGGATGTGAGCTTTATTAAATAAAATTTAAAAGATGTCTAAAACCAATCGACTAATAACCGGTGATCCAAAGTAACAGGTCTAATAAAGACTAAAAATAAAAAATGTTTAGAGTTCAAAAATTCAAAAAATAAATAAATAAAGAAAAGAAAGCTTAGATGATAAGGATGCCAGCCCAATTTCATGGGAAAAGGTAATGCCTGTTGAAGCCCAATTTGTCCGGGCCCAACAAGATTTAAATTCATTTTAAAATTAAATTTATTTTAAGTTTAAATTTACTTAAAAATTTAAATTTATTATAAATTTAAAGTTTAAATCTATTTAAATCAAGTCCAATCATAAAATGTCCAGTTACAAATCAAAACCCAATTAGGGCCCGAATTCAAAGGACCCAACCACAAAGGGCCCAAGACTAGCCTAAAGACCCAATTACACCCAACACTTAAAACCCTAATCTGGTAGCTAAACTTCTGCCACCCAACTTGCACTGTTGTTGTCGTCCACCCATGTCTAATCGGAGGCCGCCACGTCAGCATCAGCAGCACTGATCAGTAACTTGCCCTGCATCACTGCCACCGTCGTTGCTACAGCCTCCATCGCTGCACCTGCAAAAGAAAGAAATGACAGCAGTTTAATGGCATAAAAACAAAAAGAAATGATTACAATTATGGTTATAAAACCAAGTTCAAACCTTCGTAATGGGCTACAGATTATGTTTTTTTGAACAATTGTAAATCAATATAAGAGAATAGACTTTCGAAGCACTGAGAAATCAGAAACAAGAAGTCATTAATAGCCAGCCAAGAGCAGATTGCCAGCTACATCAGTAATCATTGAAAACTCACATCGCTATAATACTCAAAAGAAAATTAAGGTTATGGAGCAAAGACTTTAACAAATCCAAAAAGAATTACAAGACCAGATGCAAGAGCGCATCCAAGAGCAAATGACCATGATGTGCAGAGAAATGAAAAATCAATTCATGGAGGTACAAAATAGCTTAATGAATGAATTAGCGCAAGTAAAACAAAGCATGGTCGATAAAGGAAAGAGCCCTGTTATGGAGGAAGAAGAGGACCCAATGGTCCCCCCAGGCTTTACACCTCGCCATAACCCGACTTCACATGAAATGCCGGCACGGGAGCCTACCATTACTATAAGGGCACAGCAACAGGCCACAGGCACATCGAGACCAGCCAATTATCCAATTGGGTTCGGGTCAAACCCAAAAGATAATGCTGCGAATCTGGGTGTCTCAGACTTTGACGAGATGATAAGAGAAGATCTCCTCAGACAAATAGAGGAGAAATACAGGCAATTAGAGGAGAAAATCGATGCGATGCAAGGAATTGAAATTTCCTATGGGGTAAATGCCAAAGAGTTACGTCTGGTTTCGAATCTGGTTCTCGCTCCTAAATTCAAAGTTCCAGAATTTGAAAAATATAACGGGACGAGCTGCCTTGAAGCCCACCTGACCATGTTCTGCAGGAGAATGACGAGGCACGAGCATAATGACCAATTGCTAATTCATTACTTTCAAGACAGCCTGGCCGGGTCGGCAATCAAATGATATAATAAATTGACCTGATCAAAGATCCATTCATGGAAAGATTTGGCACAGGCTTTCTTAAAGCAATACGGTCATGTGATTGAAATAGCTCCAGATCGGCTTACACTGCAGAATATGGAGAAGAAGTCGAATGAGAACTTTAGAACATATGCGCAAAGATTGCGCGAGGTGGCAACCTAAGTACAGCCACCACTAATAGAAAAGGAGACAACAATGTTATTTGTCAACACCCTCAAAGCTCCTTACCTGAATTACCTGTTGGGAAACGCCACCAAGAGTTTCTCTGATATGGTCATATCGGGGGAGATGATCGAAAATGCGATCAAGGCCGACAAGATTAAAACTGGAGAAAGCCCTAAAAGGCTTACCCCTAGAAGAAGAGATAATGAGGTCAACAATGTAAACGTATACGGACCTAGCTACACCAAACCCTTCGTGATAGGTCAGCCCGAAGCTCTAATGGGCAATTACCAAAATGCCCCGCGACAGGAACCGGGCATCAGGCCAAATAGAGGAAGAGTTTAATACACTCCCCTTCCGATGACATACGGAGAACTCTACAAGATACTATATGACGCGCATGAGGTAGCTCCTCAGCGTGTAAGACCCTATAAACCCTCATTCCCAGCTTGGTATGACGCGAATGCTTACTGTGAATACCATGCAGGGGCAGAAGGACACTCGATCGAAAACTGCCCTGCTTTTAAAAGACGAGTCGAATGACTCATAGAGCATGGAGTCGTAAAGTTAGAAGAGCTCGCAAAGCCCAATATAGTTGGGAATCCTCTGCCTAATCACCCAGAGCAAGGGGTGAATGCTTTACTGGAAGAAGGAGCTCGAAAAATTAAAGAGAAGTGTTGAAGAAATTAAGTCTCCACTCCGATGGTATGGGAACAGATGGTCAAAGAAGGGATAATCGTGAAGGATAAAAAGAGTATGATAATCGGGGATGATAACCATTGCGAGTTTCATGCCGTTAAGGGGCATGAAATTCAAAGCTACGTCGAGTTCAAATCCGTGGTCCAGATGTTGATGGACAATCGAGAGCTGGAATTTTCTGAAGAATGAGGGGAAGCTAATGATGTTTGTGCCTTCGAGGACGGAACAGCTAAGACTTATGGAAGCAATCGCCTCAAGGTGATTATTTGTGGCACGGCAAGAGAACAGGAAACCCCTCGCATCATCATACAAAAGCCTGTAGCGTTTCCTTGCAGGGATAGTAAGAAGGTCCCATGGTGTTGCAATTGCAACGTGACCATACCAAGAGAGGGGGAACCGAGGAAGGACGTGTATCTTGTTACCCGTAGCTGTAAAAATTATGACATTGTCAATAAAGAAAAAGAGGTCAGTAAAGGGAAGGCAAGAATGTGTGAGCCTGAGAAAGAAATAACTAGCAAACCCGAAGCACCCACGAACGAGCCCGTATTCGAGAATGAGACGAATGAGTTTTTAAAGTTTTTAAGGCATAGTGAATATAGAGTAGTAGAACAACTACACAAACAGCCTGCTCGGATATCGATCCTGTCATTGCTCTTAAGCTCAGAAGCCCATCGAAGCGCACTAATGAAGGTGCTGAACGAAACATATGTAGCAAATGACATATCCGTCAGCAAGCTAGATCGATTGGTCAATAACGTAAGTGTTGATAACATATGTACCATTTTACCCCCCAAACTTCCAAAAATCCCATTTTTGACTTCGAACCTTCCAAAAATTACCATTTTACCCCCGAACTTCCAAAAAGTCCCATTTTTTTACCCTGAACCTTCCTAAAATTACCATTTTATCCCCTGAACTTCCAAAAATCCCATTTTTAACCCTGAACCTTCCAAAAATTACCCTTTTACCCCCGAATGTTTGAAATTCCATTTTTTTAAATGAAATAAGAAAAAAAAAACAAGTTAATGATTTTATTCACTCTACCTGCCAAGAAATTGTTTAATTTGAAATGGAGAATAGCTGTATCAATTTGTATTTTTATTTGATATGTGCTTTACAATGGATAGAGAAGGCCAAACTTTCCAAATCAATCTTAAAGACTTTGGATCCCAAGTTGGATGGGTCAAACAATTGGAAAATAAAGGGATAGTTTACTCTTTACAATTACATGTGTGTTTAATTTATAAAATATAATATTTTTTTTTAAGAAAAGGATGTGAGCTTTATTAAATAAAATTTAAAAGATGTCTAAAACCAATCGACTAATAACCGATGATCCAAAGTAACAGGTCTAATAAAGACTAAAAATAAAAAATGTTTAGAGTTCAAAAATTCAAAAAATAAATAAATAAAGAAAAGAAAGCTTAGATGATAAAGATGCCAGCCCACTTTCTTGAGAAAAAGTAATGCCCGTCCCATCTGTCATTTGTTCATTAATGTTTTGACAGTTCTTTTTCACTAAAATCAGAAAATTTTTTAAATTCCTTAAATTATATTATTTTTTTGATTCATTTATTAACAAAATGTAAGATAAATATTAAATATATATATATTGAATAAGAAAATGTTGCTTAATATTATAAATATCTAATCCCTCAACATCACCAACATTATCTTCCCCACCACCACATACATTTTATACAATTTTCCGTTTTTTTTATGAGAGTTAAAATAAAATTTTATCATTTTAATATAGTTATATAAATGAGAATTATTTTGCATTTTTTTAATTAATAAGTTGAATGACATATTTATAGATTTTAAAATTACGGTTTTGTTAGTGTTTTTTAAATAATCTCGACACTCATAGGCGGTGGTTGGCGAGATCGATTAATTTTTTTATTTCCCTTTTAATTAACGGTTACAAATTACCATATATGATTTCTAGAATTTTTCAAAGATCTCAATATCCATAAATGTCAAGCTTTGTTTAAATATTATCCAAAGCTATTAGAAAATTAAATTATATTATTAGGATTTAAATTTAAACATTTTAAAAAATTGGTAGACACCTAAATTCAAAATAACTACTCTAATTTCGATGGTACACAAAAACTTGGTGGTACAATAAACATCACTAAATTCGACATTTATTGGCGTCGAGGTAGAATAAATATTTCTAAAAAATTAAATAAAAAACACTATTAAATTATGAATAAAATATATTTTTAAAAGTTATAACTTATAATGGTATCAAAATTAATGGAAAAAAAAATCAATAAGAATATGTATACGATGATTTTTCTTTTTTAATATATTGATGTGATTATATGATAGTAACTGTTTATTCTTTTTTAATCCTTTGACAACGCACAATAGATGCTTGAACCCGAGTCTCTTAAGATGAACAACAATCTTTTTACACTAGAGTCACTCCTTGGATTCTGTATATGGTGAATTTTGAACTCATGCCAATTGCATTAATAAAACTTATATTTACTATTCAAGTAAAACTTTATTTTGATATTTTTATACATTTCAATTTTATTATGCACACTTTATTACCTCCATCAGTTGTATGTATTAATAATATATTTGATTGAGCTGGTGCCACAAGTTAAACTGATATCGACTCAATATTGATGACGAGTGACAACACTATGATAAATAATTTAATCTATTTTTTTATTTAATAACATATGTGTTATTATTAATTTGTTTAGATAATATGATTATCATAAATTATTTCTAAAAAAATACTTATACTCTATATTTATAATTTTCATAATTAACCCACCCACCCAGCCTATAAACAAATCTGTTTACATACAAATAATTTTGGAGGGACAATTAAGTGCAATTAATTCACCATCGTACCAGTTTGCACCATTTACACTCATTCATCTGCACCACAACAAAGTTCATTAATACCCTCCCCCCCCCCCCTCCCCCCCGACACCATCCTCAAGTCAGAGGTATTGATTATAACACTTTTGGAATCTTAATTTAAATAGAAATATAAAATATAAAATCATCATAAACATAGATATCATTTAATTATCATAAATATTATTTATTAAATATATAAATTTGTTATCATTATATTTTTAAAAATTTTAATTTTGTTTTGTTTTTTAAAATTTAATTTAATTATTTTATTAAATTAATTTTTTTTATAAAATATGTATTATTTGATTTAAATTAACTAAATATATAAATTTTAAACTTTTAGAAATTCTAAAAAATCTATATAAATTGCCACAATTATTGTATAAAATTATTTTAAAGAATAATATTTTAATTTCTTCATTTTAGACATATATTTTTCAATGTTTTTACGTGTCGTCTTAATTTAAAAAGAAATATAAAATATAAAATTATTATAAACTTAATATCGTTTAATTATTTGTAAGATAAATATTATTTATCTTAATATATAAATTTGTTATCATTCTATTTTAAAATTTTAAATTTAAATTTAATTATTTTATTAAATTTAAAAATTATCATAAAATATATATTTATTTATTTAAATTAACTAGATATATAAATTTTTAATTTTTAGAAACTCTATAACATCTATATAAATAGCCACAGTTACAGCACTTATATTATATTGTTTTCGTAATAGTGAAACTCTTAAAAAATATTATCTATCAAATTTTAGATGTAATAAGAGAAAATATGGTTTAAGATTTAGGTACAAAAAATATTATATTATATTTGTTGTGCTTTATATTTTTTTAATATTATATTATATTTGATCGTATATATATAGTTGTCCCTTTCTTCGTTGTTTGGTTTCCAAGTTGGGACCCGAAGTCTTAGGTTTGACTTTAAATATTTGGCCTTCTCTAAAGCACATCAAACAATAATACAAATTGATACAACTATTCTCCAATTCAAATAAAAATATTTCTTGGTAGGTAGAGTGAATAAAATCTTTTCACACACACTAATTATTTTTTCTGTCATTTAAGGTAAATTTAATTTTTTTGAATATACTGATGTGATTATATAATAGTATTTATTTATACTTTTTTAACCCTTTGATAACGTACACACACCTCGCACACACAAGTGCTGGAACCCGAGTCTCCTAGGATGAACAACATCTTTTTAATCACTGGAACCACTCGTTAGGTTCAAATATTATTAGAACTATGATTTTTTTATTTAATTAGTTGGACCAAGATAAAAAATCAAATATAATTTTAATTTTGAGTATTGAAGCCCAAATTTTGATCGGGCCCCAAACTCCCTTTAAATTTATTTTAATTTGTCTAAAAATTTAAGTTTATTTTAAATTTAAATTTAATTTAAGTTTAAATTTATTTTCAAATTTAAAATTATTTAAAATAAATAAATAAGGTTAAAATACAAAAATGTCCAAGTCCAAAACAAATGCAAGGCCCGAATTACAATCTTGGACCCGAATTCAGCCTAATTACAAATACCAACCCAACTGGCCAAACTGACCGAAACTCTATCCTAGACACCTAAATACAAGCCGAGTTTGTTGCTACCCCAACTTGTACTGCCGCTGCCTCCTTTCCAACCATTCAAAACAGGACACGTCAGTAGCTTAGTTTGCTCACCAACAACTTGCATTACTGCTCACCTGCCACCGTCACTGCTTCTACCACCGTCGCTGCAACCTGCAAAAGGAGATAAGACAAGCATTTAGTTGCATAAAACCAAAAATTCATTATTTGTAATGAGGCTATAAAAGCCGAAACTGAAAGCAGAAAGGGGGACTTTTCTTTTTTTTTTCATTTTTGGTTCCGGGGAAAACACTTGAGATCAATACAAACAAACTGGAATTCACAGCAATCCACAGTCAGTATTCGGATTCCAAACAGAGAGGCAACAGTCATTATCGACAATTAAAAGACAAAGTATTATCATTTAAGAGGTCCCAATAAATACATTTATTGTATATTTATTGTTCTTAGGTATTATGTTTCTAATATATGCATGTACGTATATTTATTGTCTAACACCTTTATTAGTCACTCATTTAAAAGGGTTTTTGAAACTGTTAATACGTTTCATACATAACATAAATAATTAGTGATAATTCGTTTAATAATAATAACAGGTAACTTTAATGCCATTAATAATTAATAGATATTAGTAATAAATAATATTAATAAAAATTATTAATATTAAATAAAAAAAGGAAAATGAGGGGTCGAGTAAGTTACACCCCTTGGATAGTGTCGCCGTCGTCGGAGTTCATGCCGGGATCACTTCCGAACGTTACTTGCGCCTCGTTATACACAGATCTGCAAAAAAAACACTAACGCAGGTTAAAAACAAAAAACCGGATTTAGGTTCCGTTTTAAAACAAAAGGGGTAAGGATTAAAGAAGATTTAAAGTTTCTTTTTTAAAAAATGGGATTAGAACTTTCTAGGATCTGAATTTCGGTCCAGATCTATGTTGTTTTAAAAAAAAAAAAGAAAAGAAGAACAAAGGGACGTTTTTACCTCTGATTCGTGTCGGATGACGACCGGACGGCCCTCAGGGATGGCGCGTGACGGGCGAGGGAGCACGGACATCGATCGAAAGATGAAGGACAGTGGCGCGTCGACCACGCGCGACGGTTGGTGAAGATCATGCGACGGGGTCTCGACGGCTCACCGGATCGAGATGCTACTGGATTGGAAAAAGGGAGAGAGAGATGAGAGTGTTTCGAAGTTTTTTAAAAAAAAGGGGAAAGGAAAAATGAAAAAAAACCCTAAAACAGACTATATATAGGCTCCCAAACGGCACCGTTTCGGGAATTGACTTCTGACATCAAAACGACGTCGTTTAAAGTTTTTACCCATGTCCGACCCGAAATCCGACCCGATCTGACTCAGGATCCGCGTGTTTTTGAAGGAATGGTTATTTCTGCATTCGATCATTCCGCTTTTTCCAAGATTTCCAATCAGGTCCTTCTCGTACTTTTAATTAAATCTAAATTGGCCTAATATTTTTACGGTTTTTCAATTTAGCCCCTCAACTTTTTAAAAGCACCAAGAGTCGTCACGTGTCTTGATTTTGGCTTATTTGTGCAAATGGTCCCCTTTATTTCTAATTTGTTTTAATTTAATCCTTAAATCAGGTTCGCTTTAATTACCAAAATTACCCCAGAAATTTTCCATGGTTTACAAAATAGTCCTCTGACTTCAGGATGCCTGAGGGGCTGCCACGTGTCACCCGTATTTGGTTTTATTACCCTGAAGGTCCCTAAACTATCCAAAGATTCCGTTTCTACCCCCGAACTTCCAAAAATCCCATTTTCGACCCCAAAATTTCCAAAAATTCCATTTTTACCCTCAAACTTCCAAAAATCCCATTTTCGACCCCAAAACTTCTAAAAATTCCAATTTTACCCCTAAACTTCCAAAAGTCCCATTTTTTACCCTAAAACTTCCAAAAATTACCATTTTACCCCCAAACTTCCAAAAATCCCATTTTTAACCCCAAAACTTCTAAAATTACCATTTTACCCCTAAACTTCTAAAAATCCCATTTTTAACCTTGAAACTTCCAAAAAGTACCATTTTACCCCCGAACTTCTAAAAATCCCATCTTTTATCCCGAAGCTTCCAAAAAAACCTTTTTTACCCCTTAACTTCTAAAAATCCCATTTTTTGACCATAGAATTTCCAAAATTCCATTTTAACCATGAAACTTCTAAAAATTCCATTTTTAGCCCTGAACTTCCTAAAATTCCATTTTTGACTCCGAAACTTCCTAAAATTACCATTTTACCCCTGGATGTCCAAAAAGTCCATTTTTAACACTGAATTTTCCCAAAATTAACGTTTTACCCCCCGAGAATCCAAAATTATCATTTTTGCCCTCGAGAATCCGAAAAGTCTCATTTTGAACTCCGATTGCATCATTCTTCTTTCTCATCAATATTTGATTTAATTTTTAACACACTCGTATTTTATATTTTTGATTCTTTTTCGCAATTAATTTATCTTCTTATTTATCTTACTTTGCGTTTAATATCTATTATTAACTGTTTATTCATATTTAACTCGCATGCTTGTTTTCGAAATTGTTTTTTTTTCTTAAAATCGAGACAATATTCTTTCATTTCGAGTTTCGAAAATTTGCGCCTTAACTCACTAGGTGCAATTTCTCTTCAAATCGAAATAATCGAATACCCTTAATCGAGGCAATGTTTCCTTATCTTCGATTCCGAAATATTGCACCTTAACTTACTAGGTGCAACCTTTCTTCAAATCGAGATAATCAAATATCCTTTTCGTAAAGATTTCAAAAGGTTTTACAAAGAAAGCTCGTTATGTCTAGATCTTGAAATGTTATGTCCTAACTCACTGGATGTAACTTTCTTCCTCGATCACTTTGAAATATCGAGATTTCCCAACTAACCCGATTTCTTTTAAATTTAATTCATGCATTCAAGGATCATATTTTAAACTTTATTCGAGCTTTTAAGTATTACAAAATAAGACTTGAAAATAATCAATATGGTACCAATTCTGGGCGTATGAGGGTGCTAATCCTTCCTCATGCGTAACCGACTCCCGAACCTGTTTTTCTGGATTTCGAAGACTTACTTGTTTTCAAAACGGCTTTTAAAACGTTTTGTGGTGATCCAATCACACTGAATAAAGGATTGGTGGCGACTCCCATTATTTGTCAATTTTAAAATATTTTTTTTCGAGACACGTCATTTTAAAAAAAAAGGATGGTTTCGACTGCTGGCGACTCCACTGGGGAATTTAAAATAAACGAGAGTCAAGCCAAAATTGATTATTTTCGGGTATTTTTTAGAAACTTTTAAAAGCTTCAGTTTTGTTTAATATGCGATCCTCGACATCTTTTGTGACATTATATTATGTGATATTGCTAGTGTATATTTGCATACATATGCGTATGATATTACCCTCATAAGTGGAAGCCTAAAACTACTCCTTCGTGAGGTCTTCACCTCCGTGCAGGATAGTGGATTGCTTTTGGGATTACAAAGTACCCTTATTTTCGTGAAGTTTTTACTTCTGTGTAAACATGTGGAAAATGCATCCCCTTAAACCGAACTCGTCCGTGTAAGCTTGTAATGGGTGAGGATCGAGGGATCTGCTGGTTTGGGTACCTCTACTTTAGAACCCCGAAACCACATATAGCAAACCATAAGGACTTGCTTAGAAAGAAGTTATACTAAACCGTTTAGCAACCTTCCAAGACAAACTCTTAGGTTCCGTGCTATATATGTGTATTGATATTGTTGTGTTTCGCTAACTAGTTTATCTTGTCTCTTTTTGCATCGCAATTCATCATCATACATAGAGAAGGTATAGACTCAAAAGTTCAGTTACCGATAAGAGAATTAATCATGGAAAACAAGTACTTTGATAAAATGGAGGATAATATGGTCGTGCGCATGTGGTCGGAGGAGACTCAACGCCAAAAAGGTGACAGCTTAGTGGCAGGATATGAGTCTACGCTTTGGGATTACACCAGGATCAGCGTGGCTCAAAACAATATGCTGGAATTGAAGGAGATCTGGGACAGTTGGGACAATAACATGAAGCAAATCTTTTACCAAGAATACGGAGATTTGTCATACTTGTGTGAAGTTAAGGTGGACAAATCCCTCTTTAGAGCCTTAACACAGTATTAGAATTCGGCCTACAATTGCTTCACCTTCGGGAATATAGACATGACACCGACAATAGAAGATTACACCACTCTGCTATATTGTTCGAAGATGTCAGTAGATAAGGCCTACTCTAGAGCTCCAAATCTCCCAACCATGGTTAAAAGATTAATAAACATCACGGGCATGAGCGAACAGTGGGTTGTAGCTCGAGTTAAGGTCAAAGGTGATAACAAGTGCATCACGTGGAAAAGCCTGCGAGATCTGATATTGGCTCATCCAGATGTGAAGAAGAAGATCGATATTTTAGCCCTAAGTATCTACGGGTTGGTCATTTTTCGAAAGGCCTTGGGGCATATAGAAGATGCGGTGATAAATTTGTTTGATAGATTAAGTAAAAGAGTGACACCTGTCCCGGCTATACTAGCTGAAACTTTCAGATCCCTAAGTACATGCAGAAAGGAGGGAAAAGGTCGATTTATCGCTTGCGCATCGTTATTGATGGTATGGTTTCACAGTTACTTTTGGAAAACAGAAAAAGTCTCCTATCAACACTTGTCTAAAGATTACTCCTCTTTGAAAGAATTCGTGACCACGCAAAGACAAAAAAACTTCTTAGAAGAAAAGTGGATGGCCATACTCCAAAGCCTCAAAGACGGAGACATAAAGTGGTGAGCACCATGGTTTATTCCTAATGAAATATTATATCGATGCAGAGATCTCGACTGGGTCCCATTAGCCGGAATATGGGGAGCAACTGGATATGCACCTTTGCTAGTTGCAAGATAATACAGATCAAGATAGTTCATACCCGCGACGCAGAGGATAGCTCAATGTGAATTCGTGTACCGGGGAGAAAACAATAACAAAAGGATTCGAGAAATCTCAAATGCATGGAACCAAGTTCGAAAAATGAAAGCATTCGGCGCCAATCCCATGATAACTGCGGAATACGATTGGTGGAGAAACAGAAGGATCAATGACAATATTCCTGTGCCGAACCTGGAGATTGTCCGCCTAATTGAATAACACTTGCAAGTAGTTCCGACTGAATTAGAGATAATTAAATAGGATTTTGAAAAGAAAAATGCTGAGATGGGGAAAGTGATAGAAAAATTGAAGGAAGAGAAGGTGCTCTTAAGACTAGATGTTGATGTTCAGAAACTGGAGACGGAAAAATTAAGGAAAGGGAATAATAAGGCTGAAGAAGATCTGAGCAGCCTAAAAAAGGACTATAAAAAACTTCTATTGTCAATGAGAACTGCCGGTTTGGGTAAGACATCAGAGCAATGGTAGCAGGAAGTCCGCGAAGAGAAAAATAAAACAGGTCATTGGAAAAACAAATTCCAAGACGCCCAAGTCCACGAAAATGCTATGATAAATAGCCTTCTGGAAAGCCAAGCCGAAGTAGCTGAATTAAAAGCTCGAGTAGGAGAATTGGAGGAATCCCTGTATAGGCATCGTAGTCGAAATTCGGTAATAGAGTTAAAGGCAAGCTGAGCCGAGATTAAGAGACTGAATGAGAGGGTGGAAGAATTAGAGGCCTCTTTGCAGAATAGTGAAATACGAACGAAGATTATGGAAAAGACGTTGGAGACAAATGATTGGCATCTTCAACGAACTCAAAAGGAAGTCAGAGAAAGGGATTACATCATGGGTGAAGCTTTAAATCAAATTCGCGGAGTAGCTGACCACGTGCAGACCCTAGCAGTTGAAGCGGAAGAGTTAAGCATACAGTACGAGAAGAAGACTGAACGAGGACAGAAGCTATAAAAAATCCTTAAGAAAGTGAAAGCTCTGAGCATCAAGGCGAAACCGTTTATGTAATTTACTTTATGTTAAGGAACTTGTTATCCAAATAAAGTTTTCTAAATGGAAAGTGAATTATAAGTCAATACCTTTCTCTTGCATACATGCATCATATTTATGTCACAATTTTGCATACTTCTGCATAACAATCCTAACTCATTAAAATTCACAATACAGCTACATCAGTAACCATTGAAAACTCACACCGTTATAATACTCGAAAAAAAACTAAAGCCATGGAACAACGACTTGAACAAATTCAAAAGGAGTTACAAGACCAGATGCAAGAGCACATCTAAGAGCAAATGAGCATGATGTGCAAAGAAATGAAGAATCAGTTCATGGAAGTACAGAAGAGCCTGATGAACGAATTAGCGCAAGTAAAACAAAGCATGGCTGACAAAGGAAAAAGCCCAACCATTGAGGAGGAAGAGGACCCGATGGTCCCACCAGGCTTTACTCCCCTCCATAACCTAGCGTCACAGGAAATGTTGACACGGGAACCCACAATTACTGTAAGGGCACAGCAACCAGCCATAGGCACATCACGACCGGCTAATTATCCAACTGGATTAGGGTCAAATCCAGAGGATAATGCCGTAAATCTAGGTCTTCCAGACTTTGATAAAATGATAAGAGAAGATCTTCTCAGACAAATAAAAGAAAAATACAGGCGTTTGAAGGAGAAAATTGACGTAATGCAATGGGTTGAAATTGCCTATGGGGTAGATGCCAAAGAACTAAGTTTGGTTCCGGAACTAGTGCTCCCTCCCAAATTCAAAGCTCCAGAATTTGAAAAATATAGTGGGACGAGCTGCCCTGAAGCTCACCTAATCATGTTCTGCAGAAAGATGGCGGGACATGTGCATAATGCCAATTTGTTAATTCATTATTTTCAAGACAGCCTGGCCGGGTCGACAATCAGATGGTACAATCAGTTAAGCAAATCAAAGATCCATTCGTGGAAAGATTTGGCACAAGCTTTCTTAAAACAATACGGCCATGTAATAAAAATAGCCCTTGACCGGCTTACACTGCAGAACATGGAAAAGAAGTCAAATGAGAGCTTTAGAACATATGCGCAGAGGTGGCGCGAGGTGGCAACACAAATACAGCCACCGTTAACAGAAAAGGAGACAACAAAGTTGTTCGTCAATACACTCAAGGCTCCTTACCTAAATCATCTGCTAGGAAACGCTACCAAGAGTTTCTCCGATATGGTCATGTAAGGGGAAATGATTGAAAATATGATCAAAGCCGATAAGATTGAGACCGAAGAAAGCCCTAAAAGGCTTACCCCTAGAAGAAGGGATAATGAGGTCAACAATGCGAGCATATACAGACCTGGTTACACCAGACCCTTCGTGACAAGTCAGCCAAAGACTCCAATAGGCAATTATTAAAATGCCCCGCGACAGGAGGCAGGCACTAGGCTGAATAGGGGAAAAATTCAATATACCCCCTTCCAATGTCATATGGAGAACTCTACAAAATATTATACGATGCGCATGAGGTAGCTCCTCAACATGTAAGACCGTACAAACCCCCATTCCGACTTGGTATGATGCAAAAGCTCACTGCGAATACCATGCAGGGGCAGAAGGGCATTCGATTGAAAACTGCCCCGCCTTTAAACGACTAGTCGAAGGACTCATAGAGCACGGGATCGTGAAGTTAGAAGAGCCAGCGAAACCCAATATAGCTGGAAATCATATGCCTAATCACCCATAGCAAGGGGTGAACGCCTTGCTGGAAGGAGCCCGAAAAATTAAGTGAAATATTGAAGAAATCCAATCTCCACTTCGGTGGGTATGGTAGGAGTTGGTTAAAGAATGGATAATCTTGAGTGATAAAGAGAGTGTGATAGTCGGGGATGATGACCATTGCGAGTTTCACGCCGTCAAAGGGTATAAAATTCAAAGTTGCGTCGAGTTCAAAGCCATGGTCCAAATGATGATAGACAATCGAGAGCTGGAATTCTTTGAAGAGGGAGTGTAAGCTAATGATGTTTGCGCCTCTGAAGACGGGACAGCTAAGACTTTTGGATGCAATCGTCCCAAGGTGATTATTCGTGGCACGATAAGAGAACAAACAACTCCCCGCATTATCATACAAAAGCCCGCGACGTTTCCTTACAAAGACAGTAGGAGGGTCTCTTGGAGTTACAATTGCAACGTGACCATGCCAAAGGAGGAGGAACCCAGGGAGGACGTTAACCTTGTTACCCGAAGTGATAAGAATTATGACCCTGTGAATGAATAAAAAGAGGTCAATAAAGGGAAAGCTAGAATGTGTGAGCCTGAGAAAAGAACGACTAACAAGCCGGAAACACCCATCACCAAGCTTGTAATTGAGGATGAGACGAAGGAGTTTTTAAAGTTCTTAAGACATAGTGAATTTAGTGTAGTAGAACAACTACGTAAACAGCCTGCTCGTATATCAATCTTGTCATTTCTCTTAAGCTCGGAAGCTCATCGAAGCGCACTAATGAAGGTGCTAAACGAAACCTATGTAGCAAATGACATCTCCGTCAGTAAACTAGATCGATTGGTTAATAATGTGAGTGCAGATAACTTCATTTCCTTCAGCGATGATGAAATACCAACAGGAGTAGGGTCCACCAAGGCTCTACACATCACTACCCGTTGTAAAGGGTATACGCTACCAGGAGTACTCATAGACAATGGTTCAGCCCTGAATGTGCTACCACTAGCTACACTGCAAAGATTGCCAATCGATAGCTCTCACATGAAAGGGTGTAATAACGTAGTAAGAGCATTTGATGGGACGGAAAGGAAGGTAATGAGGAAGATTGAAATACCCCTTCAAATTGGGCCAAATACATATGAAGTAGATTTTCTAGTAATGGATAAAAGGCTCACTTATAACTGTCTACTGGGAAGACCATGGATCCATTCAGCTGGGGCAGTACCTTCCTCTTTGCACCAGAAAGTGAAGCTAATAAATGAAGGGCTGCTGATCACGATTAATGCTGAGGAGGAAATAATCGCGTCCATAACAAGCGATCCACCATACGTGGGAATAGACGAGGAGGCTGTGGAATTCTCGTTCCGCTCACTAGAGTTTGTCAACACAACCTTCATTTCAGAAAGGAAGAAAATACCTGTGCCTACAATATCATCGACCACCAGGATGGGTTTGAAATTGACAGTCGAAAAAAGAGCGAGACCTGGGAAAGGACTGGGAAAATACCTCCAAGGAAGAGTTAATGTGCCGATGCTAATGGAAAAACAGGATCGTTATGGCTTGGGGTACAAGCCAGACGCAAAACAAAAGAGAAAGGAGATGGAGAAGAGGGAAGAAATAAGGAGGGCCAGACTGGTTGTAAGGGATATCTCGTGGGAACCCATGGTTTTCCCGCACATCTACGAAATTTTCGTCTTAGGAGAGGTGATTAACCAGCAGGGAAGGAAACGAGTGATAATTGAAATTAAAGAGGGCATTGTAAAAGATCTAAGCATTAATGCTATATCAGATGAAGGAAAGGAAAAGGATTCATCGAGGATTGGCCCGTACGCGCCAGGAAGCACCTTGAACAATTGGACCGTGGAGGAACTCTCTGTAATTTTTAAGATTTCCTTAGAGTAATGCTCGAAAACACCTATTGCTTTAGGCTCGAAAGCAATATGGATCTTTTTGTAAAAAGGGCCCATGGTCATTATTCAGTTATTTTGAATGAAGTGCACTTTCCATTTTATACTCTTTCCATAACTACTCTTTCATTTCTTAAATTCGGCTTAATAAACCATTCGTATATATCTAATAAACAAGGTTCAATACATGCATACATATACATATACCACATAGTCATTCTTTCGCAAATTCATTTCGCTATTTGGACCTTCCTTTCATTCTTTGATAGATCCCCGGATATCAATAATATGAGCAATCCTGACGCTAACTTAGAACCCCACTTCGAGCAAGATATGTGTTTGGAAGAACTTTAGGACCTTGAAGATAATCAAGATTGTGATTTACCTTCGGATCTGTTAAGAATTATGGAACGGGAAGAAAAACAGATCCTGCCTCATTCTGACCCAGTAGAAGTTATTAATCTGGGGCACGAAGATGAAGAGAAAGAGGTGAAAATCGAGACAAGCATCTCCGTAGAAACCAGAAGGAATCTTATCGAGTTGCTTCAAGAGTCCCAAGATATCTTCACATGGTCTTACCATGCCCGGCTTAAGTACCGACATTGTGGTGCATAAACTCCCTATAAAGGAATAAAGCAGACCTGTGCAGCAAAAACTCCGAAGGATGAGACCGGATGTGTTGTTAAAAATAAAAGAAGAGGTCAGGAAACAATTTGACGCCGGTTTCCTCCAGGTGGTTAAATACTCTGAATGGGTAGCTAATGTAGTCCCCGTCCCAAAAAAGATGGAAAGGTGCGTATGTGTGTGGACTATCGAGATTTAAATAAAGCTAGCCCAAAGGATAATTTTCCTTTGCCCCACATCGATACTCTAGTTGACAACACGGCAGGACATTCCCTGTTTTCCTTCATGGATGGCTTCTCTAGGTATAATTAGATAAGGATGGACCCTGAGGATATGACCAAAACCACTTTTGTCACGCTATGGGGAACATTTTGTTACAAAGTGATGCCTTTCGGACTAAAAAATGCAAGGGTAACTTATCAGAGGGCCATGGTGACCCTGTTCCATGACATGATGCACAAAGAGACTGAAGTTTACGTCGATGACATGATCGCGAAATCTCAAACAAAGGAGGAACATGTAAGAATCCTAAGAAAGTTACTTGGAAGGCTAAGGAAATACCAACTAAAGTTGAACCCAGCAAAATCCACTTTCGGGGCCACATCAGAAAAATTGTTAGGTTTTGTGGTCAGCAAAAGAGGAATTGAAATCGACCCGGATAAAGTCAAAGCTATACAGGAATTACCACCACCCAGCACGCAAAAAAAAATTAAAGGGTTTTTAGGAAGACTAAATTACATTGCTCGGTTCATCTTACAGTTGACTGAGAAATGCGATCCTATCTTCCGCGTACTTAGAAAGCGCAACTCGGGTATATGGGATGAGGAATGTCAGGAAACCTTTAATAAGGTCAAAGACTCTTTATCCAAAGCTCTCATCTTGGTACCTCCAATTCCTAATAAGCTATTGATCATGTACTTAACGGTCTTTGGAAATTCCATGGGATGCGTACTAGGCCAATATGATGAATCCGAAAAGAAAGAAAGGACAATATATTATCTCAGCGAGAAATTCACTGATTGCGAGACACGATATTCACCTATTGAGAAATTATGTTGTGCACTAGTCTGGACTACACGTAGATTAAGACAATACGTGCTATATCACACTACTTGGTTGATTTCGAAATTGGATCCTCTGAAGTATTTGATGGAGTCAACATCATTGAATGGGAGATTAGCTCGATGACAAATCTTGCTCTCTGAATTCGACATAGTCTATGTCAATTAGATAGCAATAAAAGGAAGTGCGATAGCAGACTTCCTGGCAAGTAGGGCTTTAGAAGATTATGAGCCTATAGACTTCAATTTCCCGAATGAGGATTTAATGTATGTTGCGACTATGGAAGGGGCAATCACAAAAGAACGACCTTAGAGGATGAATTTCGACGGAGCTTCAAACGCCACAGGCAATGGGATCGGGGCAGTCTTGGTATCACCAGAGGGAGATCATTACCCTTTCATCAGCAAGCTTGATTTTGATTGCACGAACAATATGGTTGAATACGAAGCATGTATATTGGGAATCCGTGCGGCCATAAAACGGGGAATCAAAATTTGGGAAATTTATGGAGACTCTACATTGGTAATCTATCAACTAAAAGGAGAATGGGAAACAAGAGATTCCAAGTTAATGGATTATCGCAAATTGGTCCTCGAGTTGATCACCGAATTCGATGACGTCACATTCCATTACCTCCCATGGGAAGGGAACCAGATGGCAGACGCTCTTGCCACTCTAGCCTCAATGATTAAGGTGAGTAGGATGAAAAATGTAAAGCCCATTCAGATGAGTATCTATGAAGCTCCTGCTCATTGTTGCGATATTGAGACAGAGGATGGAGAGGAAAAAGATGATCACCCATGGTAACAGAATGTTCTTCAGTTTGTGAGAGATCAAAAGTATCCCGAACAAGCCTCAGAAAATGAAAAAAGGATATGTCCTGAACGGAGAGATCTTGTACAAAAGATCAGGTGTTGCTAAGATGTGTCGATGCAATTGAAGCTAAAAAGATCTTAGAAGAAGTTTACGAAGGCATTTGTGGGACACACGCCAACGGTTTCACGATGGCCCAACAAATAATGAGATTTGGGAATTACTGGTCTAGTATGGAGGGCGATTGCATCAATTATGCCAAGAAATGCCATAAATGCCAGATCTATAGAGACAAGATCCATATACCTCCATCACATCTTCAAGTCATGACCTCGCCCTGGCCTTTTTCTATGTGGGGCATAGATGTCATCGGACCAATTTCTCCAAAAGCTTTCAATGGCCATAGATTCATCTTTGTGGCGATTGACTACTTCATTAAATAGGTAGAGGCAACCTCATATGCGAATGTTACCAAGTCTGCGGTTAGCAAGTTCCTGAAAAAGGAAATCATTTATTGATATGGGATGCCCGAAAGGATCATATCCGACAATGCCCTCAATTTGAACAACAGTACGATAGCAGAAATTTGTGAACAGTTCAAAATTAAGCATCATAATTCTTCTCCCTATCGCCCAAAAATGAATGGGGCTGTGGAGGTAGCTAATAAGAATATCAAGAAGATTGTGGCCAAAATGACTAAGACTTACAAGGATTGGCACGAAAAATTACCATTTGCCCTATTTGCCTACAGAACTTCAGTCAAAGCTTCTACTGGGGCAACACCATTCTCGTTGGTATATGGCATGGAAGCAGTCTTACCTATTGAGGTTGAAATACCTTCCCTTCGAGTCTTAACAGAGCTTCAACTTGACGAGGCTGAATGGGTCAAAGCTCGATATGACCAGTTGAATTTAATCGAGGAAAAGAGATTAAAAGCCATTCGCCATCGCCAGATGTAGCTTACGACAAAAAAGTTCGTCCCAGGGAATTCTATGAGGGAGATCTAGTTTTGAAAAAGATACTTCCGATACACAAAGATTTCCGTGGGAAATGGATGCCCAATTGGGAAGGGCCTTACGTGGTAAAAAAGGCTTTCTTAGGAGGAGCTCTCATCTTAACAGAGATGGACGGCAAAGAGCTGTACAACCCCGTCAATTCAGACTCGGTAAAAAAATACTTCGCCTAAAAACAAAATGGGAGTTGAGATGAAAACCCGCAAAGGGAGTAAAAAAAAAATCAGGATGAAAACTCGCAAAGGGCGTCCTGGAACCAAGAGAACTTTGAGTTGAAAACCCGCAAAGGGCGGCTCAGGTCCAAAGAAAGGGTCGACGAAAATAGGAAGGTTACAACTTGAAATATCAACAAAGCACTCTAGATCTTCCAGGCACACATAAGAGATTAGGAGTGATTCTCAAGTAAGATTGGCGCAGAGTAGCTCATTTTGCGATACTTGGGGCAGCCAATTATTCTTCACTGTATGCCTGACAATTTTCAACTAATGATTGTTTCCCTTGATCCTCTTGTTAATATACTGTTCCCTTTGATCCTCTTCTTAATAGAATTTTCTAAAATACAACTTTGGCCTAAGCATTTTACATCTAAATAATGGGTAATAAACTAATAAATCATACAAAAAGTTACGAGCATTATTCTGAAGTTTTCAGAAATTACAAGAAGCCCGAAACAAGACTATCAACTGGAAGACAGGCTTAAAAACAAGCAATTCCAGAACAAACTGGACAGGGCAACACATCAAAAGTAGAATATTGGACAGGCGACAAACCATGCCGACCTGATTAATAATAAACAAATTTGACATTCATCATACACATTCATACAAGTTAGGAGCATTTAATTCATTCTAATCATGACTTTCTAATAAGAGGCTTACATAGAAGCCCATAGAAGCATATTTCACAGGTCACACCCCCGTCACAGAGCGAGATGAATCATTAAGACCACCAAGAAGAAAAGGTACGGGACTCTAATGCCTTACCCCGATCATGGGGCAGATTGCGATTATCCACAAAATGACGTGGTCATCTTCCTTATGAGATACTGAGAAGAATACCAAACCAAACCCACGCTCAATGTGAGCAAGTCTTCAAATCCCAGCTTCCTGATGATACACCGAGAAGCAGATCGGAGCAATAAACGATTAGCTTCCTGAGGAGATACGGAGAAGTAGGCCAAATTCATCTTCCTGATGAGATACTGAGAAGATGACCAAACCAAACCCACGCTCGATGTGAGCAAGTCTTCGAATCTCAGCTTCCTGATGACACATCGAGAAGCAGATCGAAGCAATAAAGTGGTTAGCTTCCTGATGAGATACTGAGAAGCATGTCGAAGTAATTAGCTTACTAATGAGATACTAAGAAGAAAACCAAGTAAAACCCATGCTCGACGTGAGCAAATCTTCGAACCACAGCTTCCTGATGAGATACTGAGAAGAGTATCGAAGTAACTAGCTTCCTGATGAGATACGGAGAAGTAGACCAAATTCATCTTCCTGATGAAATACGGAGAAGCAGTTTGAAACAAGCGACGCGGTCATCTTCCTGATAAGATACTGAGAAGAACACCAAATCAAACTCACGCTCGATGTGAGCAAATCTTTGAACCCCAGCTTCCTGATAAGACACTGTGAAGCAGGCCGAAGCAATAAAGTGGTTAACTCCCTGATGATATACAAAGAAGTGAGTCAAATCTGTCTTCCTGATGAAACACAGAGAAATGGATCAAAACAAGTAATGCGGCCGTCTTCCTTATGAGATACTGAGAAGAAGGCCGGGTCAATGAAACCAGACTCGGAGACTACGGTGACGAATTCCAATCTCAAAGTTGCCTAAGAGTAAGATGGAATCACAACATCAAAGATGTAGAGAAGCTGATGCAGTGAAATTGAACGACAGACGTAAAAGCCAAGGGTGGACCAGCTGAAGAAAGAGCAGCTAAGAAGTAGGACTTGACAAAATTGGGCTTCTTTTGGATCTTTGCTCTGTTCCCGTTACACAACAACGAGCAAAGAGGGGCAACTGTTGTAGCCCAAATTTTGATCGGGCCCCAAACTCCCTTTAAATTTATTTTTATTTGTCTAAAAAATTAAATTTATTTTAAATTTAAATTTATTTTCAAATTTAAAATTATTTAAAATAAATAAATAAGGTTAAAATACAAAAATGTCCAAGTCCAAAACAAATGCAGGGCCAGAATTACAATCTTGGACCCTAATTCAGCCCAATTACAAATACCAACCCAACTGGCCAAACTGACCCAAACTCTATCCTAGACACCTAAATACAAGCCGAGTCTGTTGCTACCCCAACTTGTATTGCCGCTGCCTCCTTTCTAACCATTCAGAACAGGACACGTCAATAGCTTAGTTTGCTCACCAACAACTTGCATTACTACTCACCTGCCACCGTCACTGCTTCTACCACCGTCGCTGCAACCTGCAAAAGGAGATAAGACAAGCATTTAGTTGCATAAAACCAAAAATTCATTATTTGTAATGAGGCTATAAAAGCCGAAACTGAAAGCAGAAAGGGGGACTTTTCTTTTTTTTCATTTTTGGTTCCGGGGAAAACACTTGAGATCAATACAAACAAACTGGAATTCACAGCAATCCACAGTCAGTATTCGGATTCCAAACAGAGAGGCAACAGTCATTATCGACAATTAAAAGACAAAGTATTATCATTTAAGAGGTACCAATAAATACATTTATTGTATATTTATTGTTCTGAGGTATTGTGTTTCTAATATATGCATGTACGTATATTTATTGTCTAACACCTTTATTAGTCACTCATTTAAAAGGGTTTTTGAAACTGTTAATACGTTTCATACATAACATAAATAATTAGTGATAATTCGTTTAATAATAATAACAGGTAACTTTAATGCCATTAATAATTAATAGATATTAGTAATAAATAATATTAATAAAAAATATTAATATTAAATAAAAAAAGGAAAATGAGGGGTCGAGTAAGTTACACCCCTTGGATAGTGTCGCCGTTGTCGGAGTTCATGCCGGGATCACTTCCGAACGTTACTTGCGCCTCGTCATACACAGATCTGCAAAGAAAACACTAACGCAAGTTAAAAACAAAAAATCGGATTTAGGTTCCGTTTTAAAACAAAAGGGGTAAGGATTAAAAAAGATTTAAAGTTTCTTTTTTTAAAAATGGGATTAGAACTTTCTAGGATCTGGATTTCGGTCCAGATCTATGTTGTTTTTTTTAAAAAAAAAAAGAAAAGAAAAACAAAGGGATGTTTTTACCTCTGATTCGTGTCGGACGACGATCGAACGACCCTCAGGGATGGCGCATGACGGGCGGGGGAGAACGGACGTCGATCAAATGATGAAGGACAGTGGCGCATCGACCACGCGCGACGGTTGGTGAAGCGCGTGCGACGGGGTCTCGACGGCTCACCGGATCGGGATGCGATCGGATTGGAAAAGGGGAGAGGGAGATGAGAGTGTTTCGAAGTTTTTTTTTTAAAAGGGGAAAGGAAAAATGAAAAAAACCCTAAAACAGACTATATATAGGCTCCCAAACGGCACCGTTTCGGGAACTGACTTCTGACCTCAAAACGGCGTCGTTTAAAGTTTTTACCTATGTCCGACCCGAAATCCGACGCGATCCGACTTAGGATCCGCGTGTTTTTGAAGGAAGGGTTATTTCTGCATTCGATCATTCCGCTTTTTCCAAGATTTCCAATCAGGTCCTTCTTGTACTTTTAATTAAATCTAAATTGGCCCAATGATTTTTACGGTTTTTCAATTTAGCCCCTCAACTTTTTAAAAGCACCAGGAGCCGCCACGTGTCTTGATTTGGCTTATTTGTGCAAATGGTCCCCTTTATTTCTAATTTGTATTAATTTAATCCTTAAATCAGGTTTGCTTTAATTACCAAAATTGCCCCAGAAATTTTCCATGGTTTTCAAAATAGTCCTCTGACTTCAGGATGCTTGAGGGGCTGCACGTGTCACCCGTCTTTGGTTTTATTACCCCGAAAGTCCGTAAACGGTCCAAAGATTCAGTTTCTACCCCCGAACTTCCAAAAATCTCATTTTCGACCCTAAAATTTCCAAAAATTCCATTTTTACCCTCGAACTTCCAAAAATCCCATTTTCAACCACAAAACTTCCAAAAATTCCATTTTTACCCCCGAACTTCCAAAAGTCCCATTTTTTACCTCGAAACTTGCAAAAATTACCATTTTACCCTCGAACTTCCAAAAGTCCTATTTTTTACCTCGAAACTTCCAAAAATTACCATTTTACCCCCAAACTTCCAAAAGTCCTATTTTTTACCCCGAAACTACCAAAAATTACCATTTTACCCTCAAACTTCCAAAAGTCCCATTTTAACCCCGAAACTTCCAAAAATTACCATTTTGCCCCCAAACTTCCAAAAGTCCCATTTTTAACCCCAAAACTTCCAAAAAGTACCATTTTACCCCCGAACTTTTAAAAATCCCATCTTTTATCCCGAAGCTTCCAAAAAATCCTTTTTTACCCCTTCACTTCTAAAAATCCATTTTTTGACCCTGGAATTTCCAAAATTCCATTTTTAACCTTAAAACTTCTAAAAATTCCATTTTTAGCCCGAACTTCCCAAAATTCCATTTTTGACTCTGAAACTTCCTAAAATTACCATTTTACCCTCGGATGGCCAAAAATCCATTTTTAACACCGAATTTTCCCAAAATTATCGTTTTGCCCCTCGAGAATCCAAAATTATCATTTTTGCCCCCGAGAATCTGAAAAGTCTCATTTTGAACTCCGATTGCATCATTCTTCTTTCTCATCAATATTTGATTTAATTTTTAACACACTCGTATTTTATATTTTTGATTCTTTTTCGCAATTAATCAAATCGAGATAATCAAATATTGCGCCTTAACTTACTAGGTGCAACCTTTATTCAAATCGAGATAATCAAATATCCTTTTCGCAAAGATAACATTCGGCTCTTGGTTTGGGATAAGAGTGTTTGAATAGTGTAGAGGAGAGGTGAGACTTAAGTTTTCAATTTAATAAACATCTTACTTTTTATTAGAGTATACAATTAATTCAAATGAATGTGTTTATTAATTATTAATATTATTAATACTTACTCAATGTCGAAACCATCCTTTTTTTTAAAATGACGTGTCTCGAAAAAAATATTTTAAAATTGACAAATAATGGGAGTCGCCACCAATCCTTTATTCAGTGTGATTTGATCACCACAAAACGTTTTAAAAGTCGTTTTGAAAACAAGTAAGTCTTCGAAATCCAGAAAAACAGGTTCGGGAGTCGGTTACGCATGAGGAAGGATTAGCACCCTCATACGCCCAGAATTGGTACCGTATTGATTATTTTCAAGTCTTAATTTGTAATACTTAAAAGCTCGAATAAAGTTTAAAATACGATCCTTGAATGCATGAATTAAATTTAAAAAAAATCGGGTTAGTTGGGAAATCTCGATATTTCAAAGTGATCGAGGAAGAAAGTTACATCCAGTGAGTTAGGACATAACATTTCAAGATCTAGACATAACGAGCTTCCTTTGTAAAACCTTTTGAAATCTTTACAAAAAGGATATTTGATTATCTCGATTTGAAGAAAGGTTGCACCTAGTAAGTTAAGGCGCAATATTTCTGAATCGAAGATAAGGAAACATTGCCTCGATTAAGGGTATTCGATTATTTCGATTTGAAGAGAAATTGCACCTAGTGAGTTAAGGCGCAAATTTTTGAAACTCGAAATGAAAGAATATTGTCTCGATTTTAAGAAAAAAAAAATTTCTAAAACAAGCATGCGAGTTAAATATGAATAAACAGTTAATAATAGATATTAAACGAAAATACGAGTGCTTTAATAATTTAAAATTAAATGCAAATATTGATGAGAAAGAAGAATGATGCAATCGGAGTTCAAAATGTGACTTTTCGAATTCCCAGGGGCAAAAATGATAATTATGGATTCTCGGGGTGAAACGGTAATTTTGGGAAAAATCGAGGTCAAAAATGGGATTTTTGAAAGTCTAAGGGTAAAAATGGGATTTTTGGAAGTTTCGAGGTCAAAAATGGGATTTTTGGAAGTTTGGGGGTAAAAACAAAATTTTTATACAGTTTAAGGATCAAAAATGGGATTTTTGGAAGTTCGAGGGGAAAAAATGGGATTTATGGAAGTTTTGGGGTCAAAAATGGGATTTTTGGAAGTTTAAGGGTAAAAATGGAATTTTTGGAAGTTTCGAGGTCAAAAACGGGATTTTTGGAAGTTTGAGGGTAAAATGGGATTTTTTGAAGTTTTAGGGTTAAAAATGGGATTTTTGGAAGTTCGGGGGTAAAAATGGAATTTTTGGAAGTTTTGGGGTCAAAAATTGGATTTTTGGAAGTTCGAGGGTAAAAATAGAATTTTTGGACAGTTTAGGGACCTCCGAGGTAATAAAACCAAATACAGGTGACACGTGGCAGCCCCTCAGGCATCCTGAAGTCAGAGGACTATTTTGAAAACCATGGAAAATTTCTGGGGTAATTTTGTAATAAAAGCGAACCTGATTTAAGGATTAAATTAAAACAAATTAGAAATAAAGGGGACCATTTGCAGAAATAAGCCAAAATCAAGACACGTGACAGCTCCTGGTGCTTTTAAAAGGTCGAGAGGCTAAATTGAAAAACCGTAAAAATCATTGGGCCAATTTAGAATTAATTAAAAGTACGAGAAGGACCTGATTGAAAATTTTGGACCAAGCGGAATGACCAAATGCATAAATATCCCTTTCTTCAAAAACACGCAGATCCTATGTCGGGTCGGATCGGATTTCGGGTCGGTCATGGATACTTTAAAGAAACTACGCCGTTTTGTAACGAAATACCCCTACCAAAACGTTGCCGTTTTGGTAAGGGTATTTAAACCCTCGAGCCCTTGCAAAACCGAAGCCTTTTCTCATTTTTCGAATTTTCAGAGAAAAAAAAAACGAGAGCCCTGCCCCCTTTTCTCTTAAATCCTCTTCATGGCCGGCCAAACTCCGGCTGATTAGCTCAGTCGTCGTTCGTCGCGTGGGGCCATACGCGCGCCGTCGATCCTCGAGCGTACTCATCGCGCGTCGTCGCTTGGGGTTCTCTGTTGCACACGCCGCTGCCCTCACCAGTCACGTGCTATCATTTGCCTCCGTGTTCGACCGCCGTCCACGGTTTAAAGGTAAAAAAAAGGTTCATTTCTTCACTCTCCCCTTTTTAAAAAAAGGAAACAAATCTAGGTCTAGATCGAACCTGATCTAGCCTAGATCTAAAAGGTTTTGCCCCCCCTCTTAAAAAAAAACCAAATCGGTTCTGTTTAGGGTTGAAACTATTCGTACCCTCAATTTTTAAAACTCGTTTTTAATCTCTTGTGTTTCTCTGGGTTTTGCAGGTTCGTACGCGATGAGGCAAAGGCGGTGTTCGTTCGGGGTTCAACTTCCGGCGACGGCGATGGACGACAGCGGGCTGACCGAGGATAAGCCCTTTGACTTTTCGTTTTTTTTATTTGTCATTAATATTATTAATATTATTATTAATAAGAAAATATTTATTATTAATAAATATTATGAAAACCGCCCACTTGTCATTAATGTCATTATTTATTACTGCCATCTATTATTAATATTATTCTTATTAACTAATATTACTGTTAATACTTATCTCTGTAATTAATATGTATTGAAAACGCGTATAGAAATAATAAATTACAGTAATAATGTATGCATGAATGGGTATTAATGAATATATGCGAAAGGACATTAACAGTTTAAATATAAAGGATTAACACTGACGAATGAGTGCTTACTAGTAGATGTATACTTTGCTCAGTATGAATTGTTTAGTATTCTGCTTTCTTGTGCTTCGGGTGCTGATATCTTTTTCAATGATTTACTGTTCCTGTTTTGTATTTATTTTTTCAAGAGGTCCTCCCTTTACAACTGAAATGAATTCGGCTTTTATAGCCTATGTATCCTTCATTCTTTTTTTGTTTTACAGTACTTAATGTATGTCCATTCTCTCCTTTTGCAGGTTCGACTATGGCAGTGGCGGTTGGAGCAACCGGTGGCAGCGCAAGTTGGAGCTGAAGATGGCGACAAGTTGCTGATGATGTGGCAGCCTCTGGTTGGCTGAGGAGGAGGCAACAGCAGCAACACTTAGTTGTAGCAGACTTAGGATTAGGCTTTAGGGCAGTGTAAAATTTGGGCCTATTTAGGCCATTGTGATTTTAGGGTAGTTTTGGTCTTTCGAATTTGGGCCCAATTGGGCTTTGTATTTGGACATTTTTTTTGTATTTGAACCATATTTATTTTAAATTTATAATAATCTTAAATTTGGAAAATAAATTTAAACTTAAATTAAATTTAAATTTAATATAAATTTAAATTTATACACAAATTTATTCTTAAAATAAATTTAAAGGGAGTTTGGGCCCAGTCAAAATTTGGGCTTCAACAACGTGTTTCGAAAATTATTTTAAAATCGAAAAATAATGGGAGTCGCCACCAATCCATTATTCGGTGTGATTGGATCACCACAAAACGTTTTAAAAACCGTTTTGAAAACATGTAGGTCTTCAAAATCTAGAAAAATAGGTTCGGGAGTCGATTACGCATGAGGAAGGATTAGCACCCTCATATGCCCAAAATTGGTACCGTATTGATTATTTTCGGGTCTTAATTTGTAACATTCAAAAGTTCGAATAAAGTTTAAAATGCGATCCTTGAATGCATGAGTTAAGTTTAAAAGAAATCGGGTTTGTTTGGAAATCTCATTTATTTCAAAGTGATCGAGGAAGAAAGTTACGTCCAGTGAGTTAGGACACGGCATTTCAAGATCCAAAAATGACGAGCTTCCCTTTGTAAAACCTTTTTTTAAAATTTTGAGAAAAGGATATTCGATTATCTCGATTTGAAGAAAGGTTGCACCTAGTAAGTTAAGTCGCAATATTTCAGAATCGAAGATAAAGAAACATTGCCTCGATTAAGGGTATTCGATTATTTTAATTTGAAGAAAAATTGCACCTAGTAAGTTAAGGCACAAATTTTCGAAACTCGAAATAAAATAATATTACCTCGATTTTAAAGTCTTTATGAAAAAAAAAACAATTTTGAAAACGAACATGCGAGTTTAATATGAATAAGCAGTTAATAATGGATATTAAATAACGCGAAGTAAGATAAATAAGAAGATAAATGATATGCAAAAAATAAAAAATGTAAAATACGAGTGCATAATAATTAAAGATAAATGCAAATATTGATGAGGAAGAAAAATAAAGCAATCGGAGATACGAAATGAGACTTTGGATACCCGGGACAAAATGATAATTTTGGACTTTCGGGGCAAGATGGTAACTTTGGGGAAGTTTGAGGTTAAAAGATGAAATTTTTGGACATCCGAGGTAAAAATGGAATTTTCGAAAGTTTCGAGATCAAAAATGGAATTTTTGGACATCTAGGGAAAAATGGTAATTTTTGAAAGTTTTGGGGTCAAAAATGGAAATTTTGGAGGTTTAAGGGTACAAATGTAATTTTTGGAAGTTTCGGGGTCAAAAAATAGAATTTTTGGAAGTTCCAAGGTAAAAATGGAATGTTTAAAAGTTTCGAGGTCAAAATGGAATTTTTGGAAGTTTCGAGTTCGAAAATGGAATTTTTGGAAGTTCGGGGGCAAAAATATAATTTTCGAACAGTTTAAGGACCTCCAGGGCAATAAAACCAAGAAGAAGTGACACGTGGCAGCCCCTCAGGCATCCTAAAGTCAGAGGACTAATTTGAAAACCATGAAAACAATTTTGGCCAATTTTATAATTAAACAGAACTTGATTTAAGGATTAAATTAAAACAAATTAAAAATGAGAGGGGCCGTTTACATAAATGAACCAAAACAATGACATGTGGCAGCTCCTGAGACTTTCAAAAGGTCAAGGGACTAAATTGAAAAGCATTGAAAATTATTAGGCCGATTTAAAATCAATTGAAAGTACAGAAAGGACTTGATTGAAAATTTGAGAAAAAGCGGAAGGACCGAATGTATAAATATACCATTGATAAAAAACACGCGGATCCTGAGGCGGGTCGGGTCAAATTTCGGGTCGGTCATGGGTAATTTTAAAGAAACAACGTCGTCTTAGCCGAAATACCATCACCAAAACGTTGTCGTTTTGGTGAGGGTATTTATACCTGAGCCCCCCCTGTAAAACCATTTCTTTCTTTTATTTTTCAAAAATCAAGCTTTCTTCAAAAATACTCCCCCCCTTTCTCTCTAGTTCACTCTTGGCCGACCACTGACCACCGGCGGCTGTCCCGCGCGTAGGGCCTCACACGTGCACCGTGCCATCTCCCGTCGTCACCCGATGCCGTTGCAGTTCACCACGCATGTCCACGCACCGTCGTACGTGTCGCCATGTAAGCCGATCGTATCCTTCTTTTAAAACTCGGATCTGGGTCTAAATCCAGATCCTTAAAAACGTTTTGTTTCCTTCTACGTTTTTTTGTTTTGGGATTGATCTGGATATAGATCTATACAAATCTAATATAGATTTTTTTTAAAAAAAACCAGATTTGACTTTCATTTTTCCCTTTTTTTTAAACTGTTTCTTTTTTATTCCTAATCGTTTTTGGTTCTCTGTTTCTTCGCAGATCCACAGATGACGAAGCATATTGCGAGGTTCGCGGTTTTGCGACGGCGACGGGTTGGACGGCTCCGAGGACGGCCCCGGTGGTGACCGTTGAACAAAGATAAGTCTTTTCGTTTCTCTTTTTTTATTTAATATTTAATAATAATATTATTAATTTATTATTATTATTATTATTATTATTAAAAATAATTATTAAGATTATTAATGCTATTATTATTAAAACGTTTGAAGGTAATAAGGTAATAAATATTGACAAAATACACATTAAATATGCACTAATGTATATTGGAAACTGACGAATTAAAATTTCGAGTGATAACAAATAAACATTGAATGTACCTGAGTGCCTTGAATGTTTCTGACTTCTGGCTTGTATTCCTGATCTTGGTATGACTATTCGAACTTCTGCTTACTAACTACTCTTATTTTTATTTGTAAAATGACTATTGCTTCTATTGGTTCCTAAAGATTGTATATATCAATGCTGGATGTATTACAAAAAGTTCGTAACCACCTACAAAATGGTTTGAATCTGGTTTTATAATCAGAATTTCAATCATGATAACTTATTTTTTACAATTAAATGTACATCTAATCTTCTTTTTTTTGCAGGTTCGGCGGTGGAGGCTTGTAGCAGTGGCGGTTGGAGCAGCTGGTGGTGGCAGGTGAGTAGTGGTGCAAGTTGCTGGTGGCACTGTCGGTGCTGACGTGGCAACCTCTGACTGGCTGAGAGGAAGGTGGCCAGTGCAACTTGCTGCCATGCTTTGACTTGTGAATTTGGGTTTGGGGTGTAATTGGTTTATTTGGGCTTAGGTTTTTGGGTTTGTATTTGATTGGGTCAAATTGGGTCCAATGTTTATAATTTGGACTTTTAATTAAGTTTTAAATCCATTTAAATTTTAATTAAATTTAAATTTAAAAGATAAATTTAAATTTAAAAATAAATTTGAATCAATTTAAACTCAATAAAAGGCTCAACCCAACCCACGGACCTTAGTTAAAGTTGGGCTTCAACAAACAACATCTTTTTTTCCATTAAAACCACTTGTTGAATTCATAAAATATTAATTGATTTTATTAGTATGTAAAGCATTCATGGGCAGTTAGGTTTATGTTAGATTTATATATACTATAAATATTATATATGATTGTTTAAATTTGATTCAATTCAAAATATTAAATATTAAATTTTATTTTATTTTTTTATTTATAAATGATTAACAAAACTCGTATTACCAATTAATATGTTTTTTTAAAAGCATGTCAAATTTTTTTTATCCAAATCTATATTTTTAGAATTATTCTATTTAAAATCCAATTGAAATTCAGATTCACAAATAGCATAACTTTTAAATAAATATAATATTTGTATAATAATAAATAGTGAAAATAAATAAATATATAATGAATAACAGAATATAAATTAATATTATAAATATCTAATCCCTCAGCATCACCACCATTATCTTCCCCGCTACCACATATATTTTATACAACTTTTCTCCTTTGATTATCCCTTTGGTTTTCTATTTCGTCTTCATCCCCTCCTGACTCTCGTTTCCCTTTGTTTTGTTGTACACTTTTAGATGGGTGTTTATCTAGTATGGTGCATTTAGTTTTCTTTTTATCTCATACTATAATATTATTATAATATTTAATCTTATTACTATCGATATTTTTACACTAACCACAAACACATCGTCATTCAAAAAAGACTTTAGTCCGCGGAATTTTTTTTTCCAAGTAATTTTTGAAGTTTGAATGAGCGTGAGTTCAGAATTTTTTTTTCGAGATGTCATAATTAAATCGTATATTTTTAATGAGAGTTAAAATGAAGTTTTATCATTTTAATAGTTTATGTCTTTTTAATTTTTAAAAAATTAAATCAAAATTTTATCATTTTTTAAGAGGTCAAAGTACAATTTTATCATATGCTAACTTAAAATTTCATAAATTTTAAAAGATTAAAAATGAGATTTCTCATTTTAAAAGGGGTCAGGGCTCTTCCAATCCCAAAATAAATTTGATACATAAATTTTAATAATTCAATGTGAAATTTGATACGTAAATTCATAAAATCAAATGAATTCTCATGTTACAAAGGATAGTATAAGAAATTTTACAAAAATAAAATTTACGTATCGAATTACTTATTGAATAAATATTTATATATAATTTTAAAATTTATCCCGATAAATTATAATCTTTGTTTAATTGTCCCTAAGCCATTCCTTTCTTCTCAAGAGATGACTTTTATGGCAAAAGAATATCACTGGTTTCTTCCATAACTTTTTCTACATTATATTTGTGTCATTTAGTCATTGAATTCTTCTTCCTTCGATATCAACAATTATAGGTATGGACCGTCCTGTTTCCACATTGTTGATGTTGGCCTATTGTGGAAAAGTCCATCTTGTATTTGATTTTTTAAGTCAAATAAGAGAGGGTAAATTCTACTCAAGATCACTCAGTTATTAGTAAATTTACATTTTGTCACTCAATTAAAAAAGTTACTGTTGAAGCCCAATTTTGACGGGGTCCCTTTTTAATTTATTTTAAATTTAGATTTATTTTAAATTTAAATTAATCTTAAATTTAAATTTAAATTTAATTTCAAAATTAAAAAGTCCAAAAAATACAAAGTCTAAATTACAAATCTTAGACTCAATTTGGCCCAATCACAAATACAGACTTAGATTTTGCCTAAGCCCAATTTCAAATTGACCCAAAACCAGCCCAAATACAACCCAAACTAAACCTAGACAGAGGATCTAAGTCTGCTATTGTTGCTGTTGTTGCCTCCACCTCAGCCAATTGGAGGTTGCCACATCATCACCAAGTTGCACCACCAGCAACTTGCACTGCCACCAGTTGCTTTAACCGCCATTGCCATAGCCGAACCTGCAAAGAGAAGAACAAGATCGGTATTAAATGACAAACAGACAAATTAAAATCATTGTATTGATGGCTATAAAGCCAGGACTCAAACAAATTGTAATGAACTTTTTTTTTTTGGGGTGATACATTAAAACAATCAATAGAAAGACAATTTTCTTTCTGAAAAGATATCAATACAAAAACTTTACAAACAAAAGCAGTGTACTATTAAGGGAAGATATCAGTACTCGAAGCAATAGGAATACAGAGCCAAGTAAACGTCAAGCAATAACGCAAGAGAATAGAGTCAGACAAGGTACATCCACCAGTAAGCATCAATCCATTAATACTGACTCTTGAAATTTCAAACCGTTTGCTTTATCTGTTTGTATATAACTATTAATATCTATTATTTATTATACTAATTTCATTTATTATTTTGAAACCGGCCTTTAAGGTGCATTATTTTTAATGGCTTTATTAATATTATTATTAATAATAAGTAATAACTGCCTCATTAATAATAATAACAATAATATTAACAATTAATAATAAAAAAACTGAAAGGTCAAAGGGCTTATCTTTGGTCGGTTTTGCCGTCGCCGGAGTTTCCCCTAGGTGCCGTCATCGCCTCGTCTTGCATGGATCTGCAAAAAGAAGGAACAAAGGATTATAAAAAGTTTTTTTTTTAAAAAAGGGATCTCAACGGTTCGACTTGAAATAAAATGGAAACCATGCATCAAATCCGGATCTTGGCGGACGAAATCTATTTCCGGGTTTTGAAATAGATTTTTTTAAAAAAACAACAAGGGGGTTTTTAAGAACAATCATAAAAAAGGAATTTTAAAATTGAAAAAGGAAAAAGAAAGGATTTACCTTCACGGTGACTGGTCGACGCGTGAAGACCAGCAACGACGACGGAGACGGGGTCGGACCGGCGTGCTTGACCAGGCGCGACGATGACGCGCGACTGCAGACGATGGTGCGTGGCGACTACGCGCGATGGACGACGGCTGGACTGACCGGCTGGAGTTTGGCCGGCCATGGAGAGGATGAGAGGATTTGAGAGAAAAAAAAAGGGGGGTCTTCACGAAATTTTTGTGAAATTTAGAAAAATGAAAAAGGATATGGATTTTACAAAGGGTCCTAGATTTAAATACCCTCACCAAAACGGCATCGTTTTGGTAAGGGTATTTCACGTAAAACGGCGTCGTTTCTTTAAAAATATCCATGACCGACCCGAATTCGACCCGACCCGACCTAGTATCCACGTGTTTTTGATTAATGGTATATTTATGCATTCGATCCTTCCGCTTTTTCTCAAATATTCAATCAAGTCGTTTTGTACTTTTAATGGATTTTAAATCGGCCCAATAATTTTCAATGCTTTCCAATTTAATCCTTTGGCCTTTTGAAAGTGTTGAAGCCCAATTTTAACCGGGCCCAACATTTAAACCCAAATTTTAATTTTTAATTTTTTAAATTTCAATTCATTTTGGGTTTAAATTTAGTTTAAGTTTAAACTTTTCTTTTAAGTTTAAATTTAAATTAAGTTTAAATTTAATTTGAATTTAAAATTTAAATTAATTAAAAAAAGAGTCCAGTTACAAATGTCCATTTTACAAACCCAAATTGGGCCCAAATGCTAACCTAAGCCCAAATTTTAAGGACCCAAACAAGTCCAAATTGGGGCCCAATCTCGATTAGCCCACACCTAACTGATCCAAATCTGCTACAACTGGACCAGCTGCCACTCACCCCACCCACTCACATGTCGCCACGTCAACAGCCCCATCACCATCATCAACCACCATCACCAGCAAGTTGCACCGCCACTGTCAAGCTAACCTGCAGAAGAAAGAACAAGACAAACATTTAATCATCATTTTGTAACATGGCTATAGAAGCCAGATTGAAGCTTATAAAGGAGGGGGGGACCCTTTTTTGGGAGGATCTGGATACGAACCTTTGGTTACACATTCCAGAATCAATACAGTGAGTTTTTTTTTAAGATAGTGATAGGCATTTACAAGTTAGAGGGAGAACATAGCACGTAATAAGCAAAAATAGACTACCAGATATACGAAGCAACCAAGAACACCCAAGCATCGAAACTGATCAGGTACCTTTCAATGTATAATTACTGCCATTTTACGTTTCAAGTTTCCAAACCAACCGGTTTCTAAATACATTAATACATGTATTTAATATTCCTGTCAATGTTTATTCTCTTTTATTGTATTAATGATTATCATTAATATTAGTATTAAACATAACATTAATTATTATTAATTACCGCATAATTTTTAATAATAATATTAAATAGTTATTAATAAAAAAAAGGGGGAAAAATGAAAGGTCATAAGGTTACAATCCCTTTTTGGTCGCCACCGTCGCTGGAGTTTTGCCAAGTTCACCCCTGAACGTCGCCCGTGCCCTGTAACGAGTGGACCTGCGAAAAAGGAACACCGAAAAGAATTAAAACCTAAAAAAGGGCATAATAACCGAACCACAAAACAGATTCAAAACCAGAGGGAAATACGTGTATTAGAACTAACAACGGCAAGTAAAAATTTTTGATAATGAAAGTTCAAACCTTTTTAAAATCTAAAGCCCAGATCTTTCAGATTTAGAAACAGGAGCTTTTAAAAAAAGGAAAAAGGTTTTTCAAAGTGTTTTTTTTTTTAAAAAAAAAAAGGGGAAAGGAGTGAAAAAGGAAAGAAAAGGATGCTTCACCTGGAAATACCATGTGCAGAGGCGCGTGGACGTGGAGGCAACAGCACGTGCACTGGAGAACCCCAAACAGTGATGTGTGGTGGCCACGGACGGGGATCGACGGTGCACGTGTGACCTCACTGCGCTGGATGGACGACAGGTTGACCGGCCGGAGTTTGGCCGGCCATGGAGTCGGGAAGGCAAAAAAGGAGAGAAAAGAGAGAGGGTTCAAGGGTTTTTTTTTTTAAATGAAAGAAAGGAATAAAAAAAATTGTTTTGAGTCTTTCATAAACCTCTTAAACGGCGTCGTTTTGGGCGCTGAGTTTCAGCCCCAAAACGGCGTCGTTTTAAGCCTTTACCCATGTCCGACCCGAAATTCGACCCTACCCGACTTAGGATCCGCGTGTTTTTGAGAAAAGAGATATTTATGCATTTGGCCATTCCTCTTTTTCCAAAATTTTCAATCAGGTCCTTCTTGTGCTTTTAATAAATTTTAAATAGGACCAATAATTTTCAAATGCTTTTCAATTTAATCCTTAGACCCTTTGAAAGCACCAGGGGCTGCCACGTGTAGTTATTTAGACTTATTTCTACAAACGGTCCCTTTTATTTTTAATTTGTTTTGATTTAATCCTTAAATCAGTTTTGCCTTAATTACAAAATTGCCCCAAAAATTTTTCTTGGTTTTCAAAATGGTCCTTTGACTTTCGGATGCCTGTGGGGTTGCCACGTGTCACTTATTTTTGGTTTTATTGCCTTGGAGGTCCCCAAACTCCCAAAAATCCCATTTGACCCTGAAACTTCCAAAAATTCCATTTTACCCCCGAACTTCCAAAAATCCCATTTTTGACCTCGAACCTTTCAAAAATTACCATTTTACCCCTGAACTTCCAAAAATCCCATTTTTGACCCTAAACCTTCTAAAAATTACCATTTACCCTCCGAACTTCCAAAAACCCCATTTTAACCCTGAACCTTCTAAAAATTACCATTTTACCCCCTAACTTCCAAAAATCCCATTTTTGACCTCGAACCTTCTAAAAATTACCATTTTACCCCCGAACTTACAAAAATCCCATTTTTGATCCCAAACCTTCTAAAAATTACCATTTTACCCTCGAACTTCCAAAAATCCCATTTTTGACTCCGAATCTTCCAAAACTACCATTTTGCCCCCGTGCATCCGAAAGTCTCGTTTTGAACTTCGATTACATCATTCTTCTCTCTCATTAACTTTTTTCGCGCTCGTATTTTGCATCTTGATTTTTCGTGGATAATTTATCTTCCTATTTATTTCACGTTGCGTTTAATATTCACTGTTAACTACTTATTCATATTTAACTCGCATGCTTGTTTTCAAATTTTAAAAAAAAAAAATCAAGGCAATATTTCTTTATTTCGAGTTTCGAAAATTTGTGCCATAACTCACTAGGTGCATTTTTTCTTCAAATCGAAATAATCGAACACCCTTAATCGAGGCAATGTTTCCTTATCTTCGATTCTGAAATATTGCGCCTTAACTTACTAGGTGCAACCTTTCTTCGAATCGAGATAATCGAATATCCTTTTCCAAAAATTGAAAAAAAGAGTTTTTACGAAGGAAAGCTCATCATTTTTAGATCCTGAAATGTTGTGTCCTAACTCACTAGACGTAACTTTTCTTTCTCGATCACTTTTAAATAGCGGGATTTCCAAACAAACCCAATTTCTTTTAAACTTAACTCATGCATTCAGGGATCGTATTTTAAACTTTATTCGAGCTCTTAAATGTTACAAATCAAGATCCGAAAATAATCAATACGGTACAAATCTTGGGCGTATGAGGGTGCTAATCCTTCCTCATGCGTAACGACTCCCGAACCTAATTTTCTGGATTTCGAAGACCTACGTGTTTTCAAAACGTTTTTTTAAGAAGAAAAATGTTTTGTGGTGATCCAATCACACCGAATAAAGGATTGGTGGCGACTCCCATTATTTTTTGATTTTAATGATTTTTCGAGACTAGTCGCTTTAAAAAAAAAAGGATGGTTTCGACAGAAAGCATCAGGGGCTGCCACGTGTCATTATTTTGGTTTATTTCTGATTTGTTTTAATTTAATCCTTAAATCAGGTTCTGTTTAATTACAAAATTGACCCAAAAATTTTTCATGGTTTTCAAACTAGTCCTCTGACTTCAGGATGTCAGAGGGGCTGCCACGTGTCACTTATTTTTGGTTTTAGTTCCCTAGAGATCCCCGGGACTTCCAAAAATTTTGTTTTTACCCTCGAACTTCCAAAAATTCCAATTTTGACCCCGAAACTTCCAAAAATTCAAAAAATTTCATTTTTACCCCCGAACTTCTAAAAATTTCATTTTTAACCCCAAAACTTCCAAAAATTCCATATTTACCCACAAACTTCCAAAAAATCCATTTTTTACCCTCAAAACTTCCAACAAATCAATTTTTAACCCTAAAACTTCCAAAAATTTCATTTTTAACCCCAAAACTTTTAAAAATTTCATTTTTACCCCCGAACTTCCAAAAATGCCATTTTTGACTCCAAAACTTCAAAAATTTTCATTTTTATCCTCGAACCTCCAAAATCTCCATTTTTCGACCTCGAAACTCTCAAAATTACCCTTTTACCCCTGAATGTCTAAAATTCCATTCATAACCTCGATTTTTCTCAAAATTACCATTTTTCCCCCGAAGATCTAAAATTACCTTTTTACCCCCGGGTATCCAAAAGTCTCATTTTCAACTCCGATTGCATCATTTTTTATTCATCATCAATATTTGCATTTGAATTTAACTATTACGCACTCGTATTTCACATTTTTTATTTTTGCATATCATTTATTCTCATAATTATCTTACTTCGTGTTATTTAATATCCATTATTAACTGCTTATTCATATTCAACTCGCATGTTTGTTTTCAAAATTGTTTTCATAAAAAACTTTAAAATCGAGGCAATATTCTTTTATTTCGAGTTTCGAAAATTTGCACCTTAACTTACTAGGTGCAATTTTTCTTCAAATCGAAATAATCGAATACCCTTAATCGAGGCAATGTTTCCTTATCTTCAATTCTGAAAATTTGCGCCTTAACTTACTAGGTGCAACCTTTCCTCAAATCGAGATAATCGAACATCCTTTTCCCAAAATCTAAAAAGTTTTACGAAGGAAAACTCGCTATTTCTGGATCTTGAAATGTGATGTCCTAACTCACTGGACGTAACTTTCTTCCTCGATCACTTTGAAACAATGAGATTTCCAAACAAACCTGATTTCTTTTAAACTTAACTCACACATTCAAGGATCGTATTTTAAACTTTATTCGAGCTTTTAAATGTTACAAATCAATACTTGAAAAAAATCAATACGGTACCAATTTTGGGCGTATGAGGGTGCTAATCCTTCCTCATGCGTAATCGACTCCCGAACCTGTTTTTCTAGATTTCGAAGACCTACATGTTTTCAAAATGGTTTTTAAAACGTTTTGTGGTGATCCAATCACACCGAATAAAGGATTGGTGGCGACTCCCATTATTTTTCGATTTTAAAATAATTTTCGAAACACGTCGTTTTCCAAAAAGGGGTGGTTTCGACAGTTACAAATTGGTCATTCAACTATTCTAAATCTTTCATTTAAGTCATTGGACCATTAGGTTGCTAATGGATGTCTGATATGGTCATTAACTCGCTATTCATCATAAGGTAAACTACACACAAATTCACTTAAATATTAGTAAGTTTGCCTTTTGGTCACTCGATTTCAAAAAAGTTACAAGTAGGTCACTAAAATATTCAAAAGTTTTAGGGTTTTAGGGACCTCTTTCACAATTGTATTCCAGTAATCTCACCATTTTCCGACCTCTTCCTTTGGCAAAGAAACACACCAAACTATAGTTTTTTCCTTCCTCTTTCAACTTTATGATTTAATTTTCCTTAAAATGAGCTAAAACTTCATTTATTCAAACTCGAAGCTCTAACAAGGAAGCTATTTGATCTTTGTCTACCATCATCGGATGGTCACTTGAGTCCAATATGTTCATCTTTTAAACAAGACTTTTTCTTGACCTTTTGTTTGAGCCTCCATCCCCAGAAACTCTCTGATTAACTCCTAAACGAATTAAGTACGTTTATGTGTCTTTTTTTATATATATATTTTCGTTCTCTTTTCTTTGATTCTCTTTTCTTCTATAAGTCCTATTTGGGAATGCTAACATAGGAGACTTTCTTCCTTTTTATTTGTTATTATTTGGTATTTTTGCATGATTGATTGTGGTTGTAGTGATATTTTGTTGTTGGTTTGGGATAAGGGTGTGTGAATAGTATTGAGAGGAGGTTAGATTCTCTCTTAGGAGAAATCTTCGAAGTATTGCCCGCTTGAGAGCCAACTGAACCCTCAGCGGAAGGTTTTTTCCCCAACCTCCGCGAAGAGCCATTGTACCTATCTCCACCAACCGAGCCCCCCCCCCCCTTTGAGAACCGTATAATGGCTCTTTGTGGAGGCTAGTGAAAAAATCTTGACATGGGGACAATACTTTTTATTGAAGGGCCCATCAACTTCCAAATATATGACATTTCGAAGACTTCTCCCAAGAGAGAGTTCGACCTCCGCTCAACAAATAGCTTGATTGTGGATTTTATTTACATTAGTTACATTAGTTAGGCATATAAAAAAATATATTTACATTTATATTTATAAATAATATTAAATACATAAATTTAAATTATATAATTAAATTTGGATAGAGATAGCCATGAGTCTATGTTTTCTTAATTATGGTTTATCTATTCTAATCGCTTAATGCTATCTTTTTTCGCTTAATGCTATATTTTTTCTACAAAAAAATTATATAATTAAATTTATATCTTAAAAGGGGAGGGATCCGCTTACACCCGTGTGAAATTAAAGTAATTTTACACGCTTCCATATATTTTTATATGATTATTAATTTAACAATCCTACCATTGAATTTATCGATATTAGTGTATTTTTCATGCATGTAAATGTTCAAATTGATTCGATATTTCTATCTTATCGATTTAAAATATTGTATATATTAACATTTATTAAATAATTAAAAGTACTTTTACATAAAACAAATAGTTAGAAATTCTTAATTTATGTCAAATTTGACATGCATGATTTATATAAATGAAATATGAAATATAAAGTCTTTATCGTTAAAATATTAATCGGACAAAAATAAACGGAAGGGTGCAAACTATTTAGTTTAATTTTAGTTTAATGTCCATAATGGTTATTTTGCTTTCTTACTATAAATCTATAATCTATCTCACTTCCACGGTTGTGTTTAAATCCTAACACACATCTCACCACTAATTTTAATTTCATCATTATAGTAATTACTAATCTCACCGCCACCTCTATTTTCAATCTCACTAGAATTAATCTCGTTGCTAAAGGCAGTAACCGGAGCATGCAGGGATAGTGGCCTCTTAAAATAAAAATTACATTTTAAACCTTTATAATGGAAAATTGATATTTAGGTCTCTTTGAAATCTATAAAATTATACGTTAAATATTGTAAAATTACAATTTATCTTAAAAATGATAAAATTTTGATGTAACACCTCTAAAAACAATAAAGATATAAACTAATATAATTCTGAAATTGTATTTTAACTCTTATAAAAATATATAATTTAACTTCAACCCTTAAAAACATTTTTCCGATTCAAATAGACCCTAAGACAGAGAAATCAAAAGGTAGGCAACAGAATCACGATAGTAGGACGGACAGCACTTGCAGACGAAGGCCAACGTGAGTCACGACCAAGATAAAAACATAAAGATGAGGTGGTGGACGAAGGCGAGCCAGATCATATCAGTGCTGTTATAATCATTTATCTTGGACCACCGCCCTATATTTTCTATCATTAATCTTCTTTGTCAGAAAAAGGAGTACCTAACAGCCTTTTGCTAGAGCTTTCTTACTTCTGTCGGAAACCACCTTGTCTTACGCTTTGTCCATCACAACACCTGTCCTCCTCCCAATTCGGATTAATCACCCACTCCTCTTACTAGAGGCCAAATATATCAAAATTGCTTAATTGTAAAAGTGTGGTATTAAATTTGGACTTAATAATATGGAAAGCTTTTCCAATTATTCATTTTTTTTTTGGTATAAATTATATACACGTAGTCAATCAAGCATTTCATGCAGCCCCATTTTAAGTGTTTAAAAATAAGTACAAATAGTTGATGATACATTGGTTTAATGGTAGGATGGAAACTTTAGCAACTTTTATTTCTACATTTAAAAATATTATTTTTAAACATGGTAACTCGCACGGTAATTCATGTATACTTCATGATATTTTTTTAAAATTACATAAACATTTTCTGAATTTTTATTTTTTTTTAATATTTTTACATAAATTTTAAATTATTTATTGTTGTGACATATACGATAAATAATATCATGTCAATATTAAGTACATGTGGACTACCACGTGGATTGTCATGCCAACATCATTAAAAAATTAATATTTTAGTCAACATTTGCATTAAAGAAAAATAAATTGACTATTTTTAATAGATTAATGGTCAAATTTAACTAAAAAAAAAACTTAATTGATAAAAAAAATATAAATGTTAAGAGTTAAATTTATCATTATGACATAAGTGCCAACTTGTCGTGAGCTTATCATTGCATGGTATAACGTAAACTAATTTGTGTGTGTATATATATGGTTGCGATGGTTGTGCAGACGTCGAGTTGGGGCACTTGATTTAGCAACTACCTAGTGGATCAAGCTTCACAATTGTTTCCGATTCCTGCCACGGTGGTAGTCTGATTGATACAATTAAAGAAGAAATTAGACCCCATAGTACTCTACGGATTATAGCATCATCTGTTGATTACAAGACTAGGGGTATTGCCATTGAAACCTTATATCAGAGCTTACAAACAGCAGCCAACGTCTTGAGCGCGACATCAAGCTTCTTTGAAACAACAGCAGTTGTCAATGCCATCAACACTGGAACAGATAATATGACGGGTATTGACTCTCTGTTGACCACAATCATTGGGAAAAATGTGAGTCTCAGATTCCTACCCATTATGAACATGATATTTTGAATTTGATGTCACTGACGGGGTTGAGAGAATTCTGTTAAGTGGGTGCCAAACCAATGAGCTTTCATTTGATATGCGAGCGAGTGACAAAACCGGAGGAAAGGCGTTTGGGGCCTTTACCTATACAGTTCTGAAGGTCATCAAGGAGAGCAACGGTGCATTAACCAATAGACAGCTTCTGGTGAAGGCTAGGAATGCAATAATAAACCTAGGAATTGAAAAGCAGCACCCTTGCCTTTATTGCAGTGATAAGAATGATTTTTTTTTAGGCTCAATCAATTATTACAAGATGGCAAAAACCACCAACCCAACACCAGTGATGCCTTTATTGCCTTTATTGCAGTGATGAGAAAGCTGGTGCAGCTTTTCTTGGCCACCATCCCAACACCAGTACGGGTGCGTAAGCTGCCGGCTTTGAACCAGGGTTTTCGATCACTAGAGGTCGAAACTCTAAACTAATGATAAGGTGCTGGATCAGTGTGCACTACTACGAAGGTGAAGGCTGCCTTCATTACTGCGTCTGTCTGTGTGTTTGCATGTTACTATTGTGCGTCTGTCTGTGTGTTTGCATGTTACTATTGTGCGTCTGATTGTTTTAAAGCCTTCAAGCTTATATAATCGCCATGTATAATTTATATGATAAAATAAAACGGCCTTTATATTTTTAATTCTTTTGCTTAGTTTATGTAAAATTTTACAATTTTAATTATAGAATTTTCTACTATCAATTATTTGTTTTTGTATTATATATATATATTTTTGTTACATTTAATCTGTTCTGATAACAAAACAGAAGCACTGGAACTGCTGATGAAAATGCAAGGCAGATCCACACAAAAAGAAAACAAAACAGAACAAAAGCATTCCAAAGCAGCAGCCACAAAATGCAAAGCAACAATACAAACCAAATAAAACAGATTTACCACTCAAGTACCTCCACCATGCCTTAATCATAGCCTTACTATTAACCCCTGCATACGCCAGTGACACTGCTCCACTCTGATCAACAGATGAAAAAGCAACCTCGCCCACACATGCATGTCTTCAATCCATGCCTGAAAATGCAACCAGCAATATACAAGGTCTCCAATCTTTGTTTTTTCTGCTACATTCGTTCTGTTCTCGACCCAAAACTTCACCACCATGCCTTTTTTTTTTCTCATTCAAAATATTACAATAAAGGCAATGGAACCACCATGCCAAAACAAAACATAACCGGGCTGCCTATTGGAGCAACAACGCCTTAATTAACACCCTGACCCCTAAACAGCAACCCACACATCCCATCTCAATCAATTGTTACAGCCCTATTACATTTCAATAACCAATCCTCCTCCTAATCGACAAAACCATCTGTATTGCAACATACTCCTTGGGACACAGACTTCACTCTCTGGCTCACATACCTTTATAAACCAGCAATGGAAACAATCGCCCTGTAAAATTTTAAATAATTGCAGCAATAACTAAGAACCTTCAGCAGCAATCACGAACACCCCAAAAACTATGAAAACTTACAACCAGGCTTTCAACATTTCAGTTCTGTTGATACCTGCTATAGCCAATACATATGCCATTTCATTTCCACTCTTTTCAACCTTCCAAAAAGAAACTTTGCCAATCCGCTCCAATCTTCTATCAATGTCTGTGAATTTAGCATGAAGCATCCATGGTCTCATCCTATCATTTAGTAACCAGTAAAACACCTCAACAGATCCCACTTCAATAATTATTGATCCTGTTCCTTTCCATCTCATAGCTAAAAACACATCCAAAGCAGAATTGATGGCTTTTTTTTTTTTTTTTTTTTTGCTCAATCGAAGTAATACACAATTTAAGCATTGGATCATCCTATCCATTAAGCTGCAGAATACAGCGACACCCCCCCCCCCCCCCCAACAAAAACAACCATCTACCAGGGTACAATTCACCAATAGCCCTTAACAATAACATAATGTTCCAGGCAAACTAAGTACCAAATCAGCTTCCTGCTCTCATAAAATAAAAGAACATTCGAAACAGTAGCCCCATATTACATGATTTCATATAGTAGCAAACAGCATTTCCTATTATTCAGAAAAAAAAACTCAACATCATTTATCATAAAAACCTCACCACCATGTCTTGAACATTTCTGGCCTTTTTATTCCAAATAGCCTTCTCATTACCGTTCTTCTCAGCCTTCGAGAAAGAGCCATTTCCCACTCGATCCAAACTCCTTTCAATATCCGTAAAGATAGATTGCAACATCCACGATCTCATACTTCTGTTCAGTAATTAATTAAACACCACATTTGATCCAAATTCAATAATGAGAGAGCCTTACCCTTTCCAACCCATTGCTAAATATACATCCAATGCAAAGATAAACGCTCCAGATTCAGCACTCAATCCGCATCTCTTAACACCCCCCACACCCAGCCTCATCCTCATTCACCACACTGCTTACATTAAATTTTACCCATCCAAACCGAAGAGGACAACAAAACAATCCTACATTCGAAGATTTTTTAAGATAAACCCGCTTATATGCGGGCAAGCCACCATGAGATCTCCTGCACATTTAACTCATCTTATGCCGCCCTCACCCACATCAAAACCCTCAATTTGGAGTGAATTAACATCGTGTTAAATTAATCAGCACACCTTCTCTTCCATCGATCAACCGTTTTCTTCAACAACCTCCTAACGATTATCGCAATATTCTTTGTTCATTTGAAAAACACTCTTTATCCCATACTGTAAGTACCCCTCTCGAACTACCTATTGCTGTCGCAAATCTAAAATAAAATTATCGTCTCCCCAAATTCTTCTAACTAAATCCACAGACACTACCAATAATTTTGTTTCTAGCAGAAAACGTACATTCACCCTATATAGTCGAATAAATCTTCTCACCACTACAATTTTAACTTCCTATCCCAGTCCCCTGATGTTACATGAAACAATTCTCATATCCCTCTTACTAATACTCCAAAAAAAATCAGTACACCAGTTTCGAAATCTCACCTATTACAGCATTGTGTTTTTGTATGTTCTCTACGATTCTCTTGTTACTGCCCTTCGAGCCTCATAATTTCCTCGATTACTTCCCTCTCATCTCCCCTCACGCTGAATCCCAATTTCTTCCCCACTTCCCATGTGTTCTTTCCTTCCCTTAAAATTATCTTCCTTCGGTTGCTGATATTCTGAGTCGGACAATGATAGATTTGTGATTTTCTCTGCACTCCTTTCCGTTGCCGTTTCTTTTTTCTTTCTCAAAGCCCTATCCCTTTTTTGTTTTTCCTTGGATGACAGAACACTACCTGAATAACTCGCATTGAAAGAATTTTTTTGTTCAACTGTTTCTTCTTTTTTCTATTTTGAATTGAATTAAAAAACTCATCCTCAATATCCAGGCAAATCTCCCTTCCCTCTAATCCCACTTCTTCTGTTTCACTTTTAGAATTTTGGTTTTCTAGCAAACTCTTTTCCTCTCCCGTAGTCAACCCTTCTTGCCTTATGAGACCCACACCCAAACCCACATCATTTGGTGATTCTAACCCTCCATTTAGACCTATTTCATTTGCCAGGCCGATTTTCAGTATAACATCTCTAGCCCGAACCATTTTGCTATTCTCTTCAAGCTCCCATTCAGATAGATTCCTGTTATTTCTTGAATTCTGTTCCCCTTCATTTAATTCATCTTCTGACATTCTTTTTCAATTCTAGCATTCTCGATGCTAGCTGCCATAATTGCTTCCTCCAAACCGTTTCGGCTTCCCTCCTGAAAATTCTCCGATTCCATTCTGATCGCCGCTTCCGATCTCGACACACCTTCATGGGCATCCTTCTCAATGCCCATTCCCGTTTCACCCAAAGAAAAGCCCAGATTATCCACGTCTGTCCAAGCCCGGATACTTGATCCATTCAGTTCTTTTCCCCCTCCCCACTTACAACCTGTCCAACCCCACAAACATCCTCCTCCTCACTAAGCACGTTCTAATGCAAAAACTGACTACCAACCATGTCGTTTGGTTTCTCAAGAAGCAAATCATAGATTGCTTCCTGTTCCCAACCACGCTCCTCACCTGACATCTTGTTCGACCTATTTCCTATCGCCGATTCAGACACAACGGATTCAGCCCTCCCCTACTCCATATTCTTTCCCTCGCCGCCATTGTTACCCAACAATGACCGACTCCCATCGTCAACCTCAGACAGCCCCTGTTCTACCACTCTAATGAGAAATCTAGTCTTCCCCACCTCTAATTAAATCATATCATCAATATTTTCTGGTTTTTTTATGCTCACCAGCATTGGCACATTGGCAAAACAACTAACCTTGTCCGAATTCTTACCCAGCGAAATCAACTCGCCCCAAACTTCTGCTATTCTTTTGAAGGTCTTGTAATTCCAGCAATGTAACGGGATTCCAGCTACATCTATCCAAGCAACCCTCTCTTCCACCCTTGACATTTCCGACCAAGGTTCGATTGAAACAAAGAACTCACGCAAATAACCCCAGTCGTTCTGTTTCAAGATCCCAAGCAACTCCTCATCTGGTATGTCAACCAAGAAAAATCTTCCTTGTATCCTACTTATTTTAATCTCTCCTAATCCTGCCTTTGCAATTCTTTCTTGCAGGTTCTTAATATCGCAGCAGGTAGCAGTTTCTTCTCAAGGAACATTCGCCTCTCTCCACTCTACAATCCTCTTTCGATATTTCATAATCCTTTTTCTCCATTTTCCCCATCACGCCACTACCCTCACCTCTACTCTTCTTCTTCCATATCTGTCTTCTACCTTTGAACTTTGCTAAATCCACCGAAAGTCTATTACCAATAATCACAAACCCATTTAACCTACTTATCGCTCTCCTTGCATCCATCATATTGCTAAATCTAACAAAACCAAATCTTTTTCCATCCCTACTCCTTTTCACCGGAATAAACGCGTCCAAAACTTCCCATGAAACCTAAACATCGCCCATAACCCCTTCCAGTGCATTGACGCGGGGATATTCAACACGAAGACCGTTATCGGGGTCATTCCATCACCCTGTTGAAGCAAAATCACCTTCTCATATTTTATATTATTTTATTCATATTATATTTACATGTGTATCATAAATTATTTATTATTATGTTTACTTTTATGTTATTGTTGGTTGCAAAATTTTCTTATTTATCTTTAAGATTATTAAATTTATTTGTATGCTATGAACCTTTTTCTAATATATTACATGTGTATACTAAATTATAATATTGAATTTTTATTTTAATTATGAACATAAACTTATTTTATTATTTAAACTCTTTAATTGTTAGTTTTGATTGCTTTTAACTATGCTCATGGGAGTAGGTGAGATGGGCCCTAGAATTGAGAAATATGGTTGTTTCTGTTGCAAGAATTTTATTTGTAAGCGTTAGTGTTTGACTTTTGGTTCTGTTGGTGTTGTATTCAAGTAATGCAAGGTGTCGCATTGAAATGAATGGAGATTATGATATGATATGAAATGAGATTTACTTCATGTAGGACATGTAAATGTAAATCGCGATTGGTGAATGCCCTGACTTTGTGAGGAATATGTAAGTGTTCGAATTAACACACAGGATTTACGGAAATTCGGTTGGATATATAAAATACCGGCTCAATGGAGCATTACTGTGAATATGAAACTATGATTCTTCGGAGCGATACGTGGATCAAAAGCTAATGTAAGGAAAAGGTCCAATAACAATCCATGTAGAGCGTGCAAGGGTTACATACAGTTCGTGCACGTGAATAGTGCTTAAATGACTGGGTATTGGCGTTAATTATGCTTAACAAAGAAAAGTATCCGCGTGTGAACTAACTTTGGTTGTGATGTGAAATTGTTCGTGTTTGTGATTACACATAACTAATATTCGAATGAATTGAAGTTGCTGGTGACTGCATTTAGTGGCAGATAGTATAAATAATCCGATTCGAGTTATCCGAAAATCCGAATAAGAAAAGGTAAAACTACGTTGTTTTGATAAATGTTTACTCCTTCTAAAGTTAAAAGTCAAAACCATTAAGTTAAAAGGCAAAACCTTTATATTGTTTATGTAGTTAAATAATCGGTCCATATAAACGCAACATTTAGTATAAATAATAGGATTCGTTAACTCGACTCGACTCGACTCGATTCGAAATTTTTCGACTCGATTCGATTCGAAAAAATTGCAAATTGAATTCGGTTGCAAAAATAAGATTCGTAAACTCGACTGACTCGAAATTTTTTTACTCGATTCGATCGAATACTCACCCCTAAACTTAGCCAAACAACGGACTTTTTTGTGAGTCATTTTTTGTTCTATCGTAACATGTATATCAATTCGGGGTGGCCTATGGTCTAAGTCTCTTATAACTGAATATTGTAAAAGCGAATTTTGAGTTTCTTTGATATAATTGTTTGTATATATAAGGAATGATGGTACCTGCCAATTTGTTAAGCTATATATTATGTAAATTTAGGCTTACTCTTATTTTCCCTTGATTTATGCCTTAATTTTTTTAATCCACCAAGTGACATTTTGGAACTTATACCTTCATTTTTTTGGGGGGTTTTGTTTATAATATTAAATTGCCAAAAGTCATCTTTAAGACTGTTTTATTAAAATTGTATTGATTTTCTTAATTACCAAAATCAACATTTTTGTATTTACAAAATGATTTTATGATAATATCGTCGTTCGTTGATTCGACGGTTGAATCGAGATGTTAAAAAACGTATCAAATTATGACAGATCAAATAGTTATATGAGAAGTTATGAATGAGACAACTAATTATTGAAGAACAATATCACAAAAACGATTGATTACGTAGTTTGATTTTCACTTACATTTGTAAGGCCTTGCCCAAGGCATAGCCAACCATCTTCAATCACGTGCATGTGATGATTTAAGTTCTACCGCATATCAAGTAGCAACCTCACACTCGCACTAAAATTTATATCACTCTCCACTAAATTTTCTCCCTAAAAATTTAATTATTAAATCGAGTGACTCACTTATTTTACTTATAGAAAATGCACTCACTAAACAGATGATCTCTTGAATGTATCGAAGTTCTAAACTCTCAACCATCTAACTTATACAAGCATCCAATATCTAAATGTTTTAGGCGTACTAAAATACATACCAAGTACAATACAAATACCCACCAAAGTAGTCTGCAAAATCATAATATAACTAAAAATAAATTATAGCTCAATCATCCCTTATATATTATAATAAAATTAAGAAATTGATACTACCCAATCTATTTTTTTTACGAATTTATATATTACATATTCAACTATTAAATTTAATATTCGATATTGATTCATGATACATATAAGCCAAATCATATGTATTATTCAAATTCACTTTCATTTTAATAAAAAAATTTATTATCAAAATTCGAATTATTTATAAGAATAAAATTTTCAATGGTCCATATGAAATATTTTTAGCATGAAACATCACAATTTCATTGAAGACTTTTTTTTACTGTACCCCATCCATCACCATCAAATGAAAACACAGTAATTTAATGCACATTAATAGTGACAAGGGATCCAACCCCATTGATTTCATTATAAATCCCATGCTTTTAGGTTAACTATCTTCACACAATCAAATCAAGCTAGTTAGCAATGGCTTCCACTACCAATTCCCCATCAACCCTCCTCACCCTTCCTAATTTCTCCATTCAAACTTCAATATTCCTTCCCAAAACATCTCAACGTTCCATATTTAAGAAGAAAAAGCCTTTCAACTTTAACTCCAAAAAAGTAGTGTCATGGAAAGCCAGCAAATGGGAAACAAAACGATGCAGACACTTCTTCTGCTCTCAATAGGTTCGATAGAAGGGATATCCTTCTTGGCCTTGGGGGAAGTCTCTATGGTGCAACCAGCCTTGTTAGAGACCCATTTGTATTGGCAATCCCAATCGAGTCTGACCTATCCAACTGTGGGGAATCAACCATAGATACCAGTAAAACCTGCATGAATGTCCCTTGCTGCCCACCGAACTTAAAAGATTCAAAAATCATAGACTTCGAACCACCTTTAAGTTGCAAGATCCGTTATCGGCCGGCAGCACATTTAGTTGATCGTGATTACCTGTATAAATTTGAATCCGCAATGGAGACAATGAAAGCTCTCCCTAAGGATGATCCACGTAATTTCATGCAACAAGCCAATATTCATTGTGTCTAATGCCTATTGCAATGGGGCTTATAGTCAAGTAGGGTTCCTGATAAAAAACTTGGAGTTCACTACTCGTGGCTTTTTTTCCCATTCCATAGGATGTATCTGTATTTCTACGAGAGGATATTGGGCAAGTTGATTGGTGATCCGGATTTCGCAATGCCATTTTGGAACTGGATTCTCCCTATGGGATGTCTATGCCTCAGATATATGTAGACCCTTACTCTCCATTGTACGATGAAAACCGCGTTTTGGTTAATCTTAATGACGGTAAATCTATTGTAAAACCCAGAAAAAAAGATGACTTTGATGAATTAACAAAGTGGGAACAAATAAAGAGTAATCTCTATGTGATGTATCAGCAAATGGAAAGGTCCAGCAAGACCTCTTCTTGTTTCCATGGAGCGGTGTACCGTGCCGGTTGTGTATCCAAAACCGATATCGGTTGTACTCCCGAACCGAGAGGTGGTTCTATTGAGAACGGTGCTCACCTCGTCGTTTACAGGTTCGTTGGTGCCAAGAATCCACCTTATAATGAAAACATGGGGAATTTCATTCTGCTGCTAGAGACCCTTTGTTCTACGCTCATCATGGCAATATTGATCGAATGTGGAACATTTGGAAGGCATTACCAGGGCAGAAGCGACGTGATTTCGACGACAAAGATTGGCTCAATTCTTCGTTTCTTTTCTACGATGAGATTGCAAATATGGTTCGTGTTAAAGTTCGCGATTGCCTTGACTCCAAACTTTGGGGTACGATTACCAAAGTGTTGATATTCCATGGCTTAGAAGCAAGCCAACACCTCGAAGGCGTGGTCGTGGTCGTGGTCTGGGGCAGGGTCAGGATGTAGCAGCCAAACAAAAGAAACCAAACCGCAGGGATTTCCCTGTAGTTTTAGACAAGGTAGCAATGCGCATCGAGATTCCAAGGCCAAAGAAACCAATGAAAAAATATGATGAAGAAGTATTGGTTCTTCAAAACATACAGCTAGACAGAAATAACTCAGTACAATTCGATGTGTCCATTAATGACGATGATGACGAAAACAATCCTTCCAAACCGGAAGATTCGGAGTTCGTGGGGAGCTTTACAAATATACCGCACGGATATTGCCACTTCGAGGCGATGCTTAGTACAAATCTGTATTTGTCATTATCAGAAGCGCTGGAGGATTTGGAGATTCAAGGTGGTGATAGCATTGTGGTGACTTTGGTGCCTAAAGAAGGGGAAGTTTCGATTGGTAACATTAAGATCGACTTCGTTTGTTGATTTGGGGGTGAATATTTTGCTTCATCCTTTGTGTTCTTGCTACATCGGATTGATGGGGTTCATCAATTTGTTTCTCCTGTTTCATGCATGTGTGTCTTTTTTTTTTATTGAATAAAAAATATAATAAGTTAAACCTAAATAAACAAAAGCACCGGAAGCACAATCTTGCTTAAGGAGATCAAGCAACTCCTTAAACACGTATGCTATTCTCTGTACACTATCAATCTAAATAGAAAACATTTTAGCTAAATGATAAATAACATGATTTTTCTTTATAAGGACATGTCTAACTATCCAATGTTTTGAATCTAACGAGTGGTTCCAGTGAAAAAAAAGATGATATTCATTTTAGGAAATCCAGATTCGAGTATCTGTGTGTGTAAGGTGTGTATGTGTTGTTAAAGGGTTTAGAAAGTATGAACAGATACTACTATATAATCACACCAGTATATTTAAAAAAAAAAACTATCCAATGCTCTTCATACTGTAACATCTGTTTAATTTGTCGAACCAAGGCTGAATTTGATACTCCAAATACTCATCTTGAATAGCACTAACCGCTTCCAAGCAATTTGTTTGAATTAAGGTTTTAACATACTCTTTTTCTTGTAACAACAGTAATTCGTCCTAGATACTCAAAATTCAGCATCAGCGATTGAACAAACACATAAATTATGATTGAACCCATTAATTCAATCTTCAAACTAATCTCTCACTACACCACCAACAAATGTGCGCAGTGTACTTACATTCACTGCCCCATCAATATGTAGAAAAACACAAATACCCAAAATAGATTCAACCTGAGTGTTGAAGCCCAATTTTGGCCTGAGCCTAATAAACTTAAATTTATTTTTATTTTAAATTTAAATTTGGTTGAAATTTAAGTTTATTATAAATTTAAATTTAAAGTTTATTTTAACTGTCCAAAGTTACAAAGCCCAATTGGGGCCCAAACTCAAATAACCTAAAAACTAAACCTAAAAGGGCCTGACCCTAACAAACCAAAGGCCCAAATGCCTAAAACCTATTACATCCAAAACCCAAACTACAGTTTTGGCCCGAATTCACTAAGTGCTGTTGCTATTGCCTCCCTTTCAGCCAACTAGAGGCCGCCACGTCATCAGCAACTTGTCACCATCTTCAGCCCTAACTTACACTGCCACCAGCTGCTTCAACCGCCGCTGCCATGGCCGACCTGCAAAAGGAAAAACAAGACATGCATTTATGTTATAAAAACAAAATAGTATGATTGTAAACATGGCTATAAAAGCCAGAGCAAGAATCTTGTAACGGTTACGAACTTAATATAATAAAGATTAGGGGAAGCAATAGTCGTTTTATCAAAAGGCAAAGAACTGTTAGTAATCAGGGGTCTGAATAGTCATACCGAGATCAGGAATACAAGCCAAAGTCAGAATCATTCAAGGCATACAGGTACATTCAATGAACTTTGTTATTATTTGAACTTTAAATCCATCAGTTTCCGATATACATTAGTGCATATTAATGTATATTCTGTCAATATTTAATACCCCATTAACTCCAAACTTTTGATTAATAATAACATTAATAACAATAAATATGATGATGATAACATTAATGATATTAATAATAATATTTAATAATTAATAATAAAAAAGGGAGACAAACGGTCAAAGAAAACTTCCCTGATCTGCATTGTCGGAGCCTCCGTCGAAACCCCGAATCTCACCGTTGCTTCGCCGCGCTCGGGTCTGCAAAAAGATCAAAAAGAGACAAAATCAAAACGTTTGATAATAAACACGGTTTTTTTTTTTAAAAGGGAAAATTTTCTAAAAATTTGTTAAAAAGGGTCTGGGTTGGATCTCACCGGATCTAAACCCGGTCTCCGTTTAAAAGAGAATACAAAAGAAAAGGCAGGGCAAAGGAGACTGTTTACCTTCGACGGAGACGCGTGGCGCGTGGAAAACAACTACGCGAGCACCGGAGGATCCCCGGCGGTGACGTGCGATGACCACGCGCGGGGATCGGCGGCGCGCGTGTGACCCTATGTACGACGGACGCCGACCAGCTCGACCAACCGGAATTTGGTCTACCGCGGAAGGGATTTGAGAGAAAATAAGGGGGGTTCTTCAGTTTTTTTTCTAAAATCCGAGAAAATGAAGTTAGGAGTTTTTTTTCAAAGCATCTGGGCTTTAAATACCCTCACCAAAACGGCAGCATTTTGATGAGGGTATTTAGCAGCAAAACGGCATAGTTTCTCTAAAATATCCACGACCGGCCCGTACCCGATTCGACCCTACTCAGGATCCGCGTGTTTTTGAGAAAAGGGATATTTAGGCATGTGGTCATTCCGTTTTTTCCAAAATTTTCAATCAGGTCCTTCTCGTACTTTTGATTATTGTTAAATCAGCCCAATGATTTTCATTTTTTTTAATTTAGCCCCTCGACCTTTCAAAAGCACCAGGAGCTGCCACGTGTCACGATTTTGGCTTATTTTTGAAAATGGTCCCCTTTATTTCTAATTTTTTTAATTTTATCCTTAAATCAGGTTCGCTTTAATTTCAAAATTGCCCCAGAAATTTTCCATGGTTTTCAAAATAGTCCTCCGACTTCAGGATGCCTGACACGTGTCACCCGTGTTTGGTTTTATTACCTCGGAGGACTCTAAACTTTCTAAAAATTACCATTTTACCCCCGAACTTCCAAAAATCCCATTTTTGACCCCGAACCTTCTAAAAATTACCATTTTACTCCCGAACTTCCAAAAATCCCATTTTTAACCCCGAACCTTCTAAAAATTACCATTTTACCCTCGAACTTCCAAAAATCTCATTTTTGACCCCGAACCTTCTAAAAGTTACCATTTTACCCTCAAACTTCCAAAAACCCCATTTTTGACCCCGAACCTTCTAAAAATTACCATTTTACCCTCAAACTTCCAAAAATCTATTTTTGACCCCGAACCTTCTAAAAATTACCACTTTACCCCCGAACTTCCAAAAATCCCATTTTTGACTCCGAACCTTCCAAAACTACCATTTTGCCCTCGTGCATCCGAAAAGTCTCGTCTTGAACTCCGATTACATCATTCTTCTCTCTCATTAACTTTTTTTACGCTCGTATTTCGCATCTAAATTTTTTCGTGGATAATTTATCTTCCTATTTATTTCACGTTACGTTTAATATTCACGGTTAACTAATTATTCCTAGTAAACTTGCATGTTTGTTTTCAAATTGTTTTTCATAAAAAAGCTTTAAAAACGAGGCGATATTCTTTTATTTCGAGTTTCGAAACTTTGCGCCTTAACTTACTAGGTGCAATTTTTCCTCAAATCAAAATAATCGAATACCCTTAACCGAGGCAATGTTTCCTTATCTTCGATTCTAAAATATTGCGCCTTAACTCACTAGGTGCAACCTTTCTTCAAATCGGGATAATCGAATATCCTTTTCCCGAAATTTTTAAAAAGTTTTACAAAGGAAAGCTCGGCATTTCTGGATCCTTAAATGTTGTGTCCTAACTCATTGGACATAACTTTCTTCCTCGATCACTTTAAAATAGCGGGATTTCCAAACAAACCCAATTTCTTTTAAACTTAACTCATGCATTCAAGGATCGTATTTTAAACTATGCTCGAGCTTTTAAATTTTACAAATTAAGACCCGAAAATAATCAATATGGTACCAATTTTGGGCGTATGAGGGTGCTAACCCTTCCTCATGCGTAACCGGCTCCCGAACTCATTTTCTGGATTGCGAAGACCAAAATATTTTTCAAAACGAATTTTAAGCATTTTGTGGTGATCCAATCACACTGAATAAAGGATTGGTGGCGACTCTCATTTTTCAACTTTAAAATAATTTTTCGAAACACGTCGTTTTCAAAAAGAGATGGTTTCGACAGCTGGCGACTCCATTGGGGACTTTTAAAATAAACGAGAGTCAAGCCAAAATTGGTTATTCTCGGTTATTCTTTAGAAACCTTTAAAAGCTTCAGTTTTGTTTAATATGCGATCCTTGACACCTTTTACGACATTATATTATGTGATATTGCTAGTATATATTTGCATACATCTGCATATGATATTACCCTAATAAGTGGAAGCCTGAAACTACTCCTTCGTGAGGTCTTCATCTCCGTGCAGGATAGTGGATTGCTTTCGGGATTACAAAGTACCCTTATTTTCGTGAAGTTTTCACTTCCGTGCAAACATGTGGGAAATGCGTCCCCCTAAACCGAACTCATCCGTATGATCCTGTAATGAGTGATGGATTGAGGAATATGCTGGTTTGGGTACCTCTACTTTAGAGCCTAAAACCACATATAGTAAGACGTAAAAACTTGCTTTAAAAGGAGTTATGTTAAACCATTTAGCAACCTTCCAAATTAGACTCTTATGCTTCACTTGTATTTTGATATTGTTGCATTTCGCTAACTGAGTTATTTTTGTCTCTTTCTGCATCACATTTCATCATCATACATAGAGAAGGTATAGACTCAAAAGTTCAGTTACCGATAAGAGAATTAATCATGGAAAACAAGTACTTTGATAAAGTGGAGGACAATATGGTCGTGCGCATGTGGTCGGAGGAAACTCAACGCCAAAAAAGAGATAACCTAGTGGAAGGATATGAGTTCGAGCTTTGGGATTACACCAGGATCAGCACGGCTCAAAATAATATGCTCGAATTGAAGGAGATCTGGGACAGTTGGGATAATAACATGAAGCAAACCTTTTACCAAGAATACGGAGATTTATCGTACTTGTGCGAAGTTAAGGTGGACAAATCCCTCTTTAGAGCCTTAACACAGTATTGGAATTCGGCCTACAATTGCTTCACCTTCGGGAATATAGACATGACACCGACGATAGAAGAATACACCACTCTGCTCCGTTGTCCGAAGATGTCAGTAGATAAGGCTTACTCTAGAGCTCCGAATCTTCCAACCATGGTTAAAAGATTAATAAACATCACGGGCATGAGCGAACAGTGGGTTGCAGCTCGAGTTAAGGTCAAAGGTGATAACAAATGCATCACGTGGAAAAGCCTGCGGGATTTGATATTGACTCATCCAGATGCGAAGAAAAAGATCGATATTTTAGCCCTAAGTATCTACGGGTTGGTCATTTTTCCAAAGGCCTTGGGGGCATATAGAAGACGCGGTGATAGATTTGTTTTATAGATTAAATAAAAGAGTGACACCTGCCCCGGCTATACTAGCTGAAACTTTCAGATCCCTAAGTACATGCAGAAAAGAGAGCGAGGGTCGATTTATCGCCTGCGCACCGCTATTGATGGTATGGTTTCATAGTCACTTTTGGAAAACAGAAAAAGTCTCCTATCAGTACTTGTCTAAAGATTACTCCCCTTTGAAAGAGTTCGTGACCACACAGAGAGAAGAAAGCTTCTCAGAAAAAAAATGGATGGCCATACTTCAAAGCCTCAAAGACGAAGACATAGAGTGGCGAGCACCATGGTTTATTCCTGATGAAATATTGTATCGATGCGGAGATCTCGACTGGGTCCCGTTAGCCGGGATATGGGGAGCAACTGGATATGCACCTTTGCTAGTTTCAAAGACAATAAAGATCAAGATAGCTCATACCCACAACGCAGGGGATAGCTCAATGTGAATTCGTGTACCGGGGAGAAAACAATAAGAAAAGGATTCGAGAAATCTCAAATGCATGAAACCAGGTTCGAAAAATGAGAGCATTCTGCACCAATCCCATGATAACAGCGGAATACGATTGATGGAGAAACAGGAGGATCAATGACAATATTCCTGTGTCAAACCCGGAGATTGTCTGCCCAATTAGAGATAATTAAACAAGACTTTGAAAAGAAAAATGCTGAGATGGGGAAAGTGATAGAAAAACTGGAGAAAGAGAAGGTGCTATTAGGACTAAATGTTGATGTTCAGAAGCTGGAGGTGGAAAAATTAAGAAAATAGAAGAATAAGGCTGAAGAAGATCTGAGCAGCCTAAAGAAGATTTGAGCAACCTAAAGAAGGACTATAAAAAACTTTGATTGTCAATAAGAACCGCTGGTTTGGGTAAGATATCAGAGCAATGGTAGCAGGAAGTCCGCGAAGAGAAAAATAAAACAAGTCACTGGAAAAACAAATTCCGATACGCCCAAGTCCAGGAAAATGCTATGAAGAGCAGCCTTCTGGAAAGTCAAGCCGAAGCAGCTGAATTAAAAGCTCGAGTAAGAGAATTGGAGGAATCCCTGTATAGGCATCGTAGTCGAAATTCAGTAATTGAGTTAAAGGCAAGCCGAGCTGAGATCGAGAGACTAAATGAAAGGGTGGAAGAATTAGAGGCCTCTTTGCAAAATAGTGAAATACGAACTGAGATTCTGGAAAGGACGTTGGAAACAAATGATTGGCATCTTCAGCAAACTCAAAAGGAAGTCAGAGAAAGGGATTACATCATGGGTGAAGCTTTAAATCAAATCCGTGGAGTAGCTGACCACGTGCAGACCCTGGCAGTTGAAGCAGAAGAGTTAAGCATACAGTACGATACGAAGACTGAACGAGGACAGAAGCTGTCAAAACTCCTTAAGAAAGTCAAAGCTCTAAGCATCAAGGCGAAACCGTTTATGTAATTTACTTTATGTTAAGGAACCTGTTATCCAAATGAAGTTTTCTAAATGGAAAATGAATTATAAGTCAATACCTTTCTCTTGCATACATGCATCATATTTTCGCATACTTCTGCATAACAATATTAACTTATTAATATTTACCATTCAGAGCTACATCAGTAACCATTGAAAACTCACACCGTTATAATACTCGAAAGAAAACTAAAGCCATGGAATAAAGACTTGAACAAATTCAAAAGGAGTTACAAGACCAGATGCAAGAGCGCATCCAAGAGCAAATGAGCATGATATGTAGAGAAATGAAGAATCAATTCATGGAAGTACAGAAGAGCCTGATGAACGAATTAGCACAAGTAAAACAAAGCATGGCTGGCAAAGGGAAGAGCCCAGCCATCGAGGAAGAAGAAGACCCGATGGTCCCCCCAGGCTTTACTCCCCTCTATAACCCAGCATCGTAGGAAATACCGGCACGGGAGCCCACCATTACTGTAAGGGCACAACAACCAGTCACAGGCACGTCACGATCGGCTAATTATCCAACTGGATCAGGGTCAAATCCAAAGGATAATACCGTAAATCTGGGTGTTCTAGACTTTGACGAAATGATAAGAGAAGATCTTCCCAGACAAAAAGAAGAAAAATACAGGCGTTTAGAAGAGAAAATTGACGCGATGCAAAGGGTTGAAATCGCTTATGGGGTATATGTCAAAGAACTAAGTTTGGTTCCGGAACTAGTGCTCCCTCCCAAATTCAAAGCTCTAGAATTTGAAAAATATAGTGGGACGAGCTGCCCCGAAGCTCACCTAACCATGTTCTACAGAAAGATGGCAGCGCATGTACATAATGACCAATTGTTAATCTATTGTTTTCAAAACAGCCTGGCCGGGACGACGATCAGATGGTACAATCAGTTAAGTCGATCAAAAATCCATTCGTGGAAGGATTTGGCACAAGCTTTCTTAAAACAATACAGCCATGTAATAGAAATAGCCCCTGACCGGCTTACCCTGCAAAATATGGAAAAGAAGTCAAATGAAAGCTTTAGAACATACGCGCAGAGGTGGCTTGAGGTGGCAACACAAGTACAGCAGCCGTTAACAGAAAAGGAGACAATAATGTTGTTCGTCAATACACTCAAGGCTCTTTACCTAAATCATCTGCTAGGAAACGCTACCAAGAGTTTCTCCGATATGGTCATGTCAAGGGAAATGATTGAAAATGCGATCAAAACCGGTAAGATTGAGATCGGAGAAAGCCTTAAAAGGCTTACCCCTAAAAAAAGGGATAACGAGGTCAACAATGCAAGCATGTACAAACCTGGTTATACCAGACCCTTCGTGACAAGTCAGCCAAAGACTCCAATAGGCAATTATCAAAATGCCCCATGGCAGGAGACAGGCACTAGGCTGAATAGGGAAAAAAATCCAATACACCCCATTCCAATGTCATATAAGAAACTCTACAAAATATTATAAGATGTGCATGAGGTAGTTCCTCAACATGTAAGATCGTACAAACCCCCATTCCCGGCTTGGTATGATGCGAAAGCTCACTGCGAATACCATGCAGGGGCAGAAGGGCATTCGATTGAAAACTACCCCGCCTTTAAAAGACGAGTTGAAGGACTCATAGAGCACGGGATCATGTAGTTAAAAGAGCCGGCAAAACTCAATATAGCTGGAAATCCTATGCCTAATCACCCAGAGCAAGGGGTGAATGCCTTGCTAGAAGAAGGAGCTTGGAAAATTAAGAGAAATATTGAAGAAATTCAGTCTCCACTTCGGTGAGTATGGTAGGAGTTGGTTAAAGAAGGGATAGTCTTGAGCGATAAAGAGAGTGTGATAATCGGGGATGATGACCATTGCGAGTTCCACGCTGTCAAAGGGCATAAAATTCAAAGTTTCATCGAGTTCAAAGCCGTGGTCCAAATGATGATGGACAATCGAGAGCTGGAATTCTTCGAAGAGGGAGTGGAAGCTAATGACATTTGCGCCTCTGAAGACGGGACAGCTAAGACTTACGGAAGCAATCGTCCCAAGGTGATTATTCGTAGTGCGACGAAAGAACAAACAACTCCCCGCATTACCATACAAAAGCCCACGACGTTTCCTTACAAAGACAGCAAGAGGGTTCCATGGAGTTACAATTGCAACGTAACCATGCCAGAGGAAGGGGAATCCCGAAAGGACGTTAACCTTGTTAACCGGAGCGGTAAGGATTATGACCTTGTGAATAAAGAAAAAGAGGTCAATAAAGGGAAAGCTAGAATATGTGAGCATGAAAAGGAAATGACTAACAAGCCGGAAACACCCCTTACCGAGCCTGTAACTGAGGAAGAGGCGAAGGAGTTTTTAAAGTTTTTAAGACATAGTGAATATAGTGTAGTAGAGCAACTACACAAACAGCCTGCTCGTATATCAATCTTGTCATTGCTCTTAAGCTCGAAAGCTCATCAAAGCGCACCAATGAATGTGCTAAACGAAACCTACGTAGCAAATGACATCTCCGTCAGCAAACTAGATCGATTGGTTAATAATGTTAGTGCTGATAATTTCATTTCCTTTAGCGATGATGAAATACCAATAGGAGGAATAGGATCCACCAAGGCTCTACACATCACTACCCGTTATAAAGGGTATACGCTACCAAGAGTACTCATAGACAATGGTTCAGCCCTGAATGTGCTACCACTAGCTACACTGCAAAGATTACCAATCGATAGCTCTCACATGAAAGGGTGTAATAACATAGTAAGAGCATTTGATGGGACATAACAGAAGGTAATGGGGAGGATTGAAATACCCCTTCAAATTGTGCCAAATACGTATGAAGTAGATTTACTAGTAATGGATATTAAGCCCACTTATAACTGTCTGCTAGGAAGACCATGAATCCATTCAGCTGGGGCAGTACCTTCCTCTTTGCACCAGAAAGTAAAGCTAATAAATGAAGGGCTGCTGATCATGATTAATGCTGAGGAGGAAATAATCGCGTCCATAACAAGCGATTCACCCTACGTGGGAATAGACGAGGAGGCTGTGGAATGCTCGTTCCATTCATTGGAGTTTGTTAATGCAACCTTCATTTCGGAAGGGAGGAAAATACCGGTGCCTATAATATCATCGACCACCAGGATGGGTTTGAAATTAACAGTTGGAAAAGGAGCGAGACCTAGGAAAGGACTGGGAAAATACCTCCAAGGAAGAGTTGATGTGTCGATGCTAATAGAAAAATGGGATCGTTATGGTCTGGGATATAAGCCAGATGCAAAACAAAAGAGAAAAGAGTTGGAGAAGAGGAAAGAAAGAATGAGAGCCAGACTAGTTGGAAGGGATATCTCGTGGGAACCCAAGGTTTTCCCGCACATCTATGAGACTTTCGTCTTAGGAGAAGTGATCAACCAGCAGGAAAAGAAGCAAGTGACAATTGGAACCAAGGAAGGCATCATAAAAGATCTAAGCATTAATGTTATATCCGATGAAGGAAAGGAAAGGAATCCATCGAAAATTGGTCCGTATACACCAGGAAGCACTTTGAATAATTGGACCGTAGAGGAACTCCCTGTAATTTTTAAGATTTCCTCAGAGTAATGCTCGAAAACACCTATTGCTTTAGGCTCGAAAGCAATATGAATCTTTTTGTAAAAGGGCCCATGGTCATTGCTCGATTATTTTGAATGAAGCGCACTTTTTCATTTTATACTCTTTCCATAACTACTCTTTCATTTCTTAAATTCGGCCTAATAAACCATTCATACATATCTAATAAACAAGGTTCAATACATGCATACATATACATATACCACATAGCCATTCTTTCGCAAATTCATTTCGCTCTTTGGACCTTCCTTTCATTCTTTAATAGATCCTCGAATATCAATAATATGAGCAATCCTGATGCTAACCTGGAACCCCACTTCGAGCAAGATATGTGTTTAGAAGAACTTCAGGACTTTGAAGATAAGCAAGATTGTGATTTACCTTCGGATCTGTTAAGAATTATGGAACGGGAAGAAGAACAGATCCTGCCTTATTCTGACCCAGTGGAAGTTATTAATCTGGGGCACGAAGACGAAGAGAAAGAGGTGAAAATCGGGACGAGCATCTCCGTAGAAACCAGAAGGAATTTGATCGAGCTGCTTCAAGAATTCCAAGATATTTTTGCATGGTCTTTCCAAGATATGCCCGGCTTAAGTACCGACATTGTGGTGCATAAACTCCCTACAAAGGAAGAAAACAGGCCTGTGCAACAAAAACTTCGAAGGATGAGACCGGATGTGTTGTTAAAAATAAAAGAAGAAGTCAAGAAATAATTTGACGCTGGTTTCCTCCAGGTGGTTAAATACTCTGAATGGATAGCTAATATAGTCCCCGTTCCCAAAAAAGATGGAAAGGTGCATATGTGTGTGGACTATCGAGATTTAAATAAAGCTAGCCCAAAGGATAATTTTCCTTTGCCCCACATCGACACTCTAGTCGACAATACGGCAGGACATTCCCTGTTTTCCTTCATGGATGGCTTCTTTGGGTATAACCAGATAAGGATGGACCCTAAGGATATGACCAAAACCACTTTTGTCACGCTATGGGGAACATTTTGTTGCAAAGTGATGCCCTTCGGACACAAGAATGCAGGGGCAACTTATCAGAGGGCTATGGTGACCCTGTTCCATGACATGATGCACAAAGATATTGAGGTTTACGTCGATGACATGATTGCGAAGTCTCAAACGGAGGAAGAACATGTAATAATCCTGAGAAAGTTATTTGGAAGGCTAAGAAAATATCAACTAAAGTTGAATCCAGCCAAATGCACTTTCGGGGCCACATCAGGAAAATTGTTAGGTTTTGTGGTCAGCAAAAAAAGAATTGAAATTGACCTGGATAAAGTCAAAGCTATACAGGAATTACCACCGCCCAGTACTTAAAAAGAAGTTCGAGGGCTCTTAGGAAGACTAAACTACATTGCTCGATTCATCTCGCAGTTAACTGAGAAATGCGATCCTATCTTTCGCCTGCTTAGAAAGCGCAACCCGGGTGTATGGGATGATGAATGTCAGGAAACCTTTAATAAGGTCAAAGACTATTTATCCAAGGCTCCCATATTGATACCTTCGATTCCTAATAAGCCATTGATCATGTACTTAACAGTCTTTGAAAATTCCATGGGAAGTGTACTAGGCCAACATGATGAATCCGGAAAGAAAGAAAGGGCAATATATTATCTCAGCAAGAAATTCACTAATTGCGAGACGTGATATTCGCCTATTGAGAAATTATGTTGTGCACTCGTCTGGACTACACGTAGATTAAGACAATACGTGCTCTATCAAACCACTTGGTTGATTTCAAAATTGGATCCTCTAAAGTATTTGATGGAGTCAGCAGCATTGAATGGGAGATTAGCTCGATGGCAAATCTTGCTCTCTGAATTCGACATAGTCTATGTCACTCAGAAAGCAATAAAAGGAAGTGCGATAGCAGATTTCCTAGCAAGTAGGGCTTTAAAATACTATGAGCCTATAGACTTCAATTTCTCGAATGAAGATTTAATGTATGTTGCAGCTACGGAAGGGGCAATCACGAAAGAACGACCTTGGAGGATGAATTTCGACGGAGCTTCAAACGCCACAAGCAATGGGGTCGGGGCAATCTTGGTATCGCTAGAGGGAGATCATTACCCTTTCACCAGCAAGCTTGATTTTGATTGCACAAACAATATGGCTGAATACGAAGCATGTATATTGGGAATCCGTGCGGCTATAGGACGGGGAATCAAAATTTTGGAGATTTATGAGACTCTGTACTGGTAATCTATCAACTAAAAAGAAAATGGGAAACAAGGGATTCCAAGTTAATGGATTATTGCAAATTAGTTCTCGAGTTGATCACTGAATTTTGTGACGTCACATTCCATTACCTCTCACAGGAAGAGAACCAAATGGTAGACGCTCTTGCCACTCTAGCCTCGATGATTAAGGTGAGTAGGACGGAAAATGTAAAGCCCATTCAGATGAGTATCTATGAAGCTCCTGCTCATTGTTGCAATGTTGAAACAGAGGATGGAGAGGAAAAAGATGATCACCCGTGGTACCAAAACTTTCTTCAGTTTGTGAGAGATCAAAAGTATCCCAAGCAAGCCTCAAAAAATGAAAAAAGAACACTACGGAGACTAGCCAGTGAATATGTCCTGGATGGGGAAATCTTGTACAAAAGGAGAAAAGATCAAGTGTTGCTAAGGTGTGTCGATGCAATTGAAGCTAAAAAGATTTTAGAAGAGGTTCACGAAGGCATTTGTGGGACACACGCCAATGGTTTCACGATGGCCCGACAAATAATGAGATTTGGGTATTACTGGTCTAGTATGAAGGGAGATTGCATCAATTATGCCAAGAAGTGTCATAAATGCCAGATATATGGAGATAAGATCCATGTACCTCTATCACATCTTCATGTCATGACCTCTCCCTAGCCTTTTTCTATGTGGGGCATGGACGTCATCGGGCCGATTTCTCCAAAAGCTTCCAAAGGCCATAGATTCATCTTTGTGGTGATCGACTACTTCACTAAATGGGTAGAGGCAACCTCATATGCAAATGTTACCAAGTCTGCGGTTAGCAAGTTCCTGAAAAAGGAAATCATTTACCGATATGGGATGCCCGAAAGGATCATATTCGACAATGCCCTTAATTTGAACAACAGCACGATAGCAGAAGTTTGTGAACAGTTCCAAATTAAGCATCATAATCCCTCTCCCTATCGCCCAAAAATGAATGGAGCTGTGGAGGCAGCTAATAAGAATATCAAGAGGATTGTGGCCAAATGACTGAGACTTACAAGGACTGGCACGAAAAACTACCATTTGCTCTCTTTGCCTACAGAACTTTGGTCAGAACTTCTACTGGGGCAACGCCATTCTCGTTGACATACGGAATGGAAGCAGTCTTGCCTATTGAGGTTGAAATACCTTCCCTTCGAGTCTTAACGGAGCTTCAACTTGACGAGGCTGAATGGGTCCAGGCTCGATATGACCAGTTGAATTTAATCGAGGAAAAGAGATTAAAAGCCGTTCGCCATGGCCAAATGTATCAGAAAAGAATGATGCGAGCTTACGACAAAAAAGTTCGTCCCAGGGAATTCTATGAGAGAGATCTAGTTTTGAAAAAGATACTTCTCATACATAAAGATTTCCGTGGGAAATGGATGCCCAATTGGGAAGGGCCTTACGTGGTAAAAAATGCTTTCTTAGGAGGAGCTCTCATCTTAACAGAGATGGACGGCAAGGAGTTGTACAACCCCGTCAATTCAGACTCGATAAAAAAATACTTCGCCTAGAAACAAAATAAGAATTGAGATAAAAACCCGCAAAGGGCATTCTAAAAAAAAAAAAGTCCAGGATGAAAACTCACAAAGGGCGTCCTGAAACCAAGGGAACTTTGAGTTGAAAACCCGCAAAGGGCGGCTCAGGTCCAAAGAACGGGTCGACGAGAAAAAAGAATGTTACAACTTGAAATATCAACAAGGCACTCTAGATCTTTTAGGCACACATCAGAGATTAGGAGTGATTCTCAAACAAGGTGGCGCAGAGTAGCTCATTTTGCGATATCTGGGGCAACCAATTATTCTTCCTTGTATACTTGACAATTTTCAATTAATGATTGTTTCCTTTAATCCTCCTTTTAATAATTGTTTCCTTCGATCCTCTTTTAATAGAATTCTTGGAATACGACTTTGTTTCTGCACAATTTTGTCCAAGCATTTTGCATCTAAATAACGGGTAATGAACTAATAAATCACACAAAAAGTTATGAGCATTATTCTGGAGTTTTCAGAAATTACAAGAAGCTCGAAACAAAACCATCAATTGGAAGACAAGCTTAAAAACAAGCAACAACCCGAAAATGACAGAGCAACACATCAAAAGTAGAATTCTGACAGGCAACGAACCAGGCCGACCTAATAAACAAATCTGACATTCATCATGCACATTCATGCAAGTTAGGAGCATTTAATTCATTCTAATTATGACTTTCTCATACAAGCGTACATAAAGGCCCATAGAAGCATATTTCGCAGGTCACATCCTCGCCACATGACGGGATGAATCATTAAGACCACCGAGGAAAAGGTTGAAGAGATATGGGAATCCAAAACTTTACCCCAATCACGGGGCAGATTGCGATACCTACAAACGACGCGATCATCTTCCTAGTGAGATGCTGAGAAGAAGACCAAATCAGGCCTAGGCTCAAAGTGAGCAAAATCTTCAAAACCCAGCTTCCTGATGAGACAATGAGAAGCAGGTGGAAGCAATAAAAGGTTAGCTTCCTGATGAGATACTGAGAAATGAACCAAATTCGTCTTCCTGATGAGATACAGAGAAGCGGATTGAAACAAGCGACGCGGTCATTTTCCTGATGAGATACAGAGAAGCGAATTGAAACAAGTGACGCAATCATCTTCCTGATAAGATACTGAGAATAAGACCAAACCAAATCCATGCTCGACATGAGCAAATCTTCGAACCATAGCTCCCTGATGAGATACTGAGAAGCGTGTCGAAGTAATTAGCTTCTTGATGAGATATGGAGAAGTAGACCAAATTCATCTTCCTGATGAGATATAGAGAAGCGGATTGAAACAAGTGACGCGGTAATCTTCCTGATACTGAGAAGAAGACCAAACCAAACCCATGCTCGACATGAGCAAATCTTCGAACCATAGCTTCCAAATGAGATACTGAGAAGCGTGTCGAAGTAATTAGCTTCCTGATGAGATACGGAGAAGTAGACCAAATTCGTCTTCCTGATGAGATACAGAGAAGCGGATTGAAACAAACAATGCGGTCATCTTCCTGATGAGGTACTGAGAAGAAGACCAAACCAAACCCATGCTCGACATGAGCAAATCTTCGAACCACTGCTTCCTGATAAGACACTAAGAGGCAGGGGGAAGCAATAAATGGTTAGCTTCCAAATGAGATACTGAGAAGTGAACCAAATTCGTCTTCCTGATGGGATACAGAGAAGCGGATCGAAACAAGCAACGCGGTCATTTTCCAGATGAGATACTGAGAAGAAAGCCAAGTTAAGGAAACTAGACTCAAAGACTACGGTGACGAATTCCAAGGAATAGGGAAAAATCATAGTAGCAAATTTTGTCTTCTTGAAGATCACTTTAGGACGAGATGGAGTCCTGAAGGAGAAGATGCAGAGTTAGATGCGGCAAAAAATAACAGTCAATAAATGGAAGGTGGACCAATGGAAGAAAGAACGTCAAGGAAATGAGACTTGACAAATTGGGCATCCTCCTGGGTCTTTGCTCCGTTCCTGTTACACAGTAACGAGCAAAGAGAGGCAGCTGTTGAAGCCCAATTTTGGCTTGGGGCCAGTAAACTTAAATTTATTTTTATTTTAAATTTAAATTTGGTTGAAATTTAAGTTTATTATAAATTTAAATTTAAAGTTTATTTTAATTGTCCAAAGTTACAAAGCCCAATTGGGGCCCAAACTCAAATAACCCAAAAACTAAATCTAAAAGGGCCCGACCTTAACAAACCAAAGGCCCAAATGCCTAAAACCTATTACATCCAAAACCCAAACTACAGTTTTGGCCCGAATTCACTAAGTGCTGCTGCTATTGCCTCCCTTTCAGCCAACCAGAGACCGCCACGTCATCAGCAGCTTGTCACCATCTTCAGCCTCAACTTGCACTGCCACCAGCTGCTTCAACCGCCGCTGCCATGGCCGACCTGCAAAAGGAAAAACAAGACATGCATTTATGTTATAAAAACAAAATAGTATGATTGTAAACATGGCTATAAAAGCCAGAGCAAGAATCTTGTAACGGTTACGAACTCAATATAATAAAGATTAGGGGAAGCAATAGTCGTTTTATCAAAAGGCAAAGAACTGTTAGTAATCAGGGGTCTGAATAGTCATACCGAGATCAGGAATACAATCCAAAGTCAGAATCATTCAAGGCATACAGGTACATTCAATGAACTTTGTTATTATTTGAACTTTAAATCCATCAATTTCCGATATACATTAGTGCATATTAATGTATATTCTGTCAATATTTAATACCCCCATTAACTCCAAACTTTTGATTAATAATTAATAACAATAAATATGATGCTGATAGCATTAATGATATTAATAATAATATTTAATAATAAATAATAAAAAAGAGAAGACAAACAGTCAAAGAAAACTTCCCTGATCTGCGTTGCCGGAGCCTCCGTCGAAACCCCGAATCTCAACGTTGCTTTGTCGTGCTCGGGTCTGCAAAAAGAACAAAAAGAGACAAAATCAAAACGTTTGATAATAAACACGGTTTTTTTTTTTAAAAAAGGGAAGATTTTCTAAAAATCTGTTAAAAAGGGTCTAGGTTGGATCTCACCGGATCTAAACCCGGTCTCCGTTTAAAAGAGAATACAAAAGAAAAGGCAGGGCAAAGGAGACTGTTTACCTTTGACGGAAGCGCGTGGCGCGTGGAAAACAACTGCGCGAGCACTGGAGGATCCCCGGCGGTGACATGCGATGACCACGCGGGAGGATCGACGGCGCGCGTGTGGCCCTACGCGCGACGGACGCCGACCAGCTCGACCAACCGGAGTTTGGCCGGCCGCGGAGGGGATTTGAGAGAAAATAAGGGGGGGTTATCAGTTTTTTTTCTAAAATCCGAGAAAATGAAGTTAGGAGTTTGTTTTTCAAAGCATCTGGGCTTTAAATACCCTCACCAAAACTGCAGCTTTTTGATGAGGGTATTTAGCAGCAAAACGGCATAGTTTCTCTAAAATATCCACGACCGGCCCGTACCCGATTCGACCCGACTCAGGATCCGCGTGTTTTTGAGAAAAGGGATATTTAGGCATGTGGTCATTCCGCTTTTTCCAAAATTTTCAATCAGGTTCTTCTCGTACTTTTGATTATTGTTAAATCAGCCCAATGATTTTCATTTTTTTTAATTTAGCCCCTCGACCTTTCAAAAGCACCAGGAGCTGCCACGTGTCACGATTTTAGCTTATTTTTGAAAATGGTCCCCTTTATTTCTAATTTGTTTTAATTAGATCCTTAAATCAGGTTCGCTTTAATTTCAAAATTACCTCAGAAATTTTCCATGGTTTTCAAAATAGTCCTCCGACTTCAGGATGCCTGAGAGGCTGTCACGTGTCACCCGTCTTTGGTTTTATTACCTCGGAGGTCCCTAAACTTTTTAAAAATTATCATTTTACCCTCGAACTTCCAAAAATCCCATTTTTTACCCCGAACCTTCTAAAAATTACCATTTTACCCCCGAACTTTCAAAAATAACATTTTTGACCCCGAACCTTCTAAAAATTACCATTTACCCCCAAACTTCCAAAAACACCATTTTTGACCCCGAACCTTCTAAAAATTACCATTTTACCCTCGAACTTCCAAAAACCCCATTTTTGACCCCGAACCTTCTAAAAATTACCATTTTACCCCCAAACTTCCAAAAACCCCATTTTTGACCCCAAACCTTCTAAAAATTACCATTTTACCCCCGAACTTCCAAAAACTCCATTTTTGACCTCGAACCTTCTTAAAATTACCATTTTACCCTCGAACTTCCAAAAACCTCATTTTAACCCCAAACCTTCTAAAAATTATCATTTTAACCCCGAACTTCCAAAAATCCATTTTTAACCCTGAACCTTCTAAAAATTACCACTTTACCCCTAAACTTCCAAAAATCCCATTTTTGACTCAGAACCTTTCGAAACTACCATTTTGCCCCCGTGCATCTGAAAAGTCTCGTCTTGACCTCCGATTACATCATTCTTCTCTCTCATTAACTTTTTTTGCGCTCGTATTTCGCATCTAAATTTTTTCGTGGATAATTTATCTTCCTATTTATTTCACGTTGCGTTTAATATTCACTGTTAACTACTTATTCCTATTAAACTCGCATGTTTGTTTTCAAATTGTTTTTCATAAAAAAAACTTTAAAAACGAGACAATATTCTTTTATTTCGAGTTTCGAAACTTTGCGCCTTAACTTACTAGGTGCAATTTTTCCTCAAATCAAAATAATCGAATACCTTTAACCGAGGCAATGTTTCCTTATCTTCGATTCTGAAATATTGCGCCTTAACTCACTAGGTGCAACCTTTCTTCAAATCGGGATAATCGAATATCCTTTTCCCGAAATTTTTAAAAAGTTTTACAAAGGAAAGCTCGTCATTTCTGGATCCTGAAATGTTGTGTCCTAACTCATTGGACGTAACTTTCTTCCTCGATCACTTTGAAATAGCGGGATTTCCAAACAAACCCAATTTCTTTTAAACTTAACTCATGCATTCAAGGATCGTATTTTAAACTACGCTTGAGCTTTTAAATTTTACAAATTAAGACCCGAAAATAATCAATATGGTACCAATTTTGGGCGTATAAGGGTGCTAAACCTTCCTCATGCGTAACCGGCTCCCGAACTCATTTTCTGGATTGCAAAGACCAAAATATTTTTCAAAACGAATTTCAAGTATTTTGTGGTGATCCAATCACACTGAATAAAGGATTGGTGGCGACTCCAATTTTCCAACTTTAAAATAATTTTTTGAAACACGTCGTTTTCAAAAATAGATGGTTTCGACACTGAGCTCCAAATGCATGTGTTTTTTTTTTTTTTTTTGGCTCAATCATTGTATTACAGAAATGAGATTGTAAAATACAACTCATATAAAACCAAAAAAGCTACAAAAACAGTAGATCAATCCAACAAAAAGTAACACAATACTCGAATACAACAACATCATATTATCACGATGCTTGTAAAAACAACAGACCAATCTAGCAAAAGCAACGCAACACACAAATACAACAACAGCAAATAACCACGATACTTTAAAAAAGATATTCCTCAACGTACCAACTTTCACTAAAACTTTCGGCATCTTTTATTTTTCTTCATTCGATCTGTTCTACGATTACTTCAAAGTAATTGCGCATCACCAAGCTTTAAACATTTCCTCACGAATTATATCAGCTATCGCTAAGGAAGATGCCATTTCATTTCCATTCTTTTTTGCCAACGGAAAAACAACATTTCCTACCTTTTCTATGATTCTTACAATGTCTGCGAAAGTAGCCATAATCTTGTCCACTTATTTAAACACCATATGAACACCCTTATTGAGCCAAGTTCAATAAACAGAGAATCATTTATATTTCATTTATAATAATTTATAAAATAGCGGCCAATTTTTATTATTAAATTTTACCATTTACTTTTTTTAATTATTTATAAATTTTAAGTATAATGATTTATTTGACCTTCCAACTTTATAAAAATATCATTTTAACTTTCTATTTAATTTCTATCTCTTTAACCCTTGAACTTATATTGTTTGTCGAATCACCCCAAAATAAATAAAATAAATAATATTTGTTAACTTTGCTGATGTGGAATCCACATGTATACCACATAACAATTACTTAAATTTTTTAAAAAATTCTGAAAATTTAAAAAGCATTAAAATTATAAAATTTATTTAATAATAAAAATTAAATAGCATTCTTAATTTTTAGAACTTTTAAAAATTTTAATTAATTATTAACGTGACATATACATAGAATGTCATGTCAGCAAAATTAATAAGCGTTAATTTTTTTATACATTACAAGGTGTTTTGACAAAAAAATGTTAGTTTAACGATTAGAATAGACAAAAAATTACATAAAAAGATAAAATAATTTTTTTTTATAAAATTAAAAAATTAAATAAATCATTATATCTAAATTTTATTATATTTATAAATAAAAATTTAATTTTACTAAAATATAGGGCTCAATAAATTTACTTTATAATTTTTTTTTCATACTTACAAATAAGAATGTCAAGTCAATTAAAATGAATTTATATAATACTAAATAAACTTAAATTTTATATTGAATTAATTTATATTAGATTATTATGTTTCCATTGACCCAAAAAAAGTTATATTATTTATTTTTAAATGATTTTTTTTAATTATTTATATGATAGGTAGCTTTATATTTTAATATAATATATAATTTATATATATTATAGTTATATGAAGGCTTAGTTCACAAATTGGTATTTAAATTATATCTTTTTTTTTATTTTGGTATCTAAATTTTTTTGTCACAAGTGATATTTAAAGTATTTTTTTCCCAAATTATTATCTCGGTTAGTCAAACCATTAAGTCTATTTAAAAACAAGTTTAACCCACAAATTAGTACCTAAGCAATACTCTTTTCCTCAAGTTGGTACTTAAACTTTTTTTTTTTATTATAAGTAATACCTAAACTATTCTTCCATCACTCATTTTATACCAAAATGTTATATTCGTTAAAAATTACAACCAATTATAGACTGTCACGTCATATAAACTTAAAAAAAATAACTTATTTTATTTTACGTTATTTTTCTCTTTATATATATATTTTTAATTTTTTACTAATAATACTCGAAATTGACTCTCTAGAGATCGAGACGTAAATAATTAATTTTATTTTCAAATTTCACTACTTATGATTAAACCTTATATGAATTATATATTATTCAAAACTATTTAATTTGAGTCCGAATAACAATAAATAATTATATATATTTATGCAAGAAATTAAGATTTTTATATAGTTCATGAATATAAGGCCTAATCCAACATCCACCGTTGGGCATTTCCAGCATACTTCAACATCTAAACCATATCTTCAGTAGGCAACCCAATCACTAACTTCTGTGGACGAACAGCCTTACACTCCGCTGCAATCAATCCCATCCACTCCAAGGGGCAATAAATGAACCCCAACAATCGCCTCACACCATCCTTGAACACCCCACACCATCCCCCAAGCCTTTCTTCACTCTGAATACAATACATAAAATAAAAATGAAGAGACGACTGCCATCTGCGAGGAAAGTATGTTGCCCCCTTTCAATCAACCATTATCAACCCATGGTTCATACCACCAACCAAGCTCACTTACCACCAATAATGGCTCTAATCCAACAAACAGATCGCATTTTGCGCGGGAAAATGATCTCTTCAGCAATCCACTCTTTTCCCTTTTGATGCGCCGAAGAACCTCACAATCAAGAGAAAACACAACTTTCTTCACAGAACATTTCCCTTTGTTGTCCACCTCCCACATCATCTGATCTGCCTTGTTCTCAGTTAAATAGACCCCTTTGAGAATCTGCCACAACTCCATTGCAGAGACCCTCTCCCGTTCAAACAAATCTCTCTTGAAAAATCTTTCACCCTTGTGAAGACCATCCCAAGCCTCGGGCCACCATGATATTTTTCTTCAAAGCCAAGAAGAAAAGTCTGGGGAATCTGTCTTTCAAAGCACACACTACAATCCAATGATCCATCCAAAATGAAACTCATCGCCCACTGCCGACGCCCCATATAAAGCTTCCTTCACCTAACATTTTGTCCATCCCTTCGTGTCTTCTAACTTCCAAAACTCCTTTCCAAACCTTCGACATTTGTTGAGAATTCACCACGTTAGGCCTCCAACGATAGTTGCCTATACCATATTTAGATGACGACTCAATAGTTAGTGTTATTGTGAAGGAGATTAAGGCAAAAAGCAATAGGTTTGAGAACTTAACTTTTCGTTTTTTACCGTGTTGATTTAACAACTCCGCATATGTGCTCGCCGATTTAGGCCAGTCATATTTTTGTTCCATGTACTGGATGGAGAAAGTCTCGGTGGCTGTCGGAAACGCTACGACACTGGATTGAAGATGGGTGGATCTGCCCGATTAGTGATACTTGGCAATGGTATCGAAGATATTACCGACTCTTGAACTTCGATTCTCTCCTCAGGACGATGACGGTTCTCTTTTTCTAATCGATTAAAGCAATTATTTTCTTCTATTTGAAGAACCGAAGAGAGACATTTCAGTTTACTTGCTGATGATGAAATTTAGTTGTAGACTGATCTTGGAAATAGATGATTTTAATTTTGTTTCAGTCTTGAGAAATACTTTTAATTTCCTATTTTGTTTTAATAGCTTTCGTCAGGTTACTTCACCGTTTCCAGTGGACGTGTCAGATTATGTATTTATTTAAATTTTTTTTTTTCGAATGAAATAAAATTTCCTAACTTATTTAAAAAAAAAAAAACTTTCAAACGTAATGATTTGGGTCTTGTTCTCGTGCTAAAAATAAAAAAATGCTCGAGCCTGAATGAGTGCTCATCTCTAAGCGCCTCTTGTACGCTTCTTTGCTCTCTCCTTCGGAGAGTTTTTTCATTAGGGTTAGGGTATAGCCGCGCGCCTCTCAGCCCTATTCTCGTGCTCTGCACGGTGGTCTTCACGACCTTGATGTAATATTTTTTCTTTTGCTCAATCTGAATATTACAGAGTTAGGCATTGGTGAGACCAAGCCCTTTCAATGACAGAAAAGCCACCTTTTGCAGCAACCCATCCTATCACAAGCAAACAAACACCTATGCTCAAAAAAGGCCACCTGATACATATTAAAAACAAAGGGGAAGAGACTCACGAGGAAGATGAAGACGAAAACAGATAAATCAAGGTGGTGGACTGACTTATCTCAGGAATTAAGGAAAGCGGTAGGTAGCGAGCAAGTGGTACAATATGTTGAAAGTGTGGGTAGGCAGTATCGATGTGGTAGCGGGGAAGCTAATAATGGTAAGGTGGTATAAGGGATTGGATATTTATAATATCAATTTATATTTTATTATTTAGGGTAAACTATACCAAAGGTCATTAAATTATTAATATATTTACATTTTGGTCACTTAACTTTAAAAATTTACAAAGTAGTCATTGAACTATTCAAATGTTTTCATTTAAGTCACTGGATGGTAAGTTCTGTTTACGCACTTTGGTTTCTCTATGCATGCGAAGGCTAGCTCTATAAGTAATTTCACTATCTTTGAACATGAATACAACAAGTGATTCACACTCTATCACTCTCCAAGTATAGAGATCTCACATTTGTACTAAATCCTCCCCCTTGAGAACTTGGGTAGTAAATACTCTCAATAATTTGTGTGTGCTTTTAGTGTGTTAATGCAATTTATCATTTTTTCTGGTGTTCTGATGTTATTAATGTTATTAGTAGGCTGGTTATGGTTTAAAACAAGCACTAATAGGGTGTCTATAGTAATATGTTGTATGTTGTTTGTTGATCCTAAAATGGTTTGGATTTTCCAATGCTTCAAACATTTGTAATTCTGAATACTCTTTGAATGAGCAAAAAAAAAATGTTTATAATACATTTTGCACTTTCTCACAAAAACGTTCCTTAATGAACAAATTCGAATGCACTCAATAAGCTCGCGTACACAACTTATACAAGCCTCTCCACATATATTTTATTCGGCTTGCTAACATAAAATTTAAGTGAATACAAAGTAACCTTGAAAATAGCTAATACATTCACACTAATCAAAGAACAATCAATCGAAGATATGACTTCTAAAATAGTAGCATAATCTTGATCGATCCTCCATAGTCCAAGGGTTGATTTGATTCACTCGAATCCATCCCAATCTCCAAAGGCCAATGATTGGTTTTCATAGATGGACTAAAAAAATCTTTAATTAAATAGCACATAACTAGGTCCAACTATTTTCTTCATTAAATTACCAAACCAAATAAGGCAAGTATTTAACCACTTCAATGGCAATCTATAGTTGGCACTATCGAGCGCCACTGTAACATCCGCGTTTTTGAACCGGAGTTGAAACAATGTTAAGGTTGAATTGAGAATTAGAATATGTAGTTAAAATAGGAAGATTAGGAAAATTTAAGGATTTGTTAATAATTGTGTGGAAGAAGGAAGGACTAAATAGTAATTTAACCAAAATGAACTATGAGTCATCATGGGAATTATAGAGATAAAGGAAGGGCAAAAGAGTAATTTGGTGGAAAATATTTTTGGAGGCAATGATTTGGGCCAAAGTGTAAAGTTGGAAGGCCTAAGGACTAAATGTGCAATTTTACCATTTTTATTAAAGAGAGATATTTTAGTGGAAAATCCTAGAGAAATTGAGAAAAGAAAAAGGAAATGAAAGATGAAAACATCATCTTCTCTTTAAAAAGTCCAACCGTCCATGTCATTCTTCTCCATACAAACTTTTGCTTTTATTTCAATTGAGTCCTTCCACCATTGTTAAGCCCTCCAAGCTTCAAAATCCTCCATTTTCTTTGAAATTTCCTTAAGAAAGGCATAGAGGGAGGCTAGTAGACACCTTAATTTCCTTATTGAGTCCACTTTGAAGTGTTAAAGTGATGATTCAAATTTTCATGACATACATGTATATTTACATAATCTAGCATGAAAAAGTATTGAATTCTAGTCTTAAGCTTATATGTGTTTGTATGAAATTGAACCAAACCAAATAAGGAAAATATTTAACCACTTCAACGGCAATCTATAGTTAGCACTACCGAGCGCCACTCAGCAACTCTCAGCATATTTTGCCTCAACAAACATAATTAAATATTATTTAGTAATTATTATAAATAAATACTAATAACTCTCAATTTTAGATTTTAGGATATTGAGTTAAGGTTTATGATCTTGGGTTTAAAGTTTAAGGTATAGGGGTTAAGAGTTAGGGTCTTAGGTTTAGAGTTTAGGTTATTAGTATTTACTTATAATTAATTATTATTTAATTATTTTTAAACAAAGTTACTAGGATTTATTTATATGCTTGCCATTATTTTTTTTTTATTTTAGACATAATGACTTATTTAACCTTCTAACTTTATAAAAAAAAGTCATTTTAACCCTCCATTTAAAATTTACATCTTTAAACCCAACTTACATTGTTTGTCAAATCACCTTAATGGATGAAAAAGGTTAAATCTGTCAATCCACATGGCACATTAGGAATTAATTTTTTTAAATATAAAAAATTTCAAAAAAAGTATAAATTTATTAAAATATAAAAACTATTTTTTTAATATTTTTAATATTTTACTTTTTTTAAAATTAATTAATTGCTAATATGATATACACATGAACTTCCACACGGATGTCACATTAGCAAAGTTAACCAACATTACTTTTTCCATCTATTTTAGGGTGATTTGACAAACAATGCAAGTTTAAGGACAAAAAATTAAATTGAAAACTAAAATGACTTTTTTTTATTAACGGTTAAATAAATCATCATACGAGATTTCATGTTCTATTATTATTCACTGAATATTCTCGATGATAAGTCGTATTTTAATTATAAAAACATTTAATATATCTTAAATTAAATATATGAAAAAATATTATTTTTTAGTTAAAAATAAACACACGTGTAAAATATGTAACATTAAAACATGAATTTATCTTCTTCACAATTATTCTTGTGGTCCCTCGAATGTACATCAAACTATGCATCAATTCTCAAGTTAAAGTAAAACAATTTCTCCTTTGGTAGAGTCCATAAAATCCTTTCATTCTACGTTATTTTGAGGACATTAAACTTAAATCTAACTTAAAACAATGTTAAAATTTTCCAGTAATTTAAATTTAGAAAAAAAACCAACATAATTTATATATAGTGAGATTTGATTGATCTGATAAAAATTAAATATAATATTAATTTTATATAAATATTAAAATAATTAATAATCAATAAAATTATTCATTTCATTTAATTGTGTGACCTCTAACTTGTGACACATAGGAATGCGCATGATAAAGCATGTAGGGATGGTGATGAAGTTGGGCAAGGGCAAATATTGTCAAATCCATCATCATTTCACTGTTGGCGTGCTTTGCCCTAATATCTGCCGCGCTCTATCATGAATATATAATCTTGAAAATTATTGTCACCTTCATGAGATTAAAATAATGTGAATATTAAAGGGATTAAACTAGAAAAATTTCATCTTAGAGTGCCAAAGTGTATTTTTTACAATTAAACTAACTTATGATTTTAAAAACTTCAAGGGACTAAAATCATACTTAGCTCAAGGGCGAAGCCATGAAATTTCTTTTTTTGAGGGGGTGGAATTAAATTGTATATTTTTACGATAGTAAAAATGTAATTTTACCAATTTAATAGCCTATATCTTTATATTTTTAAAAGATTAAATCAAAATTTTATCATTTTTAATTGGCTAAAGTGTAATTTTACCATTACTAATTTAAAATTTTATAAATTATAAAGGGATTAAATAAAAAAAAATATTTTAGGGGGATTCAGATCCCTGCTAACCCCCCTTTAGATACGCCCTTGAATTAGCCATTGGGAGGTGTCATCCCTATATAAACACAACGATAAAGTTAGAAGTTTATTTTTAGAGTCAAAATTAAATTATAAAACTTTAAAAAAATGAAAGTATAATTTTATTTTTGTATATACTTATTAATTTAGAATTTCAAAAGGATTAAAGTGGAAACTTTTTTTTTATCTTTAGAACGTCAAAATGTATTTATCGTTAACTTCTTTTTTATTTTTAGAGAAGGATAAAACCCTAACAATAATGCGACTAGCGAAACTCGAATCCAAATTACACCTAAAATGACAAACACACTGACCATAATATTAGAAGTTCAAATAAGTTGCCATGAGCTCGTCCATGTTTAGACAGGGTGGATATATACACAGACGATTTCAAATATTTTTCAGTTTTTGTCACTTCCTATGTTCATATAGATCTTTCCAAGAATGATCTACGTGAAAATTTGGTGCATGAATCCGTCTGCAATCATAGAATTTTACGATTATTTGTACCAAAAGTTAAATAAAAATTGTGGATAAAAAACCACGTTATCCAGAATACTGAATTGTTCTAACGTGTTTTCTTTCCGTCCTTTTTTGGTTACTATACCAATGCCATCATCAAGTAGGAAGAAGTAATTTAATGCACAAGAATAATGACAAAGGATCCAACCCCATCGATTTCCGCCATAAATTCCATGCTTTCTTAGTTTCATCATCATCATCACACAATCAAATCAGCTATGGCTTCCACTGCCAATTGCCCATCAACTTTCATCACTCTTCCAAATTTCTCCAAACCATGTCGAGGTTCCATATTTAAGAAGAAAAAGCTTTTCAACTTTGTTTCCAAGAAAGTAGTGCCGTGCAAAGCCAACAATGCAGACTCTTCTCTCAATAGGTTCGATAGGAGGGATATCCCTCTAGGACTTGGAGGAAGTTTTTATGGTGCAACCAACCTTCTTGGTGGTGACCCATTTGCATTGGTAGCCCCAGTCCTGACCTGTCTCATTGTGTGGAAGCAACGGTTCAACCGACGGGTGGTGTACAAACCACCATGGGTATCGACTGCTGCCCACCAGTATCAACAACTATCATAGATTTCAAACCACCTCCCGTTCGTAAAATACGGTATAGGCCGGCAGCACATTTAGTTGATTCTCGGTACTTGAAAAAATTTGAAGGAGCATTGAGGCTCATGAGAGAACTTGATAAGGATGATCCACGTAGTTTCATGCAACAAGCTAATGTTCATTGTGCCTATTGCAATGAGGCTTATCCTCAAACGTTGTTCCCTAGTCAACCAATTCAGGTTCACAACTCATGGCTATTTTTCCCATTCCATAGGTTGTATCTGTATTTCTTCGAGAGGATATTGGGGACATTGATTAACGATCCAGATTTCGCGATTCCATATTGGAACTGGGATTCTCCCAGTGGCATGTCTATGCCTGAAATCTATGAAGGCTCTAGTTCACCGCTCTACGATAGCAAGCGCGATTTGAGCCACCTACCGCCCAGTTTGGTTAATCTTAACGGTGGCAAAGACAATGATTTATCAAGGGAACGTCAAATAAAATGTAATCTCAGTTTGATGTACAGGGAAATGGTACGCACCAAGGCCCCTTCTCTTTTCTTTGGAAAGGTGTACCGCGCTGGTTCTAGTCCCGACCCAGGAGCGGGTTCCGTTGAGCACGACTCTCACATTGCCGTCCACATTTGGGTTGGTGACAAGGAAGAACCCTATCATGAAGACATGGGGAATTTCTATTCTGCTGGTAGAGACCCAATTTTCTACGCCCATCACGCCAATGTTGACCGAATGTGGAACATTTGGAAGACATTACCAGGGAAGAAGCGACGTGATATCGACGACAAGGATTATCTCGATCTGCATTTCTTTTCTACGACGAGAATAAAAATCTGGTTCGTGTTAAGGTTGGCGATTGCCTTGACTCCAGAGCTTTGGGGGACGATTACCAAAAAGTTGATATTCCATGGCTTGGAAGCAAGGCAACTCCTCGAAGGCGTGGTCGGGCTCCCCGTCCCCCTTCTGGTCGTGGTCCTGGTCAAGCAATGGCAGCTGAAATAAACAATACCATTGTTTTCCCTATAGTTCTAGACAAAATAGTTCGCTTTAAGGTTCCAAGGCCAAAGAAATCAAGGACTAAGATTGGAAAAGAAGATGATGATGATGATGAAGAAGAAGAAGAAGTGCTGGTTATTGAAAACATCCAGTTAGACAAAGATGCTCCGGTGAAATTCGATGTGTGCATTAACGACGACGATGATGAAGATGATGCGAAACCAGTGGGACCGGAAGACTCAGAGTTCGTCGGAAGCTTTACGAATTTACCACATGGACATGGCCAGCCTGGGGCAAAGCTTAATTACCATAACCTTGACTTTTTCAATATCGGATTTGTTGGAGGAGTTGGGTATTGAAGGTGAAGACAACGTTGTGGTGACTTTGGTGCCTCAAGAAGGGGAGGGTCTTGTTTCGATTGGTAACGTTAAGATCGACTACATTCGAGACTAATTGATTAATTTGCCGAATAAGGCCATCATGTTTATGCCCATTGTTATGTTCTCAGATAGGGGAACTTGTTTGGATTTTATGTTTGGGATATTGGAGGTGAATTCAGAGAATTTTTGTAAGAGTTGAAATTAAATTATAATTTTTAATAGTTTATATTTTTATAATTTTTTAAATATTAAATTAATTTTTTATTATTTTAAAAAGGTTATAGTATAATTTTATATTTACTATTTTAAAATTTTTAAATAATCTAACTAGATAATTTTTTAAGGGGACCGAGCCCCTGTCAATCCCTCTAGATACGTCACTGTGGATGTTGATGGTGATAGTAATTTTTCGTGTTTAATTATGAATAACAAAATTTTTTCAGATTTTTTAATTACAACTATAATGAGAATTTTTAAATAAAAACAAAAAGAAATAAAATAATTTTAGCCATTAATTCAAAATAAATTGAATAATCAACATGCTTCATGTTTCTCTTCTTTTAGATTAAAACAAAATTGAATAATTTTTATTTTTAGATTTATTTTTTTATAAAAAAGTTAGAATTGAAAGTAAGATATTAGGGTTATTAAGATTAATCAATTTGTATATTAAGTATTCATTTTTTTATTGAAAAAAATTGTTCGACAATTTCATTTTAAAAATTTTGGGATGTTTTCATTGGCTGAGTAAAAAGTGATTGTTGAAATTAACTACAAAAAATCTCAATTTTTTAATGAATGAAATGATCATTCACCTTTTATTCAACCAATGAAAAAATCTCAATTTTTTAGAATGATAATGGATCAATTTATTCAATCAAGACAAACAAATACTTAATACGAAAATTTATTAATCTAAATAACTCTAATCTCTTACTTTTCATTTCAATTTTTCTCAAAAAAATTAAAAATAAAGATCATCGAAGTTTTTTTAACCTAAGATTTCAATTACACGATGAAAAGGAAAAAAAGAAAGATTGGGTGTTGTTGATTTTATTTTAGTAAAGTAAGATAAATACAAAATCTAAGGCTTAGAATTATTTATTTTAATCTAATGGTTAAAATTATTTTGGTTCTCATTTTAAAAGTTTTGACTATAATTCTCATAGATTTTTGTGTCAAAGAAGCTTGATGTCGGGCTCATGACGTTGGCTGCTGTTTGTAGGCTCTGATACAAGGTTTCAATGGAAATACCCCTAGTTTTGTAATCAACGGATGGTGTTATACCCTGTAGAAGCCCATTTCCATCCGGGCCCAAAGAAAAGCCAAAAATAAATAAATCCAAAAATAAAATAGATTTAAATTAAAATCCAGTTTAATTTAAATGCCCATTGTACAAAAAGTCCATTTTACAACTAGAACAAAAACCAACCATCCCAAAACCCAAATACAAAATTAACCCACTACCTGAAATCCATTAAATCCTGATCCAATTCAAACACAAACCTAAGCCCAATCCCAACTAGCCCATGACTTAAAAAAAAGAAACCCTAATCTCTCAAACCCTAGCTTCGACTGTCGCTTGCCACGTCAGCGGGCACAAGAACCGGGTCACCCACGCCCCGAAGCCTGACTTTCCTGTTGCCCCTTTCATCGAAACAACAACTCCCTAAGCCGTTGACTTCTGCCGCCATGAAGACCTGCAAAATAGAAGAAGAACAAGAGAAATACAAGAAGACAAGTTGCAAAAAAAACAAAAGAGAATGATTTCAATATGACTATAAAAAGCCCATGTAATTCTTGTCTTTACTACGAACACTGAATAATAAAATGACAAAAAGCTTCAAAAAGAATCTGTTGTATATGTATTTGTTTTTTTATATATACGCAGGCATATATATATATACATACATTCTAATTTTATTCTTTATATATATATATATTATATACATACGTCGTACATATATGTATGTAAATGGATATACATACTGATTTTTATTATTTTTATATAAGCAAAAACAGAAAAATATAACAAGAAAATAAATCGAAAATATAAAAATAGATTTGAAAAAGAAAAGAAAAAACAAACTGAATTTTGAAAACCTAGATCTAAAACTTTATAAGGAAAAAACTCAAAAAAGGGCAAAACTTTTGATTTTATTGGTTCGGATTCGAAGTTTAAGAACCCGATTTGAGATTTTTCAAGCAAAAATAATAATAAAACAGACGTTTCGCTTACCTAGCCGCCGTGGAAGGCGGTGCGTGACGACCGGAAGCGTTGGAGCACGACGGAGCTGCGGTGGATCAACAGTAGACCAACAGTCGCTGTTGAAGTCGGGCACAGAAAGAAAAAAGGGAAAGAACAACATTTTTTTTTTTTTTTAAAAAGAATGAAAATGAAATGTTTGGCAAAAATTTCAGCTTAAATACCATTTCAAAAATGGCATCGTTTTGGAGTGCAGTATCAGGCTATGAAATGCTGCCGTCTACAACAGTGGGTTTCTTTGAAAAATGAAAAGGAAAAATCACCCTTTTAGTCCCACGAAGTTTCATTTCGTTTTTAAATTGGTCTGTCCTTTGTTTAAATAATTTTTAAATTAGAAAGTTAGTTTTACCTTTTTTTAATTCGATCCTCAAGCCTTGTTCTTCTAAATAAAAGGGGAAGTTTACTGGTCCAGTCCCTGGGTATTTTCATCTTTCTCAAATTCGTTTAATTATCTTTAAACTTTTTTTAAATCAGTTGTCCAATTCTTTTTTTTCATTTTAATTCCCAACATGTTTTCTTCGAAATATTTTTTACTTTATTTTATTATTTCCCTTTAAATTCTTTTGAAATTTAAGTTTATTAGTTCATTTTTAAACTTTTAACCTTTTCTAGTTTTTTTTTAAAATTACTAGTTTTAAATTCGTTTCATCTTTTAAATTTCCTTTTTTCTTGTCTTTATTTGTTATTAATTTGAACCCTTTTAAGTAAATTTTACGTATTAATTTATTTATTAATATTTTAATTTTAATAGTGAACATGCATGTTGTTGTCTTGTTTCATTGTATTTACAATTGTATGTATTGATGCCATGGTACATCTTATTATTGCAAGTGTATATTGTGTAATATAGTTCATCTTTTTAAAAATATATATGTATATATAAAATGATAAATGTTTACGTTTTGGTAAAATAAATTTCAAAGTTAGAACAATATTCGTTATTTTGTAGTAAGAAAGTCACAACTTAATTTACTAGGTGCGACTTCTTTGACTCGAAATAATCAAATATTTTTCTTTATTAAAAAAAACAAAATATAGGATTTAAAAAAAAAAATCAAGGCAATATCCTTTCATGTGAAAATTTTGAAGAATTGTGCCCTAACATGTTGGGTGTGATTTTTTGTAGAATTTGCACAATCGAGTATCCTCCTTTAATTTTTTCAAGATGTCCTTTAATTTCGAAATTTCGAGAACATTATGCCCTAACGTGTTGGAGATGACTTCAATTCCCGATTAATTCGAAATAAATGGACATTTTTCTCATCAAATTCAATTTTTAAAAAATTTGCACGAAATAAATTATGTATGTAAGGATCGTATTTTAAATTTTACTCGAGTTTTCAAACTTTAAACAATTTAAACCCTAAAATAATCGACGTGGTACCAATTTTGGGCATATGATGGTGCTAATTCTTCCTCACATGTAACCGACTTCCGAACCCGTCTTTCTGGATTTCGAAGACCAAATTGTTTTCTAAAATAAACTTAAATGTTTTAGGTGATTCAATCACACTGAATTAAAAAATTGGTGGCGATTTCCATTTTTTCGATTTCAAAAAATATTTTCGAATTTTTTTTTTCAAAAACGTTTTGACATACCCTTAGAGTAGTATGGGGTCCAATTTGTTCTTTACTTTTATCAATCAAACCACCACTGTGGCAAGAATCGAAACGATTGTGAAGCTTGATCCACTTGGTAGTTGCTGAATCAAGTGCCCCAAGTGTAACATCCGTGTGTTTGAACCGGATTTGGAATAGTGATAAAATAGAATAGAAAATTATAAATGTTTAGTTGAAGTAAGGAAGACTAGAAAAAAATTTAAGGATTAAATAGTGAAGGAGAGAAAATATGGGGGATTAAATAGCGAATTATCCGAAATGAATTTTGAGTCATCATGGGAATTAGATTGATTGAGGAGGGGCAAAAGAGTAATTTGGTGGAAGATATTTTTGGAGGCAAAGTTTTGGGCTAAAGTGTAAAGTTGAAAGGCTCAAGGACTAAGAGTGTAATTTTATCATTTTTCTTAAGTGAGATATTTTAAGTGAAAATTCTAGAGAATTTGAGATAAGAAAAAGCTGGTTAATCATCTTTTTCATTAAGTTAGCCGTCCATGGCCTTTTCTTCCATTTCCAACTTTTACTTTTATTCCAAATAGGTCCTTTCATCATTTTTAAGCTTTCCAAACCCAAAACCTTCCATTTTCTTTGGAATTTCTGAAAGAAAGTTATAAAAGAGAGTTAGTAGACACCTCAAACTTCTTATAGAATTAATTTTGAGGTGTTAGAGAGATAAAGGACTAAATCAAGAAAATTTGAATTCAAGGGTTAAGGTAAGAAATGGTTAAATTCTCATGATATACATGTATTTTACTGTTATTTAGCATGGAAATCATTGAATTAGAGCTTATAGATTATATGTGTTTATGTGCAATTGAAGAGAAAGAGAAGAGAGGCAAGGATCAAATTGAAGAGAAAGGAAAAGAGAAGAGCAAAGAGTGAAAAGAGAAGGAAATCAGCCTTCTTGTTGTAAGTACTACAAGAGTTTTGAACTATAGTTTAATTTCTCTAATGGTATATGAATTATTAGCATAAAAATTGTTAGATAGGTACATGATTTGAATGTTTATAAGGATAAAATGAAAGGATTAATGTGTGGTTTAGTAAAACAGTCTGGACAGAACAGAGGATTAACTTTGAAAATTCACTAAAAATTTTATATAAAGAGTTAAGGGTCCGATTATATATGAAATTAAAGCTTATTGAGTTTAGTTTCATATGGAAGAAACGGTGATGGAAATGGATCTGTAAATTCTGAGATACAACTAATTTTGTGTAACAAGGTCAGAGTAGGTACGAGTTCCCCTGTTCTGACTTTGAAAAATCATAGAAAAATGTAGAAAAATAATTATAGACTGAAATTTATATGGCTGAATCCTTAATGAGTCTATTTTCAATAGAAACAAACGGGAACATCATTTGATCTTTTTACTTAAAGATAGATAATTTTTAGTGAAGAAAGGTCGAAACTGTCAGGCAGTAGCGAAGGGGTAAATTGAAAGAATTTACTGTACTAATTGGCTAAATTAAAAATTCTTGAAATTTTATGGTAAAAATATGATTGAGTCTAGTTTCAGAAACATCAAGCGGATTATAATTTCGAATTCTGTAGCTCAAGATATAAATAATTTAGTGACTGTGACGCAAGTGAACAGCTTTGAAAATATAAATGTGAAGTATTTGATGATGTATTTATGTGAGATATGTCATTTATGAGAAATTATGCTAATTGAGATTGTGCCCAAGTAGACAATTAGAACCATTGTGATATTAGTGGCATGCCATTAAGGAACACTAGCGCGCTCTCTGATTAGCACGTCTCGTGCTCTTTGTTATTAGCACTGTGTGTGCTCTCTGTTATTAGCACTTTGTGTGCTCTCTGACTAGTACTTTGTGTGCTCTCTGTTTAGCACTGTGTGTGCTCTCTGTTGCCCAGCACTTATGTGCTCTCTGTTTGTTCCGTATATCCTAACGGTTCTATGAAAGTCTATTAAGGGCTAAACTACAGAAAGTGGATAAAAGTGTAAGTTGTGCCATTGTGGTAAATAATAGGTTACATGTAAGAAAAGCAAGAAGTTTATATGCATGAGTACTTAAATGATCATTTATTACTTTTGTAGTGCTTACTAAGCTTTCACCGGCTTAACGCGTTTATTTTAACGCGTAGGTACAAAGAATACAAGAAGGTAGATCGGGACCTCTCATTACATCACATCACTTGGAGCTCAAATTTTGGTATATTACTTTTGATGTAAAATGACATGTACTATGGAACTTATATGTGTACTTATTAGATAAAAAAATGTTGTTTTGTGTGATGGAATGAAATGAGGTATTTTGGAAAAAAAAAAAGTTGCATGACTCGGTTTATTTTAATGTAATACTTTTATATCGGGTTTATGCATATGAACCGGATATAAGAGTGTTACACCAAGTCCACGTCTGCACAACCATCGCAGCCACCATATGATATAAATAATAGTTTGCTTAGATTGAGATTATTCTAATAATTTAATTTACCGAGTTGATTACGTACCAAAAATGAGATTGAGATCACAAGGCACAATTGCTTCTCCCTTCTTGGAAGGCTGGTTGGGGTCAATGAGGTCCACAACTCCATGTCCACTAAAGTGGAAAAGCAGGACATCTCCTTCTTTAGCCGCGGCCACCATCGTATTGAGCGCAGCCATAATGTTTGCACGTGTAGGCTTAATCATGGATTTTGGTTCATCAGTTAGGAGCTCAACATTTTTGGAATCAAATCCAAACCTGCTCACGATCATGTCTCTCATGGCTTGCGCATCGTTTACGCATCCCCTCTACTCGTTGGGGGTGTTGGGGTGGTTGCATCCGACCAAAACGGCTCTCTTCATACATTCGGCGGCCATCTTGCTTCTATTTTGGGTCGCTTGTCTTGTCTTGTGCTTCGGACATTGCACTAGACACCTATATATATATACACACATACGCACACTATAGTTTACTGACCATACTCTAATAAATAAGACATCATGCTGGTGGGTACAACTGTTTTATTTTATTTTTTGTTTAGAAAAATGCATGGCAAACACATGCAATTAGTTGGCTGTATAGAAGTACGATTTTTAGAGTGTATTTGGTTTAAGAATTGAGAGTATTTCAATAATTTGATATATTTGGCCTCTAATAGGAGGGGTGGGTAATTAATCCGAATTTGGAGGAGGACAGGTGTTGTGATGGACAAAGCGTAAGAGAGGTGGTTTCCGATAGAAGCAAGAAAGCTCTAGCAAAAGGCAGCTAGGTATTCCTTTTCAGACAAAGAAGATAAATGATAGAAAATATAGGATGGTGGTAGAAGATAAATTATGATAACAACAATGATATGATCTGCTTCGCATTAGTCCACCACCTTATCTTTATGTTTTTATCTTGGTCGTGAATCACGTTGGCCTTCGTCTGCAAGTACCGTCCGTCCTACTATCCTGCTTCTGATTTCTACGTCTTTGGGTCTATTTGAATTTCGAAGGATTGAAGTTAAATTATATATTTTTATAAAAGTTAAAATATAATTTCATGATTATATTAGTTTATATTTTTATAGTTTTTAGAGGTGTTAAATCAAAATTTTATATTTTTGGGGACAATTTGAAATTTTACAATGTTTAACTTAATAGATTTTAGTTTTTCATTTGACACTTTACATGCATGAAAAGTACAATAATATCAACAAATTCAATGGTTGGATTGTTAAATTAAGAATCATACAAAAATATATGAAAGCGTGTAAAATTACTCTAGTTTTACACTGGTGTAAACGGATATTTCTAGAAAATCCTTCTAGGCAATCTTCGATAATGGATTCAGGTATGATTCCGCATATTGTTTTATTCTTAATAACCTGACATGACAGTTCCTAGTTTATATTAAATTCTTTCGGTTTAGAAAGCACTTTGATCCAACGTGCAAAGTTATACAATAACTTTGATTTTGCACGGTTTTACATATGATATTTTTATTTAATTCAATATTCACAAATTAATAACAACATTATCAAATTAACACAATTTTATGTTGATATCTTGAATACACAAAATATTTTTTTTTTGAAAAAAATTACATTTAAAAAAAAAAACGATTTTTTGTTGAGTAACTTTTATCATTATAATTAAATTATGGGTTATAAATAATAAATCTTTAATAAAATAAAAAATTTTATTTTTAAGTTTCATAAATCTTAGTAAGGATTAATATTTGATGCAATTAGTTACTAATAAAATGGCACATCACTGGGTATAAAATGGAAAAAAATATTGAAGGACTTGAAAATAAATATAATTAAGTTTATTTAAATACAATTAAATTTTAATTTTAATTATTATTTTTTCTTTCGGGGTTGAAATTTGGAATTCTAGATTTGATGTTCTTTGTATTTCCACAACTCCATGTCCACTAAAGTGGAAAAGCAGGACATCTCCTTCTTTAGCCGCGGCCACCATCGCATTGAGCACAGCCATAATTTTTGCACGCGTAGGCTTAATCATGGATTTTGGTTCATCAGTTAGGAGCTCAACATTTTTGGAATCAAATTCAAACCTGCTCACGATCATGTCTCTCATGGCTTGCGTCTCGTTTACGCATCCGCTAAACTCGTTGGTGGTGTTGGGGTAGTTGCATCCGACCAGAACAGCTCTCTTCTTACATTCGGCGGCCATCTTGCTTCTATTTTGGGTTGCTTGTCTTGTCTTGTAATTCGGACGTTGCACTAAACACCTATATATATACACACATACACGACCATACTCTAATAAATAAGACAGGACAACTGTTTTATTTTTTTTGTTTAGAAAAATGCGTGGCAAATACATGCAATTAGTTGTCTTTACAATAATATCTTCTCCAATTTAATATAATTTTAATTAAATTGCTTAAAATAATTAAAATTATTAATTATAAATAAAGTGTCTTCTTCTTTAATAAATTTTAATTTTTTATAAGTTAATAATTTTTTTATTTTTGTGCAACCAATTTTAAAAAATAATAATGATTTTTATATAAATTTTTTCATGTCATTAACACATAATTTTGATAATTATTTTACATTAAACTCAGAACCTCGAACCTCAAACTCGAACCTTGGACCTTATATCTCAAACTCCGAACCTCGATATTTAGGGTCGATATTTAAAGTTTAGGGTTTGGATTTGGGGTCTAGAATTTGGGTTTAAGGTTTAAGCGTTTAGGGTTATGAGTTATAAATTTAAGGTTACAGGTTTGGGATTCTACATTTTGGTTTCAAAGTTTGATATTTTAGATTTAGAGCTTAGGGTTTGGGGTTGAGGGTAAAAAAATTATCAAAATTATGTTTTAATGTCATGGAAAAATTTGTTGAAATGTCATTAAATAATTGGAGAGTGTCCATGAATAATGTGGTATAATAATAATTTCTTTATGGATGAGTATATAATAATAATTTCATGTCTTTAACATTTGATGATGTGATAATTTTATTAGTGCCTAAAAACCTTAATTTGTAGATATCTTAATGTAAGTTATTCCCAAATATTAAATATGATTTGAAAGTAATGAAATAAAACAAATATTATAAATAAAATGGTAAAAATTTTGAAAAATATCAAAAAGGTTGAATGGAATTAATGTAAGCATTTTCAATGAATCAAGTTTCTGAAACTCCTACACTCCAAACCTCCCCACCTGATGAATCCACTATGGACATCTTGTTGATTGGTTCAGAGTGATCGATATTGGTCCGCATATATCCTTTGTCGCCGATTGGGATGGATCTCTTCCAAAATGAAGATCTTGGATTGAAGCGTATCATATTTACCACAAGCAGTTTATGGTAGAATGGGACCCGTTTAACCTTGAAATCACTCCCCTAACGCATGTTATTTGGAAGGTTATTGATGAAGATTGTTGGACACCTTGAGTTTCTCCATTCCATTTTTTTAATGTCCGACCCCCTTAACCTAACTTGTAAAATTAAAAAACTCTATAGGACAAAACAAGACAATGAAAGCTTTTATTTATCATTATAGCATGATGAACATTACAAATAGGCTAGTGGCATAAGCTTGAAGACCAATACACTAGAATTTCACACATAACAAACGGAGAAGCATAGGAAAACAGCGGTAGGTAGATATAAGTCAGCAGGCTGTCAAATTTATTCTAGTAGTAGTGCAAAACATAGCACGTTATTATTCATGACACTGACAGCCTGAGCACCAGCATTTTGATCGGAAATTTAAGCAAAGCCACCCAAGAAAGCTGCGTTTGCATTCCCATCACTGCAATAAAGCCCAGGGTTCTGCTCGAATCCATTGTTCGTCAAAAAGTTGGCAGCCTCAGCCACAAGTTGTCTGTTGCCTATTCCATCACCCATGACCATGTGCTGATTGAGTACGTGAACCACTGCATCAGTGAACGCCCCAAACGCTCTATTCTCCGAAACCAGGTCATATGATGTCTCATTGGCTTCACACCCACTTAATAAAATCCCATCATCCTCCGTCAGTGGATCCATCACCATTAACCCATCTACGTAGTGAGGATGGAATTTGAGACTCACATCTTTCCCGAAGATTCCGTAAATCTTTTGGCCAATATTTACTGCGTCGTGTAGGAGGCCTGCTGCTGTATGTATCGCACCATGTATGATATCAAAAGGAAGACTCTTAGCCTTAAACTTAGACGGTTTAGGGTTGTTGGGATTGACTGGTGTCGGCAAATGCTCGCCACCAAATTGTTCTTTCTCTTTTTCAATGAGCCCACCACTGTGGCACGAATCTGATAGGATTGTGAAGCTTGCTCTTTCTGGTAGCCGGTTAACAAAACGCCTGAAGTCACATCTGCAGAAACCATAGGGTATGAATATGTATATATATTTTGCTAAAACAAATATATAAATTCAAACAAAAACCTACCAGTGACAAGATTTAAATCACAAGCCACGATTGCTTCATCTTGCTTGAAGGGCTGGCCAGGTTGAAAGATTGGAATGCGTGTTCCATGTCCACTGAAGTAGAAAAATAGGACATCTCCTGGTTTAGCCTTCTTCACCATTCTATTAAGTGCATCCTTAATGTTTGCACCAGTAGGCAGAACCGACGACCCTGGCGCATCGGTGAGGACATTAACATCGCTTTCCTCAAACCCAATTTTCAGGATCACATCTCTTATGGAATTCACGTCATTGATGCATCCATGCAAGCCGAATTGGGTCTTGGGGTAGTTGCATCCCACCAGAACTGCTCTCTTCGTAACCCTAGCCGCCATCTTGCTTTTCTAATTTGACTATTTGGTGTTGCTTGTACCCTTGTATTATTGTGCTTCCACCGTCTCACTAAGATCCTATATATACACACACACAGTTACAGCACTTATATTATATTGTTTTCGTAATAGTGAAACTCTTAAAAAATATTATCTATCAAATTTTAGATGTAAGAAGAGAAAATATGGTTTAAGATTAGGTACAAAAGATGATCGTAAAGTGGATAGGGTTTTACTTGTTTTTTCTTTTTAAAAAAATTAATATTGTTTTTGGTTCACATGCAATTAAAGTAGTAATTCGATTATGTTTTTATATTTGTAATTTAGTAATACAAATATTTTATTCTTTACGATTATAAGTTATTTGTTCAAATTGAGTAGAGAAATGCGTAAAATAAAATATTGTATGCTTCAAACTTTGTACAGTAAAAAATGAAAAAGAAAGCAAATTCTATGAGCACAATTTATTTTTACGTACCAATAATCGAATTTTATTATGTATAATTGTTATATGTGGATCTTTGTTTTATCATATGTATGTATATTTTTTTATTTATTATTTGTTGTGCTTTATATTAATTTAATATTATATTATATTTGATCGTATATATATAATTGTCCCTTTCTTCGTTGTTTGGTTTCCAAGTTGGGACCCGAAGTCTTAGGTTTGACTTTAAATATTTGGCCTTCTCTAAAGCACATCAAACAATAATACAAATTGATACAACTATTCTCCAATTCAAATAAAAATATTTCTTGGTAGGTAGAGTGAATAAAATCTTTTCACACACACTAATTATTTTTTCTGTCATTTAAGGTAAATTTAATTTTTTTGAATATACTGATGTGATTACATGATAGTATTTATTTATACTTTTTAAACCCTTTGATAACATACACACACCTCGCACGCACAGGTGCTCGAATCCGAGTCTCCTAGGATGAACAACATCCTTTTTATCACTAGAACCACTCGTTAGGTTCCAATATTATTAGAACTATGATATTTTTTATTTAATTAGTTGGACCAAGATAAAAAATCAAATATAATTTTAATTTTGAGTAAGTATTAATAATATTAATAATTAATAAACACATTCATTTGAATTAATTGTATACTCTAATAAAAAGTAAGATGTTTATTAAATTGAAAACTTAAGTCTCACCTCTCCTCTACACTATTCAAACACTCTTATCCCAAACCAAGAGCCGAATGTTATCACAACCACAATCAAGCAAACAAAAACAAATAATAATAATAATAATAATAAAGTCTCCTATGTCAGCAGCCCCAAATAGGACTTACAGAAGCAAAGAGAATCAAAGAAAAGAGAATGAAAATACAAAAAAGAGACATAAACAAACCAGATTCAGTTAGGAATTAATCGGAAAGTTTTAAGTGATGGAAGCTCAAACAAAAGGTCTAGGAGTAAGTCTTGTTGAGAAGATGAATGTATTGGACTCAAGTGATCATTCAACGATAGTAGACAATGATCAATGAGATTTTTTGTTAGAGTTCAAGTTTCAATCAATGGAGCTTTAGGTCATTTTAAGGAAAATTAAATTATAGATCAATTTAAAGAGGAAGGAAAAAAGTTATGGTTTGATGTGTTTATTTGCTGAATGAGGAGGACGGACGATGGTGACTTTACTGAAATATAATTGTGAAGGAGATCTTTAAAATTTTCAAATAGTTTAGTGACCAGTTTATAACTTTTTTAAAATTGAATGATTAAAATCTAAATTTATTAATATTTGAGTGACTTTAATGCAATTTATCCTATAATAAATATGAGTGAACAAAATATAAACTTATTAAATTCCACATTAAACTATTAGAATTTACGTACACATTAAAAATTAAGAAGCATAATACATAAGAAGTAATTAAAATATTCATACTACATATGATATTATAAATTATTTCTAAATATAATTTTAGTAAATTTCATATATATCTAAATTATAAATTATTTGAAAAATACAATTTGATATACCCGATTCTCGAGTTCAAATAAAACAATTTTTTTGTTAGGTAAAGTGAATAAAACCTTTTCGCACACTAAATTATTTTTGACCTCATTTAAAGTAAATCTAATTTAAAATAAGGTTGAAGTCAAATACATTACATCTATGATTTTCTATCCAATTGCTTGTATTGATTAATTCGATAAAAAATAAAATATATTTTAATTTTAAATATGTATTTAAAATAATTATTAAACTATTAAGTATTGAATATAATTTATAAAATTTATTTGGTATATTACTTGAAATTTAATATAAAATATGATTAAATGAATGTAAATTTTAAATTATAAAAAATTAATTTTACATTTTTATCATTATTTTTAAAACATTTCAGACTATTTTAAACAAAGTTAAATTTTAAACATGAAACCCTTAACATAATCTTAAAAGAAATAAAATAAAATAAATATATATTTATAAGTAGAGGAAAATTAACATTTAATTTATTATATTTTGCCTAAAATATTACTTTTATAACAATTTTACTATTTTTTTATTATTATGGTTGAATTGGTTCTTAAACGATAACGAATATTTTAAATAAAAATGTACCTTTTGTCACTTTAATTAACTTTGAACTTCTTACTGTTTATCTCTCCTCACCAATTATTGTAGTGAGATATGAAATTAACAGAGAAGAGATTGTATAAAACTGTGATTATATGTTATCTTTATCCCTTTTCAATAGGGAATAAATTAGATTTTTCTTCCTGGTTTTTAATATTTTTAGTTGAATTTGAATTTTTTAAGAAGAAAAATATGATTTGTCATTCCCCTATTAAAAATGGATAAGAATGACATGGAATTATAATTTAATAATACAAATATTTCATTCTTTACGATTATAAGTTATTTGTTCAAATTGACTAGAGAAATGCGTAAAATAAAATATTGTATGCTTGAAACTTTGTACAGTAGGAAATGAAAAAGGAAGCAAATTCTATGAGCACAATTTATTTTTACGTACCAAGAATCGAATTTTATTATGTATAATTGTTATATGTGGATCTCTGTTTCATCATATGTATGTATATTTTTTTATTTATTATTTATTGTGCTTTATATTAATTTAATATTATATTATATTTGATCGTATATATATAATTGTCCCCTTCTTCGTTGTTTGGTTTCCAAGTTGGGACCTGAAGTCTTAGGTTTGACTTTAAATATTTGGCCTTCTCTAAAGCACATCAAACGATAATACAAATTGATACAATTATTCTCCAATTCAAATAAAAATATTTCTTGGTAGGTAGAGTGAATAAAATCTTTTCACACACTAATTATTTTTTCTGTCATTTAAGGTAAATTTAATATTTTTTAATATATGAGTATGATTACATGATAGTATTTTTTTATATTTTTTTAACCCTTTGATAACGTATACACACCTCGCACACACAGATGCTCGAACTCGAGTCTCCTTGGATAAACAACATCCTTTTAATAATTTCATATAATCTTTCCTCTTCAATAAAATGTATATAAAATTAATTTTGTTGAAGTTGTTAAAGTTCTAATTACAACTGTTTATAATTGCCTAGGAACCATAACTTGCTCTTTTTGTTGTTGATAATTTTTTTTTGAATCAAAACAATTGAGTCATGACTAAGTTGATCTTGTGGAAACTGTGTTGACTCACCTATGAAGATTGTTCTAACGGAAAAATAAATATTCAAATATTCAAATTAGATCATAAAAATTGAATATTCAATTTTATAAAGATTTGATCGGATTATTTGAAGAATATCTTGAAGATTTCTTTTTTGTCTTAGACTTTATCAAGATATTTGAATTTTTATTCACTTTACCATGCTTTGTTCGAAAAACGAGTATGTTGTCACAATCACCATTTTTTGAAGTGACAACATACTCCTTTTTCAATAGTTGATCTGTAACATTTTTATACCGGTTCATCCTTATAAATTCGGTATAAGAGTATTACATACGGTGTCAAAGTGATGTAGTTGAATACCGATAAATTTTTCATTTTAAACAATGAAGATTTTTTTTTTTCTTGCTCAATCAAAGTATTACAACATTAAGGAATTAGATCAACCAACCCTTTCCAAAACAACAATGTTGCAAATTGCAGCAGACAATCCAAACAAAAATAGCCTACAACCAACGTACACTTCATCTAGAACCATTCCACAATTACATTTTGCTCCTGACTAGTTAACACCCCTACTTTTTTCCTTCTCATCAACAAATGACATATGCCGTAAAGAACAATTGCAAAAAATCAATCAAACTAACCAAAAACAAATCTAAGAATTCATCACCATGCCTTGAATATCTCATTGCATTTAATAATTGTTGTTGCCAACGTTGCTGCCAGTTTTAGTCTTTTATTTAGCTCCCCCAATAGTAATTTGTTTGGCTTTATTTAGCTCACTCAACACAGCAGCGATACATGAAAGTCATACCAGCACCAAAAAACAGAGCAATAATATATATTAAAACAATCATATTGGAACATTATCGGATCATAAAGCGTGTTTAAAAATTCTTAAAATATTGTTTTTGTTTAAAACAGGGCAAAATATTGATACCTGATTTGATGGTATCGATACTTTATGAAAGGTATCTATACCGAAATTAAAATCGATACCAAAAAGGCATTCTGAAAGTTCGAATATTTCAAATTTTGAAGAAAATATCGATACTTTAAAGTTAGGTATCGATATTTTACCTGAATATCGATACCAATTTTTAAAACAAGACCAAGAAGGCATTCTGTCAAGTAGGTGTCGATACCTACATATATGGTATCGATACTTTTAGTAATTTTTTCTGAAAATTTATTCAAAACCTCAATTAAACCTTGTTCTCAACAAAATGTGATTGTTCATCCTTGTCATTTGGTAGCCTAGCATACCATTCAAAATGATAATGACCAAACTTTCGACATATGGAGCATTTTATCTTGGATTTATCAAAATCCCGTTTTTTATCTGTCCTTTGATCATCATTGACTCTGTAATTCCTGCTATCATTTTTGTTGCTGCCATTTCTAATACCTCGATCTCCTCTTCCTTTACCTATACCTCTACTTTTACCCCTTCGTAGTAACTCTTAATAATAGTAAAAATGTAACTCAAAATTAAATATTTTAAATTATAATGAAAGTTAATTTAACATGAATATAAAGTATATTTCTTTAACAATTATAATTTAATATTAAAATGAAAATATTATATCAATGCCAATAGAGAAATATTAATAACAAATAATAATAATATTTGTATCGCTTTAAAAGATTCTTCAAACACTTTTTTTTTTTTTATATATATGTTATATATTATGGATATGTTCCTTACCCTAAATATTTGGTCAAAATTTTCTATTAATCGATATAATACATATAAGTTGTAGATTTAATCTTTTACTTTAATTTGATCATTTTTAATCTTTATACTTGCTTCGCTCTCGTACAAAGCACATAATTATTAAATACCATTTCATCGACAGCTTGTCTATTATTTATGCCTTAAAATGCATGATTTGATTTAAATGCTTAATTATTTATACTTTGTCCAATTTTGAAATTTCTATCCTAAGCCAGGCTGTGGTTATTAAATATGTTATGCTAAGTTTTTCTATTTCCACAAATTTGTTAAGCTAAATTTCATGGCACAGAAAAAAATAAACAAAGTTCTATCCCATTATCCACAATTGAAGTATTGTAGTTAGGAGTTGTTGTGCACAATTATTATGGATGAAGCAAAAATAAAATTGATTGTGGTGTTGAAACGACAACACAAGTATATTAAACATATCCAAAAATACCCAATACTGTACTCTCGTACAAAGCACGTAGATATTTAATACCACTTCATTGAGAATTTGTCTATTATTTATACCTTAGAATGCATAATCTGACTTATATACTTGAATTATTGGAGAGGCATATTTTAGTCTATATAACTCTATGAAAATTATTGTTGATAGTACACTTGAATTCAACCTTATTTTGGATTGGATTTTTTTTAAATGAAATAAGAAAAAAAAAAACAAGTTAATGATTTTATTCACTCTACCTGCCAAGAAATTGTTTTATTTGAAATGGAGAATAGCTGTATCAATTTGTATTTTTATTTGATATGTGCTTTACAATGGATAGAGAAGGCCAAACTTTCCAAGTCAATCTTAAAGACTTTGGATCCCAACTTGGATGGGTCAAACAATTGGAAAATATCCGTGTTTGAAAATTGAGTAAATTATTTTGTTTAATCACTCTAAAATTAGATATTTTTATTTGATCAATTTTAAAATATAAAAAACAAAAAAGCAAAATTAAAATTAAAAAAATATAAAAAGTTCATAAGAATTCAAAAAAAAATAAAATAATAAATATAACGTAAAGTACACGTGGATTGTCATGCAAACTGTCGTATTTAAAAATTTAACATTTTAATTAGTATTCCCATTAAAAAGTTTAAGAACAAAATTAATACTGAATAAAACCCAGATTTTAGCTTGTGATCCATAACAACCATTGAACCAAGATAATAATAAAAATATTGAATTTCATAAAATGCCTAGAACAACTCATAGTCACTCTCCAACCTTTATATAGGAGGATAATACATTTCAGCACACTCGAACCCATATTCTTTTGTAGTGTCAATAATACCGATATCAATTGAATTAAGATTTAATCGACAATGCGCAAAAAATTTTAACTTCATGTAAAGAACGTGCATGAATTTTTACGTTATTTGATCAACATTTATATTAACTGAAAATATTTTAATCAGTATTTATAAAATATTAGTTGATTATGTAAAGCATTCATGAAATAGCATAACTGTTAAATAAATATAATATTTGTATAATAATAAATAGTGAAAATAAATATATATTGAATAACAGTATATAAATTAATATTATAAATATCTAATCCCTCAGCATCACCATCATTATCTTCCCCGCTACCACATATATTTTATACAACTTTTCTCCTTTGATTATCCCTTTGGTTTTCTATTTCGTCTCCATCCCCTCCTGACTCTCGTTTCCCTTTGTTTTGTTGTACACTTTTAGATGGGGGTTATCTAATACGGTATATTTAGTGTTCTTTTATCTCATACTGTAATATTATTACAATATTTAATCTCATCATTATCGATATTTTTACACTAATCACGAGCACACTGCCATTCAAAAGAGACTTTAGTCCATGAAACTTTTTTTCCAAGTAATTTTTGAAGTTTGAATGAGGGTGAGTTCAGAAATTTTTTTCGAAAAGTCATAATTAAACCATATACTTTTTTATGAGAGTTAAAATGAAGCTTTATCATTTTAATAGTTTATATCTTTTTAATTTTTAAAAAATTAAATTAAATTTTTATCAATTTTAAGAGGTCAAAGTACAATTTTACCATGTACTAACTTAACATTTCATAAATTTTAAAAGATTAAAAATGAGATTTATCATTTTAAGAGGGTTAGGGCCCTTCCGACCCTCAAAATGAATTTGATACGTAAATTATAATAATTCAATGTAGAATTTAATACGAAAATTCATAAAATCAACTAAATTCCCATTTTACAAGGGATGGTATAAGAAATTTTACAAAAATAAACTTACGTATCGATTACTTATTGAATAAATATTTATATATAATTTTAAAATTTATCCCGATAAATTATAATCTTTGTTTAATTGTCCCTAAGCCATTCCTTTCTTCTCAAGAGAGAACTTTTATGGCAAAAGAATATCACTGGTTTCTTCCATAACTTTTTCTACATTATATTTGTGTCATTTAGTCATTGAATTCTTCTTCCTTCGATATCAACAATTATAGGCATGGACCGTCCTATTTCCAAATTGTTGACGTTGGCCTATTGTGGAAAAGTCCATCTTGTATTTGATGTTTTAAGTCAAATAAGAAAAGGTAAATTTCAATTAAGATCACTCAGTTATTAGTAAATTTACATTTTTCCACTCAATTAAAAAAGTTACAGATTGGTTATTCAACTATTCAAAATCTTTTATTTAAGTCATTGAACCATTAGGTTGCTAATGGATCTCTGATATGGTCGTTAACTCGCTATTCATCATAGGGTAAACTACACACAAATTCACTTAAATATTAGTAAGTTTGCACTTTGATCACTCGATTTCAGAAAAGTTACAAGTAGGTCACTAAAGTATTCAAAAGTTTTAGGGTTTTAGGGACCTCTTTCACAATTGTATTCCAATAATCTCACTATTGCCCGACCTCCTCCTTCAGCAAAGAAGCACATCAAACTATAGTTTTTTCAACCTTATGATTTAATTTTCCTTAAAATGACCTAAAACTTTGCTGATTCAAACTCGAAACTCTAACAAAGAAGCTATTTGATCTTTGTCTAGTATTATCAAATGGTCACTTAAGTCCAATATGTTCATCTTCTCAACAAGACTTTTTTCTTGACCTTTTGTTTGAGCCTCCATCGCCCGAAACTCTCCGATTAACTCCTAACTGAATTCGGAACATTTATGTCTCATTTTTTTTTTATATTTTTTTCATTCTCTTTGCTTCGATTCTCTTTGCTTCTATAAGTCCTATTTGGGGATGCTAACATAGGAGGCTTTCTTCCTTTTTTATTTGGTATTTTTGCATGATTGATTGTGATTGTAGTGATATTTTGTTGTTGGTTTGGGATAAGGGTGTGTGAGTAGTGTTGAGGGGAGGTTAGATTCTCTCTTAGGAGAAGTCTTCGAAGTATTGCTCGCTTGGGAACCAACTGAACCCTCAGCAGAAAGTATTGTCTTCATGTCAAGGTTTTTTCCCCAGCCTCCGCAAAGAGCCATTGTACCTATCTCCACCTACCGAGCCCCCCCTTTGAGAACTGTATAATGGCTCTTTGTGGAGGCCAGGGAAAAAATCTTTACATGGGGACAATACCTTTTATTGAAGGGTCTATCAACTCCCAAATAGATGACATTTCGAAGACTTCGCCGAAAAGAGAGTTCGATCTCCCCTCAACAAATAACTTGATTGTAAATTTTCTTTACATTAGTTACATTAGTTAGGCGTATAAAGAAATATATTTATACTTATATTTATAAATAATATTAAATACATAAATTTAAATTATATAATTAAATTTGGATAGAGATAGCCATGAGTCTATGTTTTCTTAATTATGGTTTATCAATGCTATCTTTTTTCTACCAAAAAAATTATATAATTAAATTTATATCTTAAAAGGGGAGGGATCCGCTTACACCAGTGTGAAACTAAAGTAATTTTACACGCTTCCATATATTTTTATATGATTATTAATTTAACAATCCTACCATTGAATTTATTGATATTATTGTTTTTTTCATGCATGTAAATGTTCAAATTGATTCGATATTCCTATCTTATCGATCTAAAATATTGTATATATTAACATTTATTAAACAACTAAAAGTACTTTTACATAAAACAAATAGTTAGAAATACTTAATTTATATTAAATTTGACATGCATGATTTATATAAATGAAATATGAAATATAACGTCTTTATCGTTAAAAGAATAATCGGACAAAAATATATGGAAGGGTGCAAACTATTTAGTTTAATGTCCATAATGGTTATTTTGCTTTCTTATTATAAATCTATAATCTATCTCACTTCCACAATTGTGTTTAAATTCTAACACACATCTAACCACTGATTTTAATTTCATCATTATAGTAACTACTAATCTCACATCCACCTCTATTTTCAATCTCACTAGAGTTAATCTCGTTGCTAAAGGCAGTAATCGGAGCAGGCAGGGGTAGTGGCCTCCTTAAAATAAAAATTACATTTTAAACCTTTATAATGGAAAATTGATATTTAGCTCTCTTTGAAATCTATAAAATTATACGTGAAACATTGTAAAATTACAATTTATCCCAAAAATGATAAAATTTTGATGTAACACCTCTAAAAACAATAAAGATATAAACTAATATAATTCTGAAATTGTATTTTAACTCTTATAAAAATATATAATTTAACTTCAACCCTTAAAAATATTTTTCCGATTCAAATAGACCCTAAGACATAGAAATCAAAAGGTAGGCAAAAGAATGACGATAGTAGGACGGACAGCACTTGCAGACGAAGGCCAACGTGAGTCACGACCAAGATAAAAACATAAAGATGATGTGGTGGACGAAGGCGAAGCAGACCATATCAGTGCTGTTATAAACATTTATCTTCGACCACCACCCTATATTTTGTATCAATAATCTTCTTTTGCTAGAGCTTTCTTACTTCTGTCGGAAACCACCTTGTCTTCCTCTTTGTCCATCACAACACTTGTCCTCCTCCCAATTCGGATTAATCACCCACTCCTCTTATTAGAGGCCAAATATATCAAAGTCACCCACTTCTGTCTGAAAGCTTTTCAAATTATTCATTTTTTTTTTTGTATAAATTATATACACGTAGTCAATCAAGCATTTCATGCAACCCTATTAAAAGTGTTTAAAAATAAGTACAAATACTTGATGATACATTGGTTTAATGGTAGGATGGAAACTTTAGCAACTTTTATTTCTACATTTAAAAATATTATTTTTAAACATGGCAACTCGCATTGTAATCCATGTGTATTTCATACTATTCTTTTAAAATTACATAAACATTTTTCTGAATTTTTATTTTTAATATTTTTACATAATTTTTAAATTATTTATTGTTGTGACATATACGATAAATAATATCACATCAGCATGAAGTACATGTGGACTACCACGTGGATTGTCATGCCAACATCTTTAAAAAATTAATATTTTAGTCAACATTTTCATTAAAGAAAAATAATTTGACTATTTTTAATAGATTAATTGTCAAATTTAATTAAAAAAATTAATTGAAAAAAATGTAAATATTGAGGGTTAAATTTATCATTCTAACATATCGTGAGCTTATCATTGCATGGTATAACGTAAACTAGTTTGTGTGTGTATATATATGGGTTCTTCCCGCAACATCGGAATCAGAAGACAAGCAAACTCAAAGACAGAATGAAGGGAGGTAACAAGACATCTCTTCTAGTGGGATGCAACTACCCCAACACCCCCTACGAGTTGAAAGGATGCGTAAATGATGTGCATGCCATGAGAGACGTGATTTTGAAAAGGTTTAACTTTGATCCTCAACATGTTGAGCTCATAACTGATGAACCAGGGTCCCCAAAAATGCCTACACGTGCAAACATTATGGCTGGACTTGTAAAAATGGTGAAAGCGGCTAAACAAGGAGATGTCCTGTTATTCCACTTCAGTGGACATGGAGTTGAGGCAGACATGAAACCAGGCGGGAGGATGACGCAATCGTGCCTTGTGATCTCAATCTCATTTATGGTAGGTTTTTTATTCTTCGTGATGGTGTCGTATTTGATTATCGCAGACTACTCTTATTTTACAAAGTAAATTATTTTAATTTAAGGGATTTTTTTTGTCATCTTGTATCTTCTTATGAATATAAAAATATAGTTTCCAACATTTTCAATTTACCATCCAAAACAATGCCTCATTTGTTAACAAGTGTTCAAATTCTTAAGAAATAAATATTTTCTGTATATATTATTTATAAGTTATTATTCTAATATTTCAAAAATTACTATCATTTAAATAATTAATAATTTTTTTATTATTTTATAATTTTACTTTAAAATCAAATCACGAACCTTAAAATCTAAAATCTTAAATTCAAATCTTCAAAACCCAAGCACTTTTTTTTTTTTTTTTTTTGTAAAAGAAGTAAATTATAGATCAATTACAAAGGAACAAGAGAACCATAAAACAAATTTTGACCATCATTTTTAATTTGATCAGCAATTCTTAAAGGTAAGTCCTAAAAAACGTGAGAGCCATAAGGGAAGCCCATCATCAACCTAACCAGAGTGTGAGTAGCAATATTTGCCTCCCTCGAAACCTGCTGAATTTTTACCCTCCAATATCTTCTATAAAATTCTTGAATTCTCATAATCAAATACCTACTCATCTGTCCTTGGAGCCTACCATCAAGTGCTTTAACAGCTAAAGCACAAGCAATTTAGACAATTATATTATATCATTTAGCAAACCAAGCCCATTGAAGACCATCATAATCGCTTATAACTCTGCTTGTTCAACACTACATCTGTCAATATTTCTTCCAATCCCACAAATGGTCATCTCTAACCACTGTCGCAGAAGAAGCTAAGCTTGAGCATGAATTTCGTGCCCCATCCCAAAAATAAAAAACCCAAACCTAAAACCGAACCCTTAAAACATTGACCCATTGAAACTCAAATCCAACAAATCGAAAATTCAACCTTAAATGTCAAAATCTAAATCAACTTTAAATCTTAAAAGATAATAATTAATTTTTGAGATCTTTAAAGTTTGGTGGTGAAAGCGAATGCTAAGAAAGGGATTTCAGTTCTTTATTTAGTATGTTGATTCAACCATACTCTTATGTATTAAATCTTAAGTGAGTGTTTTATCTATTTTTTCTGCTGTAATTGTTTTTAGAGACTGCATAATGCAGTCTGAGATTGATCTGTCTTGGATTATCTAGAGCTATTTGCAGTAATTGCTAATGAATGAAAAATAATAATAATTAAAAATTTTTGAAAAAATATCAATGATGATCATGATTCCAAAATGGAATCTCAACTCGTCAACTACATATTTTCCTTTATTAATCATATCATGTTTTTTATAAATATAAAATATATTTATTAAGCTAACTTAATTATTTAGCTGTTGCAATTTAAATCAGTATAATTAAACATTGCTGTGCAGACGTGGACATCAGGCACTCGATTCAGCAGCTGCCAGAAGAAACAAGCTTCACAATCGTTTCAGATTCGTGCCACAGCGGTGGTCTCATCGACAAAGAGAAAGAACAAATTGGACCCCATAGTACTCTAAGGGGTATAGCACCCTCTGTCAACGCCCGGAAGAGGGGAATTTCACTTGAATCAATACACCAAGGCCTACAAACAGCAGCCAACGTCATAAACGCCGCATCAGACGTATTGGGCACAACAGTTGCCTTCAGCACTGGATGAGATATTGTCAACAACATTGGCCATCTTTTGACCGGAATCTTTCGAGACAACGTCAGTTTAAAATTCCGACCCTCTCAGGAACCAAGGTCATTGACGGAGGATGAGGGGATTCTATTAAGTGGGTGCCAAGCCGATGAGCTATCCCTTGATTTGGAACCGAGTGACAAAACCCAAGGGAAGGCGTATGGGCCTTTACATATTCACTTCAAAAGATTATCAACGAGACCAATGGTGCATTAACCAATAAACAGCTTGTGATGACTGTTAGGGATGAAATAAACAGCCTTGGATTTCACGAGCAACACCCTTGCCTTTATTGCAGTGATAAGAATGCTGATACAGCTTTCTTGGCCACCATTCCAACACCCTTAGCCTAACCCATGATTAAGGAGCGGGTGCATAACAAGAAAGCTGTTCTTGTGGGTTGTAATTACCCAAAGACCCCTTACAATCTGAATGGATGCATAAATGATGTGGAGAACATAAGAAGGTTGATTATGAAAAGGTTTAACTTTGATCGACGGTTTATTAAGGTGCTGACTGATAATTATATACCAGGCTCATGGGCTATGCCTACGGGTATAAAAATTAAGGCTGCACTTTATGAAATGGTGCAAACTGCTAGACCAGGAGATGTCTTGTTCTTCTACTTTAGTGGACATGGAACAGCCGTTCCTGTTTTGAAACCTGGTCAGCCTCTCAGGCTGGATGAAGCTATAGTGCCTTGTGATTTTAATCTTATTACTGGTAAGCCTACGCCTAGCTTTTAATTTCCCATTGCATCCTTGCATATGCATATGTTATAACTAATTTATTACAATGTTTGCACAGACGTGGATTTCAGGGATTTAGTTAACCAACTACCCGAAAAAGTAAACTTCACGATCCTTTCGGATTCCTGCCACAGCGGCGGCCTCATCGACAAAGAGAAAGAACAAAAAGGACCCAACACTTCACGGAAGGGCGAAAAATCACTGGAGTGTATAACTCGGGGTAAGAGCATTGAATTTCATGTCATACATGATATCATAGACCTAGTATCAGATGCTGCACACCAAGCAACAAACATAGCGGAGCAGTTTTTTGGATTCTGCGAAAGGGATATTGTGTCTCTCAAATTCAATCCCGAAGCTGCAAAGCAAAAGGGGTTATTGGATTTGCAGCCACATGAAGATAAAGGGATATTGGTAAGTGGGTGTGAAGCATACGAGACATCATTCGACGTGGTCCTCGACGGAAAACCGTGTGGGGTGTTTACCGATGCAGTGGTGAAAGTATTTATGACTATGAAAAGGGATGTTAAAATTAGCAATAAGGATCTTGTGACGACAGCTCGGGATATGTTGAAGCAAAATGGATTTGATCAAACCCCTTGCCTTTATTGCAGTGATGCCGATTTAGATGCAGATTTCTTGGGTGAGGTTGCTTAACCATTGATCCAAATGGTGTTGCTTAGGCTGTCAAAACAAGGAACAATAATGTGATTGTTTGGATTTTCTAGGGAAAATTTGTGTTTTATTTTTCTTTTCTTATTACCTTGCGATCGTTTTATTGTCATTATCGACCGTTATTATTTCGGTAATCTATGTTCATCGTTGGTTGCACTACTAGTAATATTTCGGTAATCTATGTTCATCGTTGGTTGCACTACTAGTAATGCTGTAATAAATTTGACAGCAACTGCTATCATTGTTTAACCATGGTCCCTGTACCTTCTTATATGTTATTATATGTTTGTTTTGCCTAAAAATCTAGAGCACCCTCTGTATTGGAAGTCAAGGCTTTCATCCTTATTCCATTTCCTATGAGTATATATATTAGCATGGCCATTCCTTTATGTTTTATCATACTATGGTAAATGATATAATATCAAATTTATCAATTTGATTATTACTCTTTTTTTTAATTAAATTTTACCATCAAACTTTTAAACAAATCAAATCACCTCTTAATGAAAATGCTAATTAAATCATTAATATTTTAGCTATATTGGTGCGACAACTCACGTAACAATCTTTTTATACTTCATGTTGTTTATGTCGACAAATAATTTAAAATTTATAAAAGTATTAAAAAAATTAAAATTAAAATTCAAGAGAAAATTATAAAAAGTTCATAAGTTTTTTTCTTTAGAAAAGGAGCATGAAATACATATAGATTGTCATGCGAACTACCACGTTAAAAAAATTAATTTTTTAGTCAATATATTTGTTAAAGAAAATAAAAATTCAACTCTTTTTTAAATGTTAATGATCAAATTTAATTTTTCCTTTTTAATGTTGAAAGTTAAATTTAACTCAAAAATGAAGAATAAAATTCAAATTGACAAAAGATGTTAAAGTTAAAAGGTTAAATTTAATATAATGTCATAAATAAATGGCCTTTATTATTTTCTTCTAATGTATTTGGGTTTCATAGCTCATTGTTGAGTTGTCTAGGACCTCAACGGGCAAAGACGGTTCCAATAAGTATTAGGAGTAACAGTAACATGCATTATAACTTTAAGAGATAGTTAAAGTTCAAATCTCGAAAACAATATTGTTGAGAGAGATAATCATACCTTTCAAATATAAATCATAAAACGAACATAAAATATATCAAAAATATATTTTTATTTATTAATTAAATATTACCTAAGCAGAATGTGTTAATCTTTAGCCTTGATTATTGAATTTTTATGCCAATTACCCAAATTTTATATCAAAAATACTTTTTGACTCAAAAGCACTTTTGAAAAGCATTGCTAAACCAGTCCGAAGTATTATGAAAACTATTGTACACTTTATAAAACTTTCTTTTATAAAAGTTATATATTATAAATTTTATATTATTTTTATCTTAATTTATATATATAAAAAGAAATTTAACATATATATTTTTTTAAATTAAGTTTACATAAGGTTTTTTATAATTAAAATTACAAAATGTTTGCATCGTGAATCTCAAAAAAAAAGTTTTTTTGCACCATACAATGGGATACAATACCATTTGAGATAATTGAATTAGACACAAGCGTTAAAGATGTCTCACAAACTATTTAATTTGAGTCATTCAAAGTTTCAAAATGTGATTGAGAGGATATTTGTTGTTCTAAAAAAAAATTATCATATTAACATCACTTCAGTAAAGCATTAAAAAAAGCTTGGATCGTACGTATTAGCATATTGCATATTTCAGAACTTTATTCGTAAGTGGACTCGAAATGATTCATATTTTGAAGAGTATATGGAAAAAATATATTAATAATATTAATGATACATATTCAAATTCAGATGATGAATAACCCTATTAAGGAACAGATGATGACAATGAGTATGTGTTAAATGTTAAAGAGGAAATAACCCAACAAATATGAAATACTAGTGCAAATAAATAAAATTGTATATGAAATTAAAGAATTACAATTCATTGTAATTAAGAGAGAGTGTAATTACTGTAATTACGACTCTAGTGATAACACTTTTATTCAATTATAGTGTGTTATCCAAACAATCCCTAAATCTTTTTAGATATAAAGAATAACTCAACTCTCAAATAAATTTAATATTTATATATAATAAATAATTAAAAATATTTTATGTTGCCATCTTGATTTTTTTTTTTTTGGGGGGCTTCATCTTCGTTTAATTCATGTTTAGATTATTGGGTTTTTTTTATTATTATTTAATTTGAGCTCAAGGTGGAGCAATTTTTGAAGTTCAAAACTTTTTTATTTTGATTTCTTTCGTTTAATTCAGTAGTTATGTTTCAATCCATACATTGTATCAAAGTTTATGAATATTTTTCTCAACCAAAAATTTTATTAAGAACACAAAAAAAATAAAAGATTTATAGTGCTAATGAATTCTAAAAGTTAGATGGCAATAAAAATTTTAATACATTTAATTTTAAAAAATTAAAATTCACTTATCAAATTATATATTGAGTCAATACATTCATATATCCAAAAAAGAAATATTTATATATAATTTTTGAGATTTAAATGAATTATAAACTTTGCTTAATTGTCCAAAAGTCATTCCTCTCCCATTCAAGAGATAACTTTTATGGAAGATAATTATAAACTATCAAGGACAAATTATTTTTGTGCGTCTTTTATCCTGATTATTTTTTTATTATTATTTTTACTTGTAATTTCGCATTCAATTAGTAAATATTCCTTATGGGAGGTTGGCTTTTGTAAGTAAAATTTTGGGTAAGCAGTTGTAAGTTGGGACTAACTATTGGACTTGTAATTACTTCTTTATACAAGAATAAATCTTAATTGTACAATGAGAGAATTCACAGAATAGGAATGTTTTCTAACCGCATTAATAAAAGGTTATGTACCAAATCTCTTTTTTTCTTTGTTTTATTTTTTGTTCAAACTCTTACGAATATATTATAGGCATGTGATAATCAAATATAACTTATTTAGAGCTTGTTTCGCTTGGTGAATAAAACGACTAATGTAAATTGATCCTTCTTTTATTAAATTTTTTAATATTTACATTATACTGTTACATATTTAACCTCATATCATACATAAAGAGAAATACAAGAAAGAGAAAAAAATACACATCCCTACTCTTACTTCAAACTTATCAAACAATAAAATATATATAAAAGCAACATGTTACAAGAAGACTGAAGGAAAAATGGAACCTTCAATGTTGAAACCAAAACTCCATCCTCAAATGTTTGACACCAAAATTTGATCCTTTATTAAAGGATCTTAATTCTTGTTCTTTCTTTTTTTACCAACCTACATTCGTATTTACTTGGTACTTGTACGACTAAATATTTTTACTCGAACCCCTATTTTTATTAAAATAAAAAGTTAAAACCTAAGCTACCACTGGCCATCTCTATGCCTACTTGATTTGAAGTAACAATAAGTATATACACTTGCAATACTAATAAGATTTGATTTTTATTAGCAAGAGTGAATAGGCAGCCTACACGCAAAGCTAAAGATGCCGCTTAAAAACTAAAGCCCTACAACCCATGGCTTGGTTAAGGGGGAAAAACAAAACTTCCGAGGGTTTCACCAACCACCAGAATTACTGCTCTTGGGAGCAGATCCCCAGCCAGAACCCCCATTGTCAGTACCACCACTTGCTTGGTCCCAACCTCCACTACCGCCACCCCAACCGCGGCCGCTGCCATTGCCACCTCCACTTTCAGTTCCAGAAGCACCCCAACCACTGCCACCGCCACTGCCGCCCCAACCACTGCCACCGCCACTGCCATTGCCATTTCCACTTTCAGTTCCAGAAGCACCCCAACCGCTGCCACTGCCACCTCCACTTTCAGTTCCAGAAGCACCCCAACCACCAGGGAAATCTTCCGTACCTGGAGAGTTTTGAACTTTAGCTCCTGGGAAACTGCCCCAACCACCATCATCCCCTTTCTTGCTGCTACCTGAATCCCATTTGGGGGTATCATCATAAGATGAATCTTGCCCATTGTTACGCCCCCGGTTGCTGTTATACGAGCCACCCCTACCACGTCCACGACCACCACGTGGAGCACCACTTTGATGCCCGTCTCGGCCACGACCTACATGAAACAACCAAATTGACCACAAATTAGACAAAACTTGACTGTAGAGGAATACGTACAAATAAAAGGGAGCAACATTCTAGGTAGCTTAATTCGAAGTTTTTCTAATGTACAGGCAATTATTACTAATTTTCTCCAAATGAACTTCATTTATTTACTGCAAGAAAATGATAAAAATTCAACAAACGCTAAATAATTAGCCAAAACTAAAAAGATGTATTTACTGAAACATGTAGTCAAATGATTCGGAATCAGCGTGGCTTTTCCATTGTCAAACAAACTTCCACAGTTCACATTCAGAAGACTAATAGAACTAGTGGAGAACTTGAATATGTCAGGATGTCATACTCAAGTGGTACTCAGTAAACGGAGATGCGTTTAATAGATACTTTAAACACAAACAAAAACTGGTTATTTCAATGTTTACCTGTTCTAGAACCTGGAGTGGAAGATTGACCCCTGTCATGAGAATGCCCTTTCCAACCACCCATAGATCCCCCAGAAGAGCCACCAGCAGCAGGGCTCCGCATTGGTACCATTGCTGCAACTGATCTAATTGATGGAGCTGACTCATGCTGTGGATCGTCAATATGCTTCTGGAAATAAGCAACCAGACGATCAATGTCCTCGAACATCCGTTTTCTGAACTTGAATCCCTTAGGGTATAAGCCAATATACTCGTGATGTGGATTTGAAGTCCGTATATAAGTAAGACAAAAAGTGCCAGGATGTTCATGAGAAATGCCAAAGCAATACACTATTCTCGTTGGATACTCTGATTTTTCAATCTTTAGAAGCTCATCAACCTCTACTTTAGTTCCCTTCCTGAACTTGCGATAACTCAGCATCGCCTTCAGATGAGACACAAGGGGGTCAACATATCGATCCATTACCTGCAATTTAAATGCATTCAAAAGACATCCATTACATACATTCTTATGCCTTGCAATATATCATTTTATGTTACAACAATTTATTCAAAAAAACAGATTTTCAATGTTAACGGTTTCTTCCTAATTTTGTTTAGGGGGCTTCTGCATTCAAAGATAATAAATGAGTATCAATTAGTTCATTTTTATTAAGATGATCCATACAGCTTTAGAAGCCAAACACATCAAGGGGCAACCATGAGTACTTGCCCATGCAAGAAGAACAGTCGATTAAAAGTTCAGTATCCTCCGGTGTAAGTCCTCAAGGTTTAAGGCATTGACAAACAGGTTTTTTGTATGATGATAACAACCAAAAAACAATCAACATTTCAATTCTTCAGCATCTATGTTCTAACCCTGAAATCTGTCTTCCAGTTTATGATCAGCCATTGTTTCTACAAGTGCACAAGATTCCTACTGCAACCTAACTCCCAATTCAGCAAAATGCCTATGTGGTTCTTACCAATTAATTCACACCCCTTGCAAAGTTTAAGGGTTATATCAGAAAAACCCAGGACAACAAGAAATAAGAGAACGACTTACCTCATCCAAATCCTCAAAAGTGTCCTCCCCAATTTTCAATGTCTTCCCAATGCGGAGAAGGCTGGTAATGTCCTTGTGTTCTTTTCCACCTTCAACTATGTCTTTGTGAGCATAAACTCCGTCATAAACTTTGAGAGTTAAAGTTAGATAAGAAGGCCCACGAGAACTGGGACGGATAATGCTTTCTCCAGGATCCTTATCAGATAAATACTGTCTCAACAGAAGAAAAGAAAAACAAGATTAAATCCAAATATAGTCAGTCATTAGATTACAGAAGCAAAACAAAATGAGATTGCAGATATTTCATATTTGAGAAGGAAGCAAGGTGTCATGGCTTTAAGCAACCAAAAGCTACCTTGGATAATAAATGAATCCAAAAGCTGCCAAATGTGCAACATCATCAAACAATCAAGTCATCATTTGTTAATTTTGTACATTCTATGTGATTAATTGTATTCTTAGATGTTTGTACCTCAGGTTACAGCAATTGGTCCACTTATTTACCATTACATATTCATCAAAACAGGGTTATTAATCCAAAAGCTACCAAACAATCAAGTCACCATTTGTTAATTTTGTATATTCTTTTTGCACATGAAAGATGCATTAAGGTTGAAATAATATTATTACCAGATTGGAAGTTGGAACAAGGAAATTGAGAAGTGTTTATATTTATTCTTTTGAACTTAAAGAATATACTATATGACCACGGACAAGGCTGAACTTAAAATTAATTCAACCCAGTCAAAGGTAAACTTAAAAAGTTCATTACTTGCAACATACCTCAATAGCTTCATCAGCAGTAATATTTTGGAAGCGTGGATGGACAATCATCCTCGGCTTAAAATGTTTCTTGGCCATCTCCCTCTCTTTACGAGCTTTCTCTTGGTCACTCTGTATGCTGTTTCGCTCCTCATGGTAGTAAGGGTCAAGGTTCTGGACATGCTGGTGTCGATTGCTTCTCATCTCACTGTCTTTACAAACCAGGAACACCTGATACCTATTCTTTTGAATTGATTTGATCTTGCAGGTCAGGATGTCACCTTCATGCAGCCTATCAGACAACTCGACAATATCTCTCGAGTCATCTGCATAGTCTTCTTTCATAATCATCCCAGTCAATCCAGATTCAAGTGCACAAATAGCCCGTCCACCTTGCACTCTGCGAACTGTTGCTTGCACAACCCGGCCTTCTGCCAGGGTATCCTCAGTTTCACCCGAAATCATGTAGAACTCCTCATCTTGACTTGGTTCTTTATATGGTTTCCGCCAATCCTGAAAGCCCTGAATTAATTCCCTTCTTATATCATAAAAGGTCTCCCTCTTATTCCCGCGCTTCTTGCTTTCTAGATAGTTATCAAGACGAAGGCTTTTTAACAAACTTGGTCGGTCCCTAACATGTTCTATTGCCATTTCCAATGCATCATCATCATCATTGTCACCTTTAAAATCCTCATCGTAAACATCTTTGGCCAATTCCTGGGCAACAAGATAAGATTCTGGATGTATTCTAGTGTCATCCAACAAATCAATGAATTGGCTGCTATTGGCAGCAAGCCCACTCCGACGGACCCGTAGAAAGGCTACCGCATTGACAAAAACCTTCTTACCAAGTCCATGGGCCTGCAAAAAGTCTTTTCGACTGAAAATTGTTCCAACTCTTACTAATGACCTCTGCAGTGATGCTGCCTTTCTACTCCCAAGACCAGAAATGAATTGCAGAGGAGCAAACAACCATTCATGGCTTGCAGCCAAATTAACATCAAGGCCAACCTGATTTGCAACATCAACCAAAACCTGTTCAATTATGCCATACTTCTCATCTGCTGTTAGAAAGTTCTCCATAGGATTAAGCTTCCAAGACAATATTTCCTTCTCAGGGCCACACAGAGTTGCAACCATTGCCAGTGGATTTTGAAGATAACGCCCAAGAGCAACAGCCCGCTTAACAATGCCTGACAACATTTATAATGGACAAGATCATCAATGAATCAAGATGGACAGAAACTTGCATACCTAAGGCAGAATTCTGTGAATGAAGATCTATTCACCTGATGTGCCAGGTAACTGATCCGCTGAAATCCGAGAATTTTCATAGAGACGGGGTAGAGACTCATCCCCATATACAATGCTCAGCTCATCCATTTCATGCCCAACATCTCTAGGATTTTCCTCCACCATCTTAAAAATAATCTGGTAAAGAAGACAGAAACTACATAAGCAGCACATAGCATGAAGAACAGACCATTTAAGAAGCATAACTTATTGAACACTGAAAATTTATTCGTTCTGCAAAAAATGACATTATACTTGATATCAGAATACAATCTGATAACAATGGAATATACTAAATAAGCACAAGGAATAAAAGGAACAACTATACAAGACAATTAAAAATTGAGAACCCAACAACTTCATAAACAATCACAGTTCCATTAGATACCATAATTAATCAGGATGCTTGAAGCAAGTATTTCAGCAAGTAATTTGGGTTCTTTCAAGAGGACAAGTCCAGAAATTTGTTCTTGATAACATGCGGGCCTTTTTATGAGGACAAGTACAGAAATTTTGTTCTTGATAACATGCGGGACACATGATCAGAATACTGAAGTAAGATTTACCTTTAGGCGATTCCCAAAAAAAAAAGATTTACCATTAGAAGATAAGAAATCACTCAAAGGGACTTAAATGACAATAGGCCTTAACAAAGTGAGACACATCTCAAACAAAGATCTGCAAACTTAGAAGTGGTAGAGACATGCTAAACTAATATTTTGCTAAAATAACAACAAAAAGAAATTAACCAAGAAAAACAAAACTAAAACATTAAGCTAAAGGACACAATATTTTAGATAAATGGAAAAGAAAGCCTACATCTCAACAATGATAAGCCTACCTCATAAATATCATCTTTCAAGCGGGTACAAGACAAATTCACAGCTCCAAGAACAACAACATGTGGTTGATGATCAGTCATAAACTTCAAAACACGCTGCTGATCATTTTTCTTGCGTTGCTGGTCATTAACATTTTGAGACCGTAATGTAAGAGAACCAGTGTAAAGCACGTCAAGCACCTCTCCAGATGAATCTAACATCACAAAAGTAGTTGCAGGCTTCCCAGGGCCCCAACAGCATGCCATGACACGTGGTGCAGCTTCCTCGTCAGAATTAATATCATTTTCCTTCTTCTGATAAGGCCCCACGGAAACTTTATTCCACAAATCCTTGCCATATTCCAAATGTAACCAGTTCTTAGCTCCACTAGCCAACAAGGATCTTGCTTCTTTCTCCATCGATGGCAAAAGGAAACCAAAAAGAGCATCATTCAGTATCTGCTTTCTCTGTTCATTCCATTGTTGAGCAGATTTACTAACACCATTACTAAGATATCTTTCGTTACATTCTTTAATCAAGTCATCCATAATTTTTTCTGGCAGCTTAAAAGTAACTTGAAGAAGCTTCTCCTCTTCAGCCTTCTGGATTAGAAGCCACTGTGCATCCTCAAATTTGCTCAATGGTTTTTCCTGCAGCCACTTGACACCAGCAAACTGGTGGAAAGAATCTATGGCTATTTTTCCATCAGGTGTTGGGCTGGTTGATACTACAGCATTCTCCATATAGATATTACGAACATATTTCTTGACAGATGGCTCACAACTTATCTCAAGCGCCGCCTAGGGGAAAAAACAATAAATAAGTAGACATGATAAAACAAGGTTGTTATGGTCAACAGTAGTACTTATTTGCTCATAAGAAGAGCACTGTATACCATATGTCTGGCTCCTTTGAGGACGGATTGTGGAGTCTCAAACATTGCACATGTAAAGTTTGAAGCCATCTCTTCTGGTGTATCCTTAGGATCTTCTAACTCATCAACAGGCTACAATCAAAGAAAGAGCATTAGATCTCAATAGAATATGACAGAAATTACCCAAGCACACTTACCAACTTTTCAAGAGATAGCTGAGATCCAAGTTGCTGAGCACTGTATCCAAACTTGCTTGCAACCTCCCAGAGTCCAGCCTTGTAGCAAATACTATATTGTGATCTCCTCTTGGGCCTCTTATATTGACCTTCATCTACACCAACCTCCCCTGGTGGGAAATGCAAGTTAAACTTAGCATCAACATCATCAACTTCCCTTTCTGACTCTGCATCCTTGAGATCTTTAAGAATTAACTCAGAAAGTTGTTGATTCAAGTTAAGTCTTGTCTCATCATATATCCGACGAGATTCCTCTTCAAATCGCTTACTATAATGTGACTGAAGGCCACTCTTCCTCTTTTGAAGAAGCAGCCATTTCCGGTCCAGATCCCGAATTGCCCAAAGTACCTAAAAAGAAGCATAGTATCCATTATTAACAGGAATAAACTTCTGAACTTGATTAGATACACAATAAAAAAAAATTATTTGTTACCTTGTGCCACTTTATTGTAGGTTTTTTATCAGATTTTTCCTGATCAACATCATCAACCTCATGTGGCTCAGGATCTTGCAGCAGACTTAGGCACTGCTCCTTGCGATACATCGCAATAAAGGGAATCTGAAAGAAAGAATGCACGAATACTAAGAAAAACAAAACCAGTGCAACAGCAGTCATGTATCAATCAAATCAGTAAGTCGTACATCTAACTTCTGGACATGTGTTAGGTCCAAAAACCTCATGATGTCATCCTTGTTTACTGAAAGATCCGCCCTTTCTTTACCAAATAACAGTACTGCACCACTTATAAGCTGTTTATGCATCCAGTTGCTCTCTTCTATTATGCTCTCTTCATCCGTTGGAGGACTGCCAGTGCTTTCGTCAGAAATCTACAAAAACAAATGTGAAGCCAATGGACTCATGTTAAGAGAGAACAAGGAAATAAATAGTTAGGTCATCAATAACTATATCAACAAACCTGCATTCTTTCTGGAATATCAATAGTCCGAATTTCATCATCCTTTACCGTCATATACTTTTCAGAAAGAATAGTGGGTTCGAATTGATCTTCAAGTCTCCCTTCTTTTTGATCACTATAATCTAATCCCTGTTTGCGTAGTTGCAGGAGTTCATCAACATCACCAAATATATCTTGAGCTTCCTTTAAAGCAGATGACGAGACATCAAACGCATGCCTTGATTTCTTATTCTTCATCTTCTTCCGTCTACAAGACAAGTTACTTCAAGAAACTTCCAAAATTAAAGTAAAAAAGGGATCGGCATATTCATGCAGTACATAGGTTGTACCTAACAGAAGCCCCAGGCACATCATCTTCTTCTACAATAAAGTCTGCCATTTCATCTTCTTCACCCATATCTCCATCCTCTTCCTCTTCTATTTGTTCTTCATCTTCAGGAATATCTTCGAGAGGTTGCCCTAAAATATTACATATACCAACCAGTTATTCAAAACTGAATTCAAATGATAATAATAATGGATACTATGCTAAATATACAAACCATCATCATCGCCAAATAAGGTATGCTTAAGCTTTTCCTCAGCAGTTGCATAAGCCTTCATGCTTCCATCAAACTCATCGTCAGAGAGCCCATATCGTACCTCATCTAAATCCCTTTGAGCCTTTTTTAGCCGCTTAAATTTCTTGCTACCCTGGAAAAAATTGTGAAGCAGAAAGCTCAAATATATAGGTAAAACAGTTGTGAAGGGAAACAAATTATACAAAAATAATCAGTACGATCAAATCTAACATTAATTCACCAAAACTAAAAGAACTTAAATGAGATAAAATTTCACTAGTAGAACTTAACAATCATCATTTTTTATTTCTTGGGGCAGGGAAACAGATCTATCAACCTTTGGTACATTAACATCATTCTCCCGGAGGAGCTCATAGTCATCTTCATCAAGGTCCTCAGCTTCCCTGAAAACATTGATATAACATCAACAGAAATTAGCTAAACTACCCTCTCTGACTAATAAAATGATATGAAGCTTTCTTAAACGAAAAAAATAAAATACTAATAATATCTCATCTTCATTTTACAGAAAATGTAGCAGTAACATAGCATCAATGGAGGAAAAATACTCACTTCTTCTTTCTTTTTTTCTTTTTTTTCCGCCTCTCCTCATCGCTATCTTCCCTCTCTTCAGCTTCATCTACCTCTTCATCCTCCACATCATCAACTATGAATCCATCATTCTCATACTCATCTTGCCCGTCATCTGTTCAAACCAAAATAAATAATCAAATAACTACAACGAATTTATGAACCCAGACAAAACTGAAGAACACCCTCCCGCCCAAATGAGCAAAATATAACACCCATCGGGCATTCAACCCTAATTATTTTATAATAAATTCATGAACCACTGATAAAACAAGAAACAAATAACACCCATCATGGCATTCCGCCCTAATTTTATTTTCATTCTCATTGTTTCTCTAAAAATAAAAATAAAAAAACCAAACTCAGAACTCAAAAAAATTTCCCCACTATTGAAAGGAGAAATTGGATATAAAAAACAAGCTATACCGTCTTCTTCGTCGTCGTCGTCAGGGTCGCGGTGATTGAGTGTGTCTCCCGCAATGGGCTCTCCATCTTCGTCGAGTTCCAACTCCTCTGCATGCATTGAACCCCCAAAACCAAAACAAAAAAAATTGTAAGAAAATTTAAGGATTCGTTAGCCAAAAAAAAAAAAACAAATTAATGGCTTTGGTTTTAGCTAAAAAAACCAAAAAAAAAAAAAAAAAAAGGGCATCACCTTCTTCGTCAGAGACCACATTTTTGCCCATAGTTCAGGAAAGAGAAGCAATGCAGAGAAAGAGAGACTTCAAATTGCGAGTGGGATTGAAACCACCTAAAATTGTTCTGCTTTCATCTGATAGAAAACCCTAGTTATTAACTATTTTAATAAATAGAAACATTTACTGGTATATTTGTGTATTCTATAAAAATAATTTACCTAAAAATTCTATAACAAGCATATGAAAATATAAGAATGAAGTTAAAAATATTAATGTATAGTTTGATTCTATATATAAGATATTAAAAAATTAAATTAAATTTTGAATAAATATAAATACATTCAGAATAATTATTTATTATGATATTTTTAAATTAATTAATAATACATATAATATATAAATATTAAAATAAAAAAATTAAATTATTAAAGTTAAATTATAATATCATTTTTTTTATGATTACTGTTCTTCGACTACAATTATTCGATTCAAATCGAATTTTAATTTTAAGTAATTTTAATAAATTAATAAATTTAATTAAAAATATTATATAAAAATTATTAGTAAAAAGATTTTTTTGTATTCTTCTAATTTAAATATCGAATAAATTAATATAGAGTGATTTAATTTTTGTTAATTTTAAAAGCAAGTAAATAAAGATAATTGTACATAAATTTGATTTGTATAATAATAAATTTAGTTTTCAATATCTCAATTCAATCTAGATTTATCAAATATAGCTTGTAACATTTTTACATTCTATCAATTATGATTTAACAATTCAACCCTCAATATTTACATTTTTTGTCAACATTCATGCAAAATATATAAACATCAATAACTAAATTTGTTATTATACTAATCAAAATTATGTACACTTGATAGAAAAAATTAATGTTGTAATTAATTACCCTTATCTACTCACTTTCGAAATATTTAGGGATTAAATTGCTTCAATTTTTTTTTAGAATGTTAATTTTATCAATATCAAAATCAAGAGGAGTCAAAAAAATGTTTTTACCAATTTTCTTTAAATAAAATGTCTATCCCAACTATATTTGATCATGGATCAAGTCACCCGTCAAAACTCAAAATGGTTAGCCTGAAAAGTAAAAGTGTTATATGCTTGAAAAATGGGCATAGACAAAAAATAAGGTCCGTTTTTAAACGAATTGAGCCTCGAGTAATATTCTTTTGGTTTAAGCTCAACCCGACTTGAATTTGTCTAAAAAAATTTATTTTCTGTTGTTTATTGTTGTTTGTTGTTGTTTTGCTGCTTACTGGTGTTTTGTTTTTGTTTGTTGTTATATTATTATTATTATTATTATTATTATTTTATTGTTATTAGTTGAATATTGTACAATTATTTTTTTATTATTGATTTTGCTATTATTTTAATATTTTTAAAATATTTAATGTATTATATTTTTTAAATTTATTTTTATATAAAAAATTAATATGAACAGATCAAATTAAGTTCGGATTTAATTTTATCTAAATTAAATTTAAATAAAAATTTAAACTCATTTTTTAAATCGTTCTAAATCTAATATTTTACATCTGCGTGAACTGAATCCAGACCGGCCTATGATTAGCTCTGATATGAATCAATAAAATTTTGTTGAGCCTATTTTTAAGTGAACAAGAGAAAAGAAAAAAGAAAATGCGCCCCTGTTTTCAGTAACTAGGCTTAAGATTTGGGCTAGCCCAAGTGACCCAACTGCATGCCCTGCTTATCTTCCCTACTCGGACAAGAGTCGACTCATTTACCCTTTTCCCTATATACTATATATACACATATGTAATTCCCGAGTTTCAGATCAAAGGAAACTCCGTCACCAATAGCATCCATTGCCTCCTCGCCACGTTAATCCAAGGTAACCCTCGTTTTTCTTGATTTTCTTTTTTGTATTTTTGGTTTCTTTTCCCCTTTTTTTTTTTGTGTGTTCAAACTTGAATGAAGAAAGAAAAGCATGTAATGGAACAAATTGTTGAATTAGAAGGTTAGATTGTAAGGAATATGGGAAGAAACGGTTTCTCTATGAGAAAAGAAAATGAAAGGGTAAGATAAAAGAAGTTATTATATGTATTTTTAATGAATGAGAATATAGGGTTTAATATCGTTTCATTTGTGATTTGGTGTGAAACGTTTTATCCGAATTGATTAAATAATTTTCCTACTTTCTCTTGTTTGGAAGGATTGAAAAAAAGGGTTTTTTAAGGAAAACGAGCTTAATCACCATCTAAACTTGGATTCTAAAGTAAATGAGTTTTTAAGATTATGTTAGAATTCTTTTCATGCGAGTTGCTAAGCTAATGGGACGAATTGTTAGATGAATTTAGGCAATCAATAATTTTCCAAAAAAAAAAAAAAAAAACCCTTTGATGTCTAGCTGTGTCTTTCTTAATAGTTTTGAGTAAAAGCTTTTTCTTTGTCTTGTTTGGAAGAATGGAATAAAAATGGGCTTTTGAAGGGAAAGGGAGTGATGATCTATTTTGTTACATTTTCCCCCCCTATACAAGCTTATTCACTGTTTAAACATTGCTTCTTTAATAATTTAGTTTTAAGATTCTGTTTGAATTTGTTTTGCGTGTGTTGCTAAGTGAATCGAACATTTTGTTTGATGAATATAATTAATGAAAAAAAATTCCCTTTTGTCATCCATTTGGTCAAGGCTTTTACTTAATTGCAAACCTTTGATGCCTAGCTGTCTCTCTGTTCGTAATTTTGATTAAAAGATTATTCCCTCTCTTGTTTACGTGATGGGAAAATGGGTTTTCGAAGGGGAAGGTAGCGATCATCTGTTTCGCTTCATTTCTGTTCCTTATGAGCTTCTTCACTGTTCATTATTGTCTTCTTTAGTAAATGAGTTTTGAGATTTTTGTTAGAATTTGTTTAACACGGCTCGCTAAGTCAATAGAGAAATTACTCCTATTATCCATTAGGTCTAGACTTTACTTAGTTGCAAACCTTTGATACCTAGTTGTATCTTTGTTCATAAAAGATGTGCCTTGTTTAAGTGTCTTTTTTCTCTACTTTTGATGATGTGTGCACTTCTGCAAGAATAATGAGTCTAGTTTCAAGTGATGACGTGTGCAGAATTCGGGTCAAACCACCCAAGCCAAACCAACTGATCCGGTTTGGTTTTCCGGTTCGATTTGGGTGGTTTCGGTTTTGTCTATTTCTTACGTCAGTTTGGGCAGTGATCTCGGGTCAGTTTTGATTTTGAATTTCAGACCCGTTGAAACTGAAATAACAGACTTAACATACTTATGAAATATAATATATATTAAATCCAAACCCAATATCTCATAACCCATTTACACTCCAAACCCAAATTAAATCCCAAGCCCAAATACCATCTAGCCTCAACTGGCCAAGGTCTTAAACCCAAAATAAAAAAAGTTATAGGGAATTAGGAATGAAAAAAAAAATCTAAATCCTAAATAAAAGTTACTAATCCTAAAACTAAAAACTCAAAACAAAAAAAAAGGAAAAAAAACCTTTCCCTCCCTGCTGCAGGCGTTATCCCGTTGTCGGTCACCCATCCCGACCCCGTCACCCAGCTGTTAACCTCTGTCCGTCAGACATTCCCCCCTGCTCACCCCTACCGTCAGCCACTCCTGTCCTCCTCACCTCTGCATCGTCATCATTGTCGATCGGCCATCGACCTCTGCTCCTCATCTCTATCCGTCGGTCGGTGATCGACCTCTGCCTCTCTCAGTCTTTAAAATCTCTGTTAACTGAATCACTGTTCTAAGGTAATTTCTAGGGTTTACATATTTATTATGTATTTTTGTGTTTCAATTATATAATATCTTTCAATTATGGGTAATGAGTTTGGTGGTTGCATTGTACTCAATTATATAATTTGTGTTTGTGTTTCTTATTGTCTCTGCTATTTTGTATTATGCTATGGTTGGAACTGTTATATCATCATTTTATCATGTTTGGAAAAAAAGGAAACTAATCTCGGTTTGGTTAGTGGCCGACCAAACCGACCAACCCTAACTCGGGTCAGTTTTGTTGGTTCTCCCCCAAAATCAGTTGGTTTCAGTTTCATAAAAAGAGGAAGTCGGTTTAGTCTGCTTATGTTTTTCTGCACCAAACCGACTGATTGCTCACCCCTAAATTGACTTTTATTTTAGAACGGATCGAGCTTAGGGGTTGTGGATGAAGAGATAATTTACTTTTCTTTCTAGTTTTTTACTTTAATAGTACATTTGCTTGCTCCAATCGAGCAGTCTGGCACTGTAGGGCTAAGCTAACTGAATGATTCCTGCTCACCGAGCCAATATCGTGAAATAATCTTTTGGTTGCATCATTATATATCTGTTGTGACCTTATTAACACAAGCTGTACTGATTGCAACTTTTTGCAGATTGTCAAACTAGCAAAGGCTATTCCCAGATATTGGTATTGGCATTTATTGTCCTTTTGTGGTTTTTTGTGTATCCACCATAACCATTATGGCGGTCCACACAAGCATTCGGCTTATATCGTATTCTCAGGAGCTTGTGGACGGACAGCCACTCTATGTTTCTTCAAATTGCCTTCCTGTTAAGGCTTTAAAATACGAACCTGCTGGCCATGCCTTTCATAATGCTGCTCTTAAACTCTTTGGCTGTGAGGAGGATGATACTACTGACGTTGATGATCAGAAAGTCGGTAATGATAAGGAGCAAGTGTATATGCCATCATCTGATTCATATAGCAACAAAGGGAAAAAGAAATCTGGTGCTGATGGCAAGCAGCAAGATCATTATGCATTGCTTGGGTTGAGCCATTTAAGATATCTTGCCACTGAGGATCAGATAAGGAAAAGCTACCGTGAAGCTGCCTTGAGACATCATCCTGACAAACTCGCGAATCTTCTTCTTGCAGAGGAGACTGAGGCTGCAAAACAAGCTAAGAAGGATGAAATTGAGAATCACTTCAAGTCCATCCAAGAAGCATATGAGATTTTGATCGATCCTGTAAGGAGAAGAATCTACGATTCCACGGATGAGTTTGATGATGAAATTCCTACCGATTGTGCCCCACAAGACTTCTTCAAGGTGTTTGGTCCAGCTTTCATGAGGAATGGACGATGGTCGGTGACCCAGCCTATCCCATCTTTAGGAGATGACAGTACTCCGCTAAAAGATGTCGACAATTTCTATATTTTTTGGTATAGTTTCAAAAGCTGGAGGGAATTCCCACATGCAGATGAGTATGACCTTGAGCAAGCCGAGTCTCGGGACCATAAAAGGTGGATGGAGAGGCAGAATGCAAAACTATCTGAGAAGGCTAGGAAAGAGGAATATGCCCGGATTCGTGCACTTGTTGATAATGCATACAAAAGAGACCCAAGAATACTTAGGAGGAAGGAAGAGGAGAAAGCTGAGAAACAGAGGAAAAAAGAAGCTAAGGTTCGTGCAAAGCAGTTGCAGGAGGAAGAAGCTGCTAGGGTTGCTGAAGAGGAGAGATGCCGGAAAGAAGAGGAGGAGAAACGAGCTGTCGAAGCTGCTTTACAGCATAAGAAAAATAAGGAGAAAGAGAAGAAGCTCCTCCGGAAAGAGCGAACTCGACTTCGAACACTTTCTGCACCTGTTTTATCACAACATTTACTTGATCTTTCTGAGGAGGATGTAGAAAGTTTATGTATGACCCTTGGCATTGAGCAGCTTAGAAGTTTATGTGATAAGATGGATAAAAAAGAAGCATTAGAGCGGGCTAAACTAATCCAAGATGCCCGTGGATACAATAGCAACACAGAAGAGAAAAAAATAGGTGATACGAATGGCTCACATCTGAATGGTTCTGTGGATTCAAATGGAAGTATCCTCTCGAGCGGCAGCTTTGAGAAGAAGGAGAAACCTTGGACCAAGGAAGAGATTGAGCTTTTGAGAAAAGGAACCCAGAAATATCCGAAAGGGACATCTCGTAGGTGGGAGGTTATTTCGGAGTACATTGGTACAGGTCGGTCTGTGGAAGAGATTCTAAAAGCTACCAAAACAGTACTTCTCCAGAAGCCTGATGCTACCAAAGCATTTGACTCTTTTCTCGAGAAGAGGAAACCAGCGGCAACTATTGCATCTCCACTTTCCACTAGGGAGGAAGTGGAAGGGGTTTCTATGCCTTCAAGGACTGAAAACACAACTGCGAAGACAAGTAGACCTGAAGACTCGGATAAAGCTTCAAGTAATCCTGTCGATGTGGTTTCTGGCAATGGTGTTTCATCAAGTTCAGAACAAGATGTATGGTCTGCTGTACAAGAAAGAGCACTGATTCAGGCTCTGAAAACATTCCCAAAGGAAACCAGTCAGCGTTGGGAACGAGTAGCCACTGCTGTTCCCGGGAAGACTGTAAACCAATGCAAGAAAAAATATGCGTTACTGAAGGAAAACTTCAGAAGCAAGAAAAGCACAGCTTAGTCACTTGATTAAACACTGACAGGGCCAAGAAGTGATATATCTTCGAGTGGGAATCGTCTTAACACATCTCAGAACCTGCCTGAGCTACAAAATATGTGTAACGAAACCAACCTCTCTTCTTAGTTCCTATAGTCTGACTTCTGCTATGCCATAGAGGTTTCCATAACAAATGTTTTCTACAGCAATTAGCTTTATATATTGATATGAAATATTCTACTTCTCATTGATTTTGTATGGAGCAGTATTTGCATAGGTACCAATAACAATGGCTATTTTTGTTCTAATTAATGCTTTATGGTTTCGATCCTTGTTTTGATATATTTGCTATATTCTTATCATACTTATATTTCTTTTAGATCATTATATTTGTTTTAGTTATTTTTTGTGTATCAAATAATCTTATCCATTATTGTAAGCTCTATTATATGTAACGTATGCATATATGAGGCCATGGTGGATCCCAGTTTGATATTTTTGAAGATAAAAAGTGGTTAAGGTGGTCAGTATATTTTTAAAATATATATATATATAAATATTTACAAATATAAGATGATTAAATTAAATAAATTTCAGTAATAAAATATTCATCACTAGTTTTGTTTTTTCCTTTTTCTTTTTTCTTTTTTTGTTAACTTACTTCTCAATTGCTGTTGTGAGTGATTTTTGGTGGAAGTTTTTTGATGGACACCATAGATGAAAGCTTGTTGATAGATAAAAGTTCATTCTATCTTTTTGAAAATTGTGGTGGTGTTAGTCTGGTTTCTTTTAATTTTGATTTTAGTCAATATTCTATTTCTTTTTAATTTTTCGTTTAGTTTCAGGTGAGTGACAAGTAAATTCAGATCATCTGGAATCAAGTATCTTGCTGAGATGTTTTTTTAGGTGACCAAGTGTTTAAAAAATCATGCTGATTAAGATTAAAAATAATAATAATGATAAAATTAGATATTATAATTAAGAGATAAAAGATTTCATCATACTATAATCATCCTCTACCAAAAGGTGCAGTGTCTCCTATAATCTTACCTTGTAAACCCTTTATTATAAGATCAGTTACATTCTTTAATGAATTGAAACTACTATTAAAAAGATCCCACATCAATAAACTTCACAAAAGTTAATTCATATATAGAGATGGAACAATACCTAAACTAATATGAAATGGTAAAATATCTGTAAAATCATATATAGAGATATTATTAGACTTTTATTTGACGATGATTTAATCAATGAATTATGGTAACAAAATTATAATTGATGAGATATCATTTTATCAACCTTCCCACTATATCATTTTAATAATTTTTTTTATGTTATCTATATATAATTTTGGTAATTTTTTTATCTCAACATTAAATCTAGAATCTTAAATCCTGAATTTTAAATTTTAAACTTCAAGCCTAAGCTCGAACTTTGAACCCCGAGCCTTGAATCTTAAATTACAAACCTAAGTTTAGGATTTTGAATTTAGAATTCAAAGTTTAACTTATTCACTGTTCGAAGTTTTGGATTTTGAATTCAAGATTCAAAGTAAAAAATTATCAAAATTACGTATCAATAACATGAAAAAAATAGTTAAAATATCATTAAATAGTTAAAAATGACGATGAATGATGTGATACAAAAAATTCATAAAATATTTTCTCAAAATTTATTCACCTTTAAAAAAATATTTGATCTTTGAAATTGAGTGAGTGTTGAATATGATATTTGTGAATTTACTAAAAATTAAAATAGATTTTTATCAAAATTTCAAAGAGATATTTTATCATTTTCTGAAAATTCTTTAATTAATATTTAATAAATATAATTTATTATTTTTAAAATTCCTATTTATTTTTTATTTTTTTCAAAAAATAATTTTTGGATTTTTCATTGATTTCGTATTTGGCTTATGATATTTATATTTTAACAGTCTAAAAGTCACGAGTGCATGTTATTTTCTTCTCTGTTACTACCGACCGACTGCCGTTGGGGGCTTTCCCACCAGCAGCTACTTTATCAGATATCGTCTTTTCTTTTCCCTTTCCTCCTCGTCGTTTTTTCTTCTCAGTTCTCCCACCGCCGCGCCGTCGATTTCGCCGGATCTGATCCGTGTCGTCACCGTTACGGCACCCCTAACTTCCGAGTCCGGGTAATGGAGGTCTCAAGTATGGGAAGCATTGTGATTGGGGGTTGTGGATGAAGAGATAATTTACTTTTCTTTCTACTTTCTTTTTTCTTTAATCGAACATTTGCTAGCTCCTTTCGAGCAGCCTGCTACAGTAGTAGGGCTAAGCCAACGGAGTGGTTCCTGCCCACCGAGCCAATATCGTGAAATAATCTTTTGGTTCCATCGTTTTAGCATTATATATATGTTGTGATCGTATTAACACCGCTGTCGAAGGTGAAAACCGAAGCTCAACCGGGCAGTAGACGCCATGGACGACAGCAGCCGCCGCCGTCAACAGCGGCGAAACCAGCCCTCCTTTTCTTCTTCTTCCTCGACCGGCTCAACGCGTTTCCGGTCTCAAAATTTCTCTACAAATCCAACCAAAACCACCCAATCCTCAAACTTCGTTCCACGCTCCAATTCAACCACTTTAACTAGCCCTAACAATACTAGAAATCCCGGCCATATCCGTAACCGGAAATCCAAAACATATGTTGCGATCAATCAACAACAAGAAGAAGAAGAAGCAAGAGAAGACGTTGGTTCGATAATTGGAACTTGCCCTTTCATGTGCCCTGGTAATTTATTCATTTAATTATTTCAAAATTTGTGATTAGAAGCTAAAAGTTAGCCAAATTACTTTTGTTTTAATGTTCTGAAATTTGGGTTTTCCGTATTTTTTATGTTGGTTTATGATTTTTCATAAATTTGCTCGATTGTTACTTTGGTTACTTAACTTTGGTTCCTTGAAGATGAAGAAAATGGTATGAAGATGAATTGCAACTTCACTTTGCAGACATAAATATGAAACCAAGTAGCAATTAGTTTATGCTAGATTGCTCGCTACCAAGATACCTCTAGTACTGAAAATATGTCCGTACCGTCCAACCATATTATGATCATGTTTTAACAGTGTCCGACTTTGTTTTTAATTTTTTATTCTATTTTTCCGACACATATTTTATCGTGTTGGAATCGTATCCTACACTTGTACACTACGTTGAGAAAAGTATCTGTGCTTCTTAGATGCTAGTTATTTATCAAAATATGTAGTTTGTAACCTTTTCATCATTGTTACAACAGATGGGGAGAGGGCTCAGCGGGAACGCCTACGAGATTTAGCTGTTTTCGAAATGTTACATGGAGATCCTAGGAAAACATCTCCATCTTTAGCTGTCAAAAAGGTAAGCTTTTGTAATTTCAAGCATTTAATTTTTTGTTTTGTTTTTTTTGTTCGGACAGCTTTTTAATATGTAGTTCATTAAGGTGTTCGCAATGAGTATTCATGCATTGCCTTTGAGGTTGATTGAAATTTATCATCTTAAATAAATTGTTAATTAAATTACAGATTGTAATGGCGTGGATTCAGATATCCACAAATATATATATATATATAAATTTTTTTTTTTTTTTTTTTTTTTTTTTGCGGATTCACTATAATTATCACCCATAACAAATTAGGAGCAAATGCAGATATTAACCATCAGATATTCTTTATCCAAATTCATATGTTATATAAATTTTGTACTGCTAAATATAATCAACCTTTTATGTTGTTATGTTTATGGATTTGCTATTAATATTATCTTTAAAAATGAATCATGCATGTTATCTATCATGATATCAAAATTCTGGTTGTGTCTATGTGTTTTTAACTCAAAATTTTTCATCGTATTTGTGTTCGATGCATTTTCAGACTTGGTCTATCCAATGATTTGAACATCACAGATAAATCCCCCAACCAAGAATTTAGGAGTCTTGTGCACTTTTATTCTATGTTACTTGGACTCTGTTTTGAGTGTCAGATGTAGAGAGTCCTTAAAGGATCATATCCCCATAACCATTTCCAGATATGTGTTGAATCTGAGTTTTAAATATTGATACTTAAATAAAAATGAAGAGTTAGAGTAACATAACTATGCTACTACTCTTTTATTGCGATTAATCACAATCACGTGGAAAGCAATGTATAATAAATATGGAAGTTAATCTGTATGCTTAATCCCATTGCTTAAATATGGTAATATCTATTATTTAATGCATTTTATCGAATGTTGAAGGCTGTTGATAATCCTTTACTTTTGCTAGTTTTGCAGAACCATATCAGTAAAGCATGTCCAAGCATCGGATGTGCGCCCTCTCGCAGTATTAGAAGATACATTAAATTACCTTTTAAACCTATTGGACTCGAGTGAGCTTCCTTTCGAAGTGGTTCATGACTTCATTTTCGATAGGACTCGATCGATAAGGCAGGATCTTAGCATGCAGCATATTGTCAATGATAGAGCAATTTGCATGTACGAGAAAATGGTACGATTTTCTTGCCCAGGAACATATGCCTTTTATTATTTGGAATCAAATGAGAGTGTTGAATAGGGTATGTGTTTGTCTAACATGGGTATATTAATATTTTCTTTCAAGATTTTGATTTGCTTGCCATAAACATTTGCCTTTTGTTTAAACCTTTATATTTGTTGTATCAAGAGCCTGTGTTACTCAAACTCGAGTGAAAGTGTTGGTTACAAATGTTTCTAACATGGGTATCTTCATTTTCATACCTATATCCAAATTTTAGACGCAAGTGTCAAACGCATATACTTACAGAAAGATGAAGAGTCTGAGCAACATAATCATGAGTTGTACCTATGTTACTCGAAGTTGATTGTGAGTTGTGGACACAGATATGTTCGATTTTTCAAGATATTCATATATTTGGAGAGTCCTTGGAGGATTATATCCTCATACGCACATCTAGATATGAGTTGAGTATGAGTGTCAAGCATAGAAACTTAAATAAAAATGAAGAGTTGGAGCAACTGTTGTACTGCTTGATTTACTCTTCTCCAGATTCTATGTCAGAATTATGCCTATTGATGATACTTCATTCTTATCACTTGCATTGCATTCTAAACCTTAAAAAAGCTTACATCCTTCATCTTTCTGATGATAGTATCTTTCTAGAGAATACTGTGTTTTTAACTCATTTATCATTGTAGGTTTCGGTTGGTTATGTTGCTCCGGCCTTCATTTGACTTGAAGTATCAATGTTTGATATTTGTATTGACATATATTTGGACATGAGTGTGGGGTTCTGACTCCACAGGGATATCTTCACATGCATGAAAAAATTTTAAACCAATTGAGCAAACTTGTGGGGGACACATGCCTGTATCCAAAGCTTACATCCAAATCCGAGTAATATAGCTGGTTTTATTGTGGCAGAGTAGCTTGAATAGTCTTGCTTAGATAGAACAAAATCCAGTTTTGTCAGTATTGAGCTAGACCAGTCAGCTGAACCGGGAATCAAAGTTCCAATCAGTGAGAAATAACTGGAATTAGCCAAAACAAATTTGAAACAGTAAAAAGTTGGAAATTGGGAATAGAAAAAACCAGATTTTTTGTTTTTCCTTTATTATTTTTTATCTTTTAACAAAAAAATTTGGATTTTCTCATTGTGTTTTGGTTCATTGTTTATCTTTGAATTTTGCAAATATAGTTTTCTTAATTTAAAAAAATATTTATTAATTTATTCTTTTTCTAAGTGGTTGAATTGCCCGGTTCAACCAATTGAACCAGGATTGGAGGTCCAACCGGTTCAACCTCTGATTCGGTTCTTACCACATAGGTAAAAGCTTGATCCAATATTGAATCTTTATATATTTCACCACACAGGTAAAATTTCATGTAATTTCTCACCAAAGGCTCAGAAACTGTAACAGTTCGAGTATTTCGTCATTGCAATATCTAAACATGGAGCAGCTTACAAAGGCTTTGGCATCTCTGTATGTTTTGTATGAAGCTAATCGCAACAACAGCTTTGTTTATGAGAATGAAGCGCAGTTTCGTTCATTATACGTGCTTCTTCACCTCGATTCAAAGAACCAACAAACGGTAATATCTATATTTCACTGTTTTCATGACTATGTACTCCATCCATAATTTCATCCTTATTGGTCCTGAACTACTGCTTCGGATTTGCAGGAGGAGTCATTGTCTTATTGGTTTCGTAATGTACCTTTTCCCATAATGAAGTCTAAAGAAATGCATTTTGCTCGGCAAGTTCTAAGGTAACCTTGAAGTTTTCTCAATGCCCACTGCTGCAATTTCTTAATTAGTTTCTCAGAAATTAATCTCAAATCGGAAGGGAACTAAGATATCTCTTTATTTCTCTACAGATTTTATCGAATGGGAAATTATAAGCGTTTTCTCTGTATCGTATCGTCTGAGGCATCATATTTACAGTACTGTATTATAGAGCCTAATGTGAACGAGGTAATCTACCACATCATTTGTTGCATAACCTTTCTCTTTTTGGCATTTTCTTTTTTAGTTTGTTGCACATAGTTTTCAACCATAGTATTGAGTATAGTGGTACAATGCTTTATGGACATAATGTTAGAAACTTATGTTATCGGGACTCGGGTGTGTGTGACATGGATTTGTTCAATTTCTTTTCCCTAGAAATTGTTTTCATGTATTTGAGTCATTGAAGGATATCCCATACCTATATCCGGATATATATTGGCCACGAATGTTGGACATGAGTACTTCAATAAACAAAGGAAAAAAAGCCAGATATGATAGTAGACATACAAATTCTGTTGTAGTCAATTTATGTGTAAACTATACGAAAAAATTGCTAGAAAAGTATTTTAACATAAATCAAAATAGAATGATTTTTTTGTGGAATTGTAATATTGTTTTTAAGATAATTTTTCATTTTTTAAGCTTAAAGATAAATTGGAAATAGGTTAAATATTCTTCAGTTTTTTTATTTAATATCCTTCAGATTTTAAATCTTACAAAAATTCCTAATAAGTGTTAGCAAGTCTTTGGTATTGAGACATGGTCTTTCAAGAACCTTTTAAATATATGAAAAATTTTGAGAATGCTTGTGCCAATACATATCTATGTCTAATATTTATACCCAGTTCCAAGTAACATAGATAAGTTCCTTGTATTTGTTGTACGTGTTTTGCCCTTTAATTTTCATTTCCACTTTCAAATATTTGTACAGGTTCGAGCACTGGCAATTTCATATATAAATAATTGTTGCTACAAGCTTCATCCTTATCCTTTGGAACAATTGTCCAAACTTTTGATGATGAAGGTATTATTTCCTACACTGGAGAATTTTTATTATGTTACTTGGATTCAGATACGAGTGTCGGATATCAGCATGCCTTTGATGTTAGCATGTTCAATTTTTACTAGGTGACAAATTCTTCAAAATAAAAGAAGAGTCGGAATAACATGGATCCTTTATTTTAGCATTGTAAATGTATGTACTTTGATTTGGATGTGGTACTGTTCTTATAGGAATTGGATGTGGAATCCCTTTGCCATGCATGTGGCCTCGAGATTACATCAGACGATGGCGAAATTAAGTCATTACCGACGAAGCAAACAACGTTCTCAATCCCAAAAGGAAGTTTGCAGAGCTATGAACTTGTGGGATTACAACAATAAATGAGGTAACCTTCGATTTTAGGTTAGGGTCTCTTTTTGTATTTCAGGTTTAGAGCAGTATGGTTACAATAAGACATTGAATGAAGAAATACAAAAGATAAAGCAATTGCTAAAATTCGAACTCAAAAGCTTTGATACCATGTTTGTCTATATGTGCATTTTTCTGCAACCGCTATATTTAAGTTTCAACAAGAATGGTGGGTGGATAATTCTTGTATACTGTGTTAACATTATATTGTTTTTTTTTCAACAAATATTTTGTGTTGTAAATAATATTATAATTAGGGTTGAATTCTTATGCTGATTGAGTTTTACTATTGTTGATTAACAAATTGGATATAATTCTCACACAAAAACATCACTAATTTAGAGTTTAGCTAGCATAAAATTTAGCTAATTATTAGTATTAATATTACATTGATTTTTTTTGTCAATTTAGATGTTAAACGTGAATTTAAATTTGACGTAGAATGTATTTAAAATACATAATCAAATTGTAAGCACGAGTGTAGTTAATGTATGAGTAGCTTAGATTTGACATGTTCTAAAAATCGTTAAAATTAGGAGATTATTTGTTTTGAACCTATTTATAGTATGATTCATGTGTTTTAATTATGTTTCGTGTTATATCTGAATTATTATGTAACACTCAAACTAATGGTTAAGTAGATGGAAGAACTTAATTGATGCAATATTAATATTTTAAGGATTTAATTAAAAGTTTAAGAATTAATTTAGAATTTTGATTATAGTTTGGGTAAATTTGATTGAATTAATCCATATATCAAAGGCTTAATACCTATTTTGGTTCTTGTACCATGCATAAATTATAAATTTGGTACCTCAAAATTTTTTTTATTACTTTGGTTCTCATGCTTTCATTTTTGTCTCTCATATTAGTTCAGCTGTTATCGTCGTTTAGAAAACAACTTTATCCAATCAAATGTTGTCACGTGGCAATCTAAACCTTCAAACTTGAAGTTATAAACGACGACCAGAGGGGGCTAAGGCCTTCCGAAAAAATTGGAAAGTTGCATACTTAAATAGTAACATTATATTTTAAAAATTTTAAAATGATAAGATTTTAATTTAATTCTTTAAAAATTATAAAGGTATTACTTAATAAAATGATGAAATTGTGTTTTAATTTTGTCAAAATTTTATCAGGTAAATATTGTTACTGCCTGATCAAATTATTCAAACTTGAGTAGTTTTTAATAAATCAATCAAACTAAATTAAAATTATTATTGTGTAAATTACTCATTTCAAGAAATTAATAATTTAATTTCAATCAATTTCGAAAATGAACAAAAATAATTAAACCTAAAATTAATATTTTTCATCAATTATATATATTTTTATTGATATAATAAATTTAGTTATCAAAGTTTACACTTTTAATCAATTTAGTCTCGATTTAATAATTTTGGCTTGAAACATTTGGACATTCCATCAACAATAACGCAAAATATAAAAACATTGAGAGTTAAATTTGTTATTATATCAATCAAAATTATATATAATTGACGAGAATGTTAACACCGTAATTAATTGTCATTAGTTGCTCACTTTCAAAAGTGACAAGCATTCAATTACTCTAATTTTTTTTAGAAATATCAATTTACCCAATATCAAAATTAAGGATCAAAAAAGTGTTTTTACCATTTCTTTTTAAATATAAAATCGATCCCAACTATTCAAAAAACTAGATAAAACATTCAAATTTTGAATTAAATAATTTGACTTATTTGAGTTAATCAAGTTCTTTGGATAAACTCGAGTAAAAAATTAAGTTTTTCGGTTTAATTTGAATATGAATTACACAATTCGAATTATTTGAAAATTCGAATAAGAAAAAGTAAAACTACGTCGTTTTGATAAATATTTACTAATTAATTTAAAAGGCAAAACCATTATATTGTACTTCGTCTACTAGTTAAATATCAGTCCATGTAAACGCAACATCGAGTATAAATAATAGGATTCGTTAACTCGACTTGAAAATTTTTTACTCCATTCAAAAAAATTTCAAATTGAGTTTGGATGGTAAAATAGAATTCGTCAACTCGACTAACTCGAAAATTTTTTACTTGATTCGACTTGACTCAATCGAATACTCACCCCTAAGTCAAACCATCCTCCCAAGCTCAAAAGTCCATTTGAAAAGTAAGAGGATTTAAGCAAAAATGTAAGCACCAAAAATTCGCTTGGACAAAAAAAAACCATTTTTTAAACAATTTGGCCCTCAAGTAGATTTTTTTTTGCTCGGGCTCGAATGAGCTTTAAAATTTTTTACTTTTGTTTTGATGTCATTTTACTATTACATTGTTACTATTTTGTTGTTATTATTTGAATATTATATAACTCTTATTTTATTGTTAATTTTGTTATTATTTTAAAGACATTTACTTGTTATGTTGCAATTATCTTATTGTTATTTGATTATAAAATCTTTTTTAATGTATTTTCAATATGTTAAGAAATATTTATTTTAAAATTTTTAGTATATTTGATATATCGTATTTCTTAAATTTATTTTTATATTAAAAATTAATATGGAAGTACTAGGCCGAGCTCAAGATTAATATTTTTAATCTGAACCGAATTTAAACAAAATTTTAAACCAATTTTTAAAATCAAATTAGACTTAAACATAAAAAATAAAACTAAAATTTTAAGTCGATTTGACTTAAACCTAACCCGATCTGATCTAATTTTGCTCAAGCTTGAAAAGTAAAATAAAAGGCGCCCCTATTTTGAGTAATTAGGCTTAAGATTTGGGCTAACCCAAGTGTCTCAGTTGCGTGCCCTGCTTAACTTCCGTAGTCGGCCGAGAGCCGACTCATTTACCCTTTTACTTATATTATATACACAATGAAATTCCTGAGTTTCAGATCAAAGGAAACTGCGTCACCAATAAGATTCATTGCCTCCTCGCCCCGTTAATCCATCATTAAAAATAAAACCCTAACTGCCGTTGGGGGCTTTTATCAGATCTCTACTATCGCCGCTGCCGTGTATCCTCCTTTTTATCTTTCCTCTCATCGTCTTTTCTTCTCAGTTCTCCAAACGCCGCGTCCGTCGGTTTCGCCGGATGTGATCCGTGTCCAGTGTCGGAATCCGTGTCGATACTGGTACGGTACCCCTAACTGCCGAGTCCGGGTAACGGAGGTTTCAAGTAATGATTTTTATTTTAGGAGTGATTGTGTTTGGGTGTTGTGGATGAAGAGATAATTTACGTTTCTTTCTGGTCTTTTTGTTTCTTTAATCGTAAATTTGGTAGCTCCGATCGAGCAGTCTGGCACTGTAGGGCTAAGCTAACCGAATGGTTCCTGCTCACCGAGCCAATATCGTGAAATAATCTTTTGGTTGCATCATTATATATCTGTTGTGACCGTATTAACACAAGCTGTACTGATTGCAACTTTTTGCAGATTGTCAAACTAGCAAAAGCTATTCCCAGATATTGGTATTGGCATTTATTGTCCTTTTGTGGTTTTTTGTGTATCCACCATAACCATTATGGCGGTCCACACAAGCATTCAGCTTATATCGTATTCTCAGGAGCTTGTGGACGGACAGCCACTCTATGTTTCTTCAAATTGCCTTCCTGTTAAGGCTTTAAAATACGAACCTGCTGGCCATGCCTTTCATAATGCTGCTTTTAAACTCTTTGGCTGTGAGGAGGATGATACTACTGACGTTGATGATCAGAAAGTCGGTAATGATAAGGAGCAAGTGCATATGCCATCATCAGATTCGTATAGCAACAAAGGGAAAAAGAAATTTGGTGCTGATGGCAAGCAGCAAGATCATTATGCATTGCTTGGGTTGAGCCATTTAAGATATCTTGCCACTGAGGATCAGATAAGGAAAAGCTACCGTGAAGCTGCCTTGAGACATCATCCTGCCAAACTCGCGAATCTTCTTCTTGCAGAGGAGACTGAGGCTGCAAAACAAGCTAAGATGGATGAAATTGAGAATCACTTCAAGTCCATCCAAGAAGCATATGAGATTTTTGATCGATCCTGTAAGGAGAAGAATCTACAGCTCCAAGGATGAGTTTGATGATGAAATTCCTACCGATTGTACCCCACAAGACTTCTTTAAGGTGTTTGGTCCAGCTTTCATGAGGAATGGACGATGGTCGGTGACCCAGCCTATCACATCTTTAGGAGATGACAGTACTCCGCTAAAAGATGTCGACAATTTCTATAATTTTTGGTATAGTTTCAAAAGCTGGAGGGAATCCCCACATGCAGATGAGTATGACCTTGAGCAAGCCGAGTCTCGGGACCATAAAAGGTGGATGGCGAGGCAGAATGCAAAACTATCTGAGAAGGCTAGGAAGGAGGAATATGCTCGGATTCGTGCACTTGTTGCTAATGCATACAAAAGAGACCCAAGAATACTTAGGAGGAAGGAAGAGGAGAAAGCTGAGAAACAGAGGAAAAAAGAAGCTAAGGTTCGTGCAAAGCAGTTGCAGGAGGAAGAAGTTGCTAGGGCTGCTGAAGAGGAGAGACGCTGGAAAGAGGAGGAGGAGAAACCAGCTGCCGAAGCTGCTTTACGGCATAAGAAAAATAAGGAGAAAGAGAAGAAGCTCCTCCGGAAAGAGCGAACTCGACTTCGAACACTTTCTGCACCTGTTTTATCACAACATTTACTTGATCTTTCTGAGGAGGATGTAGAAAGTTTATGTATGACCCTTGGCATTGAGCAGCTTAGAAGTTTATGTGATAAGATGGATAAAAAAGAAGCATTAGAGCGGGCTAAACTAATCCAAGATGCCCGTGGATACAATAGCAACACGGAAGAGAAAAAAATAGGTGATACGAATGGCTCACATCTGAATGGTTCTGTGGATTCAAATGGAAGTATCCTCTCGAGCGGCAGCTTTGAGAAGAAGGAGAAACCTTGGACCAAGGAAGAGATTGAGCTTTTGTGAAAAGGAACCCAGAAATATCCGAAAGGGACATCTCGTAGGTGGGAGGTTATTTCGGAGTACATTGGTACCGGTCGGTCTGTGGAAGAGATTCTAAAAGCTACCAAAACAGTACTTCTCCAGAAGCCTGATGCTACCAAAGCATTTGACTCTTTTCTCGAGAAGAGGAAACCAGCGGCAACTATTGCATCTCCACTTTCCACCAGGGAGGAAGTAGGAGGGGTTTCTATGCCTTCAAGGACTGAAAACACAACTGCAAAGACAAGCAGCCCTGAAGACTCGGATAAAGCTGCAAGTAATCCTGTCGATGTGGTTTCTGGCAATGGTGTATCTTCAAGTTCAGAACAAGATGTATGGTCTGCTGTACAAGAAAGAGCACTGATCCAGGCTCTGAAGACATTCCCAAAGGAAACCAGTCAGCTTTGGGAACGAGTAGGCACTGCTGTTCCCGGGAAGACCGTAAACCAATGCAAGAAAAAATTTGCATTACTGAAGGAAAACTTCAGAAGCAAGAAAAGCACAGCTTAGTCACTTGATTAAACACCGACAGGCCGAGAAGTGAGATATATCTTCACTAGGGAGTCGTATTAACGCATCTCCGAACCTGCCTGAGCTACAACATATGTGTAACAAAATCAACCTCTCTCCTTAGTTCCTGCATTCTGGCTTCTGGTATGGTATAGAGGTTTCCAATAACAAAAGTTTTATGCAGCAATTAGGTATATTTATTGATATAAATTATGCTACATGTCATTGATTTTTGTATGGAGCAGTATTTGCATAGATACCTATAACAATGGCCATTTTTGTTTAATTAATGCTTTATGGTTTCAATCATTGTTTTGATTCTAATTTAACCTTACATTATTGTGATTTATACAAAGTTACTATGTGTTGTGTGTCTTTTACAAGTCATGAACATCATTTTATATGTGACCTTTATTGCGATTTATAAGCATAAATGTGTGTGCATCGCCACCGCCACTGTTGTTGATACCAAAGCAAATTTGGGTTCATAATTTCATTGGCACATGTTTGCCGTCACCACTGTTGTTGATGCCATCGCCACCGCAGCAGGAGGAAGTGGGTGGTTGTGTCGCCCTGCTTTTTTGTATTCAACCCATTTTTAGTTCTTTATATTTTTAAATGTTTTATAATATTTGATTTTGTTTTTATATTGCTTTTTACTATTTTTATGTTTTAATATTCGACTACTTTCAGGTTGTTACTTTCTATCGTCAATCCGTCAAGTATTTTAAAAATGGCTTAGCTTAAATTAGTACCAAAACTTTGCCTTTATTTAAAAGATGTCTAATTTATTTTTTTTAAGTTGGTACTTTTTTTATACAATATTGGAGGTAGAGAATGGGATAACACATTTTGAATACGTGTTTGATAAAAATTTTAATCGTCAGTCCATACAAGTCAATATGGTACCTTAGTTTAATTGTTCGTTAATCTTGAATCTACTTAAAAATATCCAATTAAAAATTGACATGTGGTGAAAACAAGATAAAAAAATATAATATTCTTTTATATGTTTTCTTTGTTCTTTTTTTAGAGTTAGATTGGTAGTCGAATCAGTCAAGTTATTAGTTTTTAATATGATCAGTTTGTCTGACTTGATCAAATAAATTATTTAAAAATTCATAAATATAAAAATATTTAAAAACTAAAGAAACTCGATTCAATTGGTTTTTAGTTTGGTTCAATCAGATTGTATCGATAATCGATTCAACCTTATCTTCGGATTAGTGCCTTGATCAATTCTTGATCTAGTTTTGAAAACACTGATTTTAATCGATGAAACAAAATTTTTTATCTTGTTAGGTAGAGAAAGTAGACAGTGGAATTCAAAAATGGAAATAATTGTCGGCTCTCGATCTTCGAAAGGTAAATTTTGAGCATTGTTAGTCATTATAAAGGAAGAAGAAAGAAAATTAAGAAAAAAAATAAAGAGAGATAAATAATGTAATAAAATAAAATAAATTTTAAGTTTATAAAAATCAATGGTTCATATTTTGGTGTAAATTGAGTAAATAAGAATAGTTTAGGGATCATTTGTGACAAAAAAATGTTTAGGTTTCGAAATGAGAAACAAGTCATAATTCAAGTATCAATTTGTGGATTAAATCTTTTTAAAAAATAAACTTAACGATTTGATTAATTGAGGTATCAACTTGAAAAAAGAAAAGTAGTTTATGTATCATTTATAACTAAAAAAGAGTTTAAATACCAAGACGAGAAAATAATATGATTTAAGTACGAATTTGTAAATTAAGTTTCTAAGTTTTTTGAATTTTTAGAAATATGACTAAATTGATGATATACGTAAAAATTGAGAGATAAATTTGTTAATTTTCTTAGAATTAAGGTAAAATTGACAGATTATTTAAAATACTAAGAGCTAAAATTATCATTATACAATCAAAAGAAGACAATATCAATATTTTCGTTTGATGACCAAAATATTTTAACGACTAAAAAATAAAATTAAACTAACAAAAATGAATAAATTAATAAAAAAAACTTCAAGTAATCAAAACAGAAATATATTAAAAAGTGAATGAGTAACTGAGTAATTTGCACTGCATAATACTCCGAGTAACACAAATAAAAGAAATAGAAAGAAAAACCATAAATATGTAAACCTATATTGAAAGTGTGTCAATGGCATTTGCCATTCTACACCTCTGCACCTACTCCTTTAACCATCCTTCCCAATACAGGGAAGTGTTAAATTTTACATTTCCAATTATCAAAAAGTGTTAAATTTCAATTTTAATCTCTATTATGTTCATAATTTTGATTTTATATTTTTATAATTTTATCTGGATAGTTAATATTGTTTTCTATTTCAATTACAACTACAATGTTGATGCTATTTTTATAAGAACACTGTTCTAACAAAAAAAAAACATTATTTTATCTTGATTTTAAGAAAAAGATCTACATCAATATTTTCTCCCTTGTTTTTTTTAAATAACTAACAAGTGAAATTTTTTCCTAATTTTCGAAGTGCCACATTTAATGGAAGAATTTTAATAGAAATAATAATTAAAATTAAAATTTTAAATTTAAAATATAAATTGATTAAATTCTTGAAAATAAAAATGGAACCGTACAGAAACTCAAAACATATTTGAACTTCAAAACTTTTTTCTCCCATAGTTTGGTATAAACAACCAACGTGAAGAATGGGAAAATCATAGCAATAAAAATAAAAGAGGGGAACAAAAACTAAATAACAAGGAAACGGCAAGTAGAGAAAGATATCAATCCAATCCACCGCAACTCCCCATAAAAATATGTACCAAACCCTCAACATTATAAAGAAAGAAGTCCCAAAAGTGCAAATAAATAAATCTTCAAAGAAGGAACCAAACGCCAACATAACCACCATAAGTGGTTAAAGAAATTTTTCATACGTTTATTTCAAAGCCATGTTGCGGACTAAAAACACGTGTGTCTGACACTCATGTCCGATATAAGTATACTAAAGACACTACGACTACATGAAAAAACTAAGAAATTATTGAACAACCTGTATCGAACACATACTCCTATTTGATACTTATACCCGAATCCAAGTAACATAGATGCAATGTTGGTATGACTGAAAACTAAAAAAGGGTTTCATAACAAATCAGCATCAGGCTAAGACACATGCATCAAATAGCCAAAAATCATGGTACCAAGATTCCATGCTAGAAGTGCACAATTATTCTAAAATTATAACAACATCTTGAACGCATCTGTATGCCTAATAGTTCTGTATCGGCATACACACATTCAACAGTTCAACAAGAAAAACATCGAAAACAACAAACCGAACATTCACGACTCTTACCATATTATAGTCTCACCCCAAATGAACTTCGTTACATCAGGCCCGCTTGACCACACACGTCAAACAAATCATGCAATGAATGAAACAAAAAGAAAAAAGCTTCAGAGAAGTTCATACAATCAAGATGGCACATCTCAAGGGAGTTCGGACATTTGACAGACGGCAGGCATATTGTTCCATGCACAAGAACCAAGGCCCCATGCTTGACTCGAGATCGATGTTCCAGCTGCCATATTCTTGTATTCACTACTCAAATCATCACCAAGAAGGGTTGCTATTGAATCGGTCATGATGGTTTGGTCCTTATCGTAACCAGAACCTTGCTCAAGCCAATTAGAAGCAAGTAATGTATCAGGGTGACAACTGTCCAACCGAATAGGAGCCTCATTTTGTATCTCTGGGGTGAAAACATGGTCAGCTGGCTCTGATTTCACATGAGACTCTGAAAAACAATCCAAAATCGAGTTACTACACACTAGAAAAACAATAGAGAGAAATTGAGCATGTACATTTCTCGCCAGTACACTTGTAATATTAGATCAAGTAGGGATGACGATGGATAGTTAAAAGTTGGATACCAACACTATTTGATCCGATTTTTGCGGATTCATATCTGATATACATTTTAGTAAAAAATACAGAATATCATGTCTAGCGAGTTTAGATCAGAGAGGTGCTCACCAGTAAAGGTTTCCGCAGGTGGCTGTTCATCCAATGTACTGCCACTTGCACTGATACACTCACTTAAAAGAGAAGTTGCTGAATGACCCATTGGAGAAAGAGGCTCACCACAGTTTTCCCATTCTGCCTCACAGATGTTGAAGGTGGAACTTTCAGCTATATCAGCAGGAGTTGCTGAATTTGAACTCTTGTCAGATGCATGGTTTTTTGCGCTGCTTAGAGTTTTTGCCTCATGAAGTAAAGCATCCAGCAGGCCACTATTGCGGGGTGACAGGCTATCTGACTCTGCTATGCTGGTTGGTGGCGGTGACTGGATAAAAGCATCAACAGACTCAAGTAAAGGTGGTGGGCAAGAAAATGTGCCCCAGTTACCTAATTCAGTTTCTGGATATTGGAGTGAAGGGAGCTCCAACTTCACAGCCTCCAAAGCAGGCTCTGAAGCAGAGAAATTGCCATTTGAAAGGTTATGGCTACCTGGGTATACACCAAATTGCAAGGAGTTCTTGGTTGCAGGATCTGGTTCAATTGGAAAAGACAACCCAAAGGATTGAGCAGCCTTGTCTGAGATATCATCTTGAAACTGCTCAAACAAGGGGCATTCATTTTTAATAGAACCAGTGTAACCAGGGAAAAAGGCTGTAGCTTCTCGAAGACGTTTCTGGCGATGGATTGTTGGAGGCATGAAACTACAATATTGAGAACCTAGACCTTTCATCAGCATGCTGCTTGCAGATATATCAGGAAGTTCAGGGACGTAAGGCAGGACATTTTGATTTGCCTTTAAACTGTCAAATATAACATCAGGTATCTCATAGCTGTTGTTCTGCAAGATATCATGAGGTCCTTTATCCCCTCCATTAACTGTGCTGGTACCGTGACTGTCCTGCAATGCTTGCAAGCACAATTCGGGAGGGTAGAGAGGTAACCCAGCACGCTGACGTCTCTTAATCCGGGTATTCCAATAATTTTTTATCTCATTATCTGTACGACCAGGCAACTGCACAACAAAGCAAAGAGAGTTTCAGACACCTAAAAGACAGATGTATAAAACTTTGGTAGCTGGAAGTTTTATCATGCTTTGCACAAGTGTTTAGCATTTCCAAGGTGAAATAGCTGCCATGGAATTCTGGAAAACATAAATTGCTATTGTTCAGCATCTAGCACAAAAAAATCATAACACAGATAAAAATGCTAAATGTGGTTTATTCATTTCAAAGAATGACTAAATTGTCTTTCTATTCTCTCACTAATATTCCTTGTTGCTTCAGGGGTAAGATCTGATAAGAACAGGAGATGGAAGAAGGGGAAATCGTGATACCAAGCTGTGTTTTTTTTTAATTATTATAATCCTGGGATATGACCATTTCAACCAGGCCAGGAATAACATTGCTCTTATGTGTGAAATCACATAAAAATCACTAAACCACTGTCTAAAGTCATTTAACCTGCTCTAAATTTATTATAGAATGAAAGTGTCCAAAGTCTACATTTTTTTATGTAATACTTTTAACTCTTTTTCATGTTAGGTTCAAAAAATTTCTGTATTTGACCAATCCTGAAAATAACTAGATTCACAGTAACTGAATTGAACACTCACATGTGCAGCCATTCGAGCCCATTTATTTCCCATCTTTGCATGGAGTTCAATGATCAGCTGTTCTTCTTCTTGAGTAAATGCCCCTTTCTTCAAGTTTGGCCTCAAGTGATTTGCCCAACGTAAGCGACAACTTTTTCCACAACGAAATAGTCCAGAGTGCTTCTGAACAGCATTCCAGTTGCCTTCCCCATGCTTCTTCACATAGTCAATTAAAATTGCATCTTCAGCAGACGTCCATGGTCCTTTCTTCAGAACAACTCCCCCACCGGTACCTCCTCCATAGTTGCCATCATCAATCAACGATGATTCCGTCTGATCCTTAGAGAGAATCTCATCTTCCCTCTCATTTTTTGTGTGACTCATCTCTTTGTAATCACACATAAACTCCCTATCAACAAGTGAGAACCATCCAAAACCTGAAACAAGAGAAAAGATGGAAAACACGCAAATTTAAAATACCGAGAACCAAAGAAAACGCAGAACCTTTTCCTCTCACTTTTTTATAATTGCACTCAAATTGCTATAGGTACATGATTATCTCTCTCTCTCTCTCTTTTACGATATATGCGCTTTATGCATCACGACAAGCTACAAGTGGATCAACCAGCTGACTCATTTATTCAAATATTAAAGAAGAAATTAAGAAAGCATAAATATACATTTTAAATCTATGGAACCAAACAAAAGTAGTTGGGAAAATATATTCACATCTCTCCACATAGAATGAATTCGGAGTCGACATATAAAGTCATCTCTCAAAGGATAGCTGATTTGAGAACAAAAGAAAACGTCATCTCTCTACAGATAACCGATTTGCAAATGACAGAAAAAGTCATGGAATGCAGAAAGATTAGAGACGATTGACAGAAAACAAATTTATCCGCAGAGTGTAAAATACAGCAAACATGGATGTAAACCGAGTATCAAGGTCCAATTCTATTCCAAAAAAGGAAAATTCGCTTCAATCTTTGGAAGTTAAATTAAACCCTCTAACCTAATTTAGAAAGCGAATAACACATTTCCAGAAATGATGACAATAAATAAGTTCAGATAAAAGGTAAAATCCAAAATGCATTTATTGCAGAATAATTCTGTCATAAGTTACTCCAATAATCCAACATTAATAATCTATACGCTGCAATAATTGCACTGTCAACTATCTAGTTACATTAGATTAATCCATATCTACCAATTTCAATAAAGAATCAGAAAAAAAGAAAAAAAGAACTAAACGAAAAAAAAAAATCTAAGGAAATGTAGAACTCGATTACCTGCCTGAAGGAGTTGGGGAAATTTTTGCCAAAAATAAGAACTCTTTGAATTAGCTCAATAATGGTTTCTGATTGAACTGAGAGCTGAGGTAATAGCAAAAATTAAAAATCTGAAAATCAACACAAAAAAGATAATTAAAATTACAATAAATTCCTTCATCTAACAATCATTAATAACAAAAGAGGAAACCCTTAAACCAATATATATGAATTCTAACCGTAATTTTTGAGCTAGAATAAAAAGGATCCGAGAATAGAAAGAACAAAACATCGAGATTCAGCAAAATAAACGATTAAAAAAACAAATGGGAAATCTTTTTTTTTTTCCTTTTTTTTTATTGGAATTTTGAGGTTTTGTGATTGGGGAGAGAGAAAATCGAATGGAGAAAATGAAAAAAAATAATAAAGAAAAGAGAAGTAAGAGAAGGAAATGAGAGAGAATGGGAAGCTAAAAGCTTAAGAGAGAGAAAGAGAATAAGAATCGTCAAAAGTAGAGGAGATAAAGGAGAAAAAAAAGGAAGATTTATTATTTATTTTTTTGGTAAATTGTGATTCAATTATTAAAAAAATTCATTTTAATTATCGAAATAAAAAATTCAAAATTTAATTACCTACATCACATAATTTAATCATTTTGATTAGATTTAAAAAAATATAAGTATGAAAATAAGTTAGAACAAAAAAATAAGACATGTTTTTTAAACAAGTCAAGTCTCGTGTAATTTTTTTTGACTTTGCTCGACTCAAATTGTTGTTTCGTTGCTGCTTTGATATTATTTCACTATTATATTACTATTATTTTATTATTATTGTTTGGATATTATATAATTTTTATTTTATTATTAATTTTGCTAATATTTTAGACACATCTACTTGTTAAGTTGCAACTAGACCTATTCATGGGTCGAGCTACTTGTCCAAGCCCGAAGGCCTGCTCGAAACTTGAGAGGATTTGGGAAAAAATATTAAGCCCATTTAAAATATAGATCGAGATCAAGTTTGAACATTCAAAACTCAAGTCTGGCTCGATCAAACCCATTTTTAAGTTTATAATATTTTATATTATGTTATTTTTATATATTATGCAATTTAAGACACATTAAAAAAATAAAATTATGCTAAATATATAATACTGCTCTAATGTAAATATTAAGATAATGTTAAAGATGATTATATAAAAATTTTCAATAAATAAAAAATGTATAAAATTATTAAATTTGAAATAAAATAAATATGTTTAAAAAACAATCTAGACGATCTTAAAATGAGCTTGGGTTAATCTTTTACAAATATGAATATATTTGACTAAAATTTTAAGCTTATATTTCGAGTCGGGCCAAATATGAATAAACATAAAGTATATTAATATCATGCTCAGGTTCGGCTCAAATCCGGTCCATGAACATCTCTAGTTGCAACTATCTTAATGTTATTTAAGTATAAATATTTTTTGTATGCATCACATTTTTAAAATTTGTTTTTATATAATAATAATTTAATACAAATAGATTGAGTCAAGCTTAAATTTAACATTTTTAATTTGAATTAAATATAGACAAATTTTTAAACTTATTTTTTTGAATTAAATTAAATCAGAATTAAAATTTTATATAGATCTGACTTGAATTTGATCCAGCCCATGATTAGGTTTGCTATCGTTAAAATCCAAACGAAAATGAATTTTTGTGTTAAATAATATTATTATTTGAAAAATTACACCTTTGATTTCTCTGGTTTATCATCACCATCCTTTATTACCAAAACATTAAAATCCCAGAAAAACTCACTAAAAATTTGGGTTGATAATTCTGCTATTGAACCCTAATCAGTTGGCGAGTTTCAAATTGAATCCCTTCTTTCATCTTTCTAATAAAATCTTCACATTTCTTGTTTAACTCTTCATTACTCATTGACTTAAGATCTTCATCTTCACCCTCCTCTATTGAAACAACCTCATTTGATCTGTCTTCGTCACTTCATCTTCTAGTTCTACAACCAAGGGCACCTCTTCTTCTGTTTCATCATATTCTGCAACAACTGTCTCTTTTGAAATGGACCCTTTTGGCTCTGCCTTTGATGATTCCACCTCTAATTCTGCTTGACTACCTCTCTTGCTCATCTTCACACCCTTTTCAGCTTTAATACTAGTCTCTACACCACAACTTTCGATCAAACCAGAGCTGGTGGCAATGAAAACAAGCAGCCCATAATCCCATTGCAAAGCAAAAACATGTAATTCTTGCCTACACTGAAACTGAAGAGTTCTAAACCATATGCCAAAGCTTAGAAGTTGCATATAAATGGGTAGGATAATATAACAGAAAGAGGTGAAAATGGGAGCAAAATCTTGGTGAGTAGCTTCAGCAAAGGAGAGGTGGTGAGGTTTGAATTCTCTGGTTTTTGTTTGTAATCTCCACACTTTTTATCTTCTCTGTTGGGCTATGGAAAAGGGATCGGGAAAAAGATTTGAAGAGCTTTAATAGTTGAAGAGAAACAGAGAGGAACCTTTTGGAGAGTAGTTTCATGACATTAGCTCAAGGGAACAGATAGATGAATATGTATAAAGGAAATTCAGGGCGGAAAGTAAAAATTCATTTTACGGAACAAAATTAAATGGTAATTTTTATAATAGTAAAAATATAATTTTATTATTTTAATAATATTTTTTTATATTTTTTAAAAGATTAAATTAAGTTTTTATTATTTGTAAGAAGATTAAAATGTAATTTTATTTTTATTAATTTAAAATTTTAAAAATTTTTATTTTAGGAGTTGATCCTGCCAACCCTCTAGTTATGCCGCTCAAGAAATTATCAGCCCCATTTCTTTTTTCTAAATTTTTAGTCAACTTTTTGATAAAAAAAATTTTAGTCAACTTTTATGGGATTTTAATGTTTTGGTAAAGAAGAAAGATGATGATGACCCCGAAAGAAAGAAAGCAAAGGTGTAATTTTTAAAATAATAATATTATTTAACAGAAAATTTTATTTTTAAAATAATCAAATTATATAGTGTAAGTGTTTAAATTGTGAAATTTTATTTCAATACTTAAAATAAAAAAATTTATAATTAGATGACTATCAATATAGTTTACCTTATTGTTCTTAATAATTATTATTAAGATTAGTTAAACATTTTTATATAAATATAATTAATAAATTATTTTTCAAATATTTACAAATGGATCAAATATTACCCTGTTTTTAAAAAGGAAATTTTAGATGGTGATATATGTGATTTGGAAGTAGGGATGTTGCTTTTTGGATTTTTTTTTTTAAATTCTCAAATTTTTATATATAAATTTTTATTTGCTTTTAACTTTTTAACAATTTATTTTCTTAGATCGAATTTACGTATCATTTATAAGTGTGTTTTTTTAATTTTAAATTTATAATGTTAATATTAATTATATTAAATATTAATGTAAATTGGGGTTGAAATTATGTTTTATACTCCGATAATTATATTTCACTTTCAAAGCAGAGATTTAAAATCCAATTATTTTATTGAGCATGTTTATAATTGATTTTAATTTTTGGAATAATGATTTATTTGATCTTTCAATTTTATAAAAAAGTTATTTTAATTATTTATTTTAATTTTTTTTTTAGCTTTTAAAATTTATGTTTTTATCAAATCACCCTCAAAATGAATTGAAAAGTTAATCTCTGTTAATTTTATTAATATGGTATACACGTGCATTAACTTGTGGATATGACATTTATTTAGTTTTTCAAAATTTTAAAATTAAAAAATATTTTTAAAAATTGAAAATCATTAAAAATATTAAAAAATATTTATTTTTTAATATTTTAAAATTAAAAAAATATTAACATGACATCCACTTAACAATCTACATGTATATCACTTCAACAAAATTAATAAATGTTAATTTTTTATCTATTTTATAGCGAATTGATAAAAAATGCGAATACAATAATTAAAAGAGACGAAAAACTAAATAAAATGTTAAAATTACTTTCTTTTTTTTAGATTGGAGGGCAAAAAATTCATTATGCCTGAATATTTTTAAACAATTCTTTTTTTTTTCTTTCTAAGCAGGGAACCAATCTACCGTCAATGACTTAATTTGTCTTACCTCTCTCCCCACACCCAAAATAATTAAAAAGAATAGAAAAGAAAAGACATTAATTAATTAAACAGGGGTCATTTATCCAAATGATCCAAAAATTTTCATTATTTATGAAAATGACTCAAGTTTAAAAATATACACCAAAATGACTTAAAATAAACAATAAAAATTCTAAATGTCCATTCAATAGCCGACACCTCATCAAATTCCACCCAAATTATTGGTGTTGGCCATTGTATTTTTTTCAATCCGATATTATACAGATATACGAAAAAAAGAGATTTTGAAAAAAAAAAAATTGATGTTGGCTATTGCATGGCCGACACCTCTTTTTTAATTTGACAAAAAAAAAATTTGGTGTTAGCCATTGCATGGCTGACACCATCTTTTTGTATCTGATAGAAAAAAATTCAAAATTTTTGGTATTAGCCATTGCATGATCGACACCCCTTTTTATCTGATAAAAAAATTTAAATTTTTTTTGGTGTTGGCTATGCATTGACCGCCTTTTTATCTGATAAAAAAAATCAAAATTTTTGGTGTTGGCCATTGCATGGCTGACATTACCTTTTTATCTGATAAAAAAATTCAATTTTTTTTGTTTTTTATTAGATAAAAAAATTCAAATTTTTTGGTGTTGACATTACATGGTTGACACCCTTTTTTATTTGATAAAAAAATTCAATTTTTTTTGTGTTAGTCATATATTGGTCGACACCCCCTCTTTAATCTGACAAAAAAAATTTTGGTGTCGGCCAAAATTTTTTTTTTTCAAAATCTTGAATTTTCGTATATCCGTATAATACCGAATTAAAACAAAAAAAATACAATTTTTTGGTGTCTGACACTAATCATTGGGGTGGAATCTGATGAGGTGTCAATCATTGGATGAGCTTTTAGAATTTTTACTGTTTATTTTAAGTCACTTTGATGTATATTTTTAAATTTGAATTATTTTCGTAAATAATAATTTTTTTTTAATCATTTGGATAAATTATACATTAAACAGAGGTCAAAAATACAAAAAAATAACAATTGAGTTAGAGTCATCGTCTTACAGAATTTTTAAATAAATGAAAGCTTCAGTGTCTACAGAATAAATATTTTTAATCATAAACATCATGAAAACGAGACTCCGAAATAAAATTAAAAGATAATTTTATTTTGACTTACATTATGACGTATACTAAAAAGGATATAGCTCTAAGAATTTTCAACCAATTCTTTGATAATGACTTTGGTTTAATGAAAAACCAAATACTACAACTTAAGATGCTCAATTTTTAAAAAAAAAAATAGTGTTACATATATATTAACTTATTTCGATTTAGGTTTTCCTTATAAATAGAATAAGGTCCTCATGCAAGACCACAAGCATTCTTTTAGAAGGAGAACTAAACACATGCAGGCAGGCCTAAGTTAAATTATTTTAGTGAATAGTGCTCGAGAAGAATTTTTTAAAGAAATTATGATAAAAATTACGTGTTTTAAGTCTTTAATTCGAATTTAAATTATATTGGAATCGATTTTTAAGCTTAATTTTTATAGCAAATTAACATAGAATAACTCATGTAATAATATACTTACTATATAAAATTTTAAAAAATAACATAATTTAATGACTTTAACCACTACCTTTTAGGCAAAATTAAATTTTCGAAAAAATATAGGGATTAAAATGATTAAATTAAAATATAAAGACTAAATCTATAGTTTACACATACTACATGGTCTAATAGCATAATTTAACCATTAATTAACTTTCTTACTTTTTCTTTCCATTTTTAAACAAAATATCCGCAAGCTCTTCAAATATTTTTAGCAATCGGCTGTTTCCCAGGTGAGTTATTAATTTCATGACTCTCTCCTTTAATCGATGCTCTTTATGAATTATTGTTGATATTTGTGGGGGTATTTAGCAATTAGCGTTTGGAATTTTACGCTATCTTCGAATTAGGTAATGTTAAAGGGCTTTTTTCGGGATTCCTATGGTGGTTTAGAAACAGATTAATGGGTGGGAATTTTGAATAAATTTCCTTGTTTAGGGTTTGGGAATTCCTCTATTAACGACTGTTCGATTTATGAGACTTATTAGATGCGTGTAAGATCGTTATCATTACAGAAATTAGGGTTTCTCTTTCAATTTTGTTTTCAATTTATTGTCTCATCCCAGATTCTATATCCCTGGTCTTTCCTTCCGTTTGTTGGAACTGATTATTGATGTCTGTATTTATTTGTTTATTATTATTTTGAATTTTTGTGTTTTCATCTCCAAGTAAATAGGTTTGCTGCAATATCCATTAAGTTGTTGTTATTGTTATTATTAATCTGTTTCTCCTTTCATGTGGGACTAATGACATTGAGTTAAAGCTCTCACTTTCAGAGTGTATCGTGTTCGTTTTATTATCGGTGAAGGTGAAAGATCTAGTAAAGACAAAAAAAAAAACAGGTTTATTTAAAGTAAAGTTCATATAGGGATTCAAAGGAAGATTTCATCAAAGTCGAAATTGCCTTGGGGAATCAATTTTAATTATAATATTTATTTAGTTAAACTCATGCTTATATAAACAGGAAGAACAAAGACTCGATTTTACAATGGAACATTTATTTGTATAGGACTTTTTCTTTTTGTTTGGAAGTATTTGTATAGGACTCGAATAAGGTAAAATGTAAGCCAGGCTGCAAAAAAGAAGGAAAATTTCCTTCCTAGGTTTATTTCCTTGATATATTTTTCTGTCTTTCAAAATTTTCATGTAACAGCTTAAGAGAAACATGGAAGGAGAAACCATGGGAGAAGGAGAAATGCTGGGAGGAGGAGAAGTCCTGGGAGGAGGAGAAATACTAGAACGAACAAGATCCTTGGCAGCTCCTTTTGTTTTTCTCATTATCATTGCCTTTCAATTTGCCACCAAATGGATCCATGATTTGAAGAGGGTACCAAATTCTGCTTGATATTGTGATTTATGGTTGCTTAATTTTAATATACTAGATTCTCTTGTGGTTTTCCACAATGGTGATTAGATTTCTCTTTTCATGGTTAGGGAGCATCCAAAACTGATAAAGAAATGCAGCTTCGTGCAGAGATTAAGCAGCTTCTAAAAGAGGCTGCCTCCTATTCGCAGTAAGTGATTTAATTGGTGTTTAATTCCATTTAATCAGCTTATCAATCACAATTGGCGCATAAACAACATCTATTTTGCTTCATAGACCATCTACATTTGCACAAGCAGCTAAGCTTAGGAGGATGGCTGCTGCCAAGGAGAAGGAACTTGCAAATTGTGAGGCCACTTTTGGTTTTAGCCTTTGGTTAATTGCTTAATATTTTCCCATTGCATAAGCTTATATGAATTTGGTTCTTTGAACAATCAAATAATGGTTGATTTGGAGATTTGATCTATGTTACTCGGACTTGCGTGTTAAGTGTTGTACGAGTATGTATCTGACACAGGTATGATTAAATTTTTCATGTATTTGAAGGATCATTTGAGCTCATTATTCCCATATCCATGAGCTGGACACTGAGTATTGGACATGGATACTTCAAGAAAAGTGAAGGGTGGTCTAAATTGATGGAATATAAGGTTTTTAAACCTTGTTTGGGGAAATATACCCGTATATTTACTGTTAAGTTTAACAGGTGAGGAGAGTAAGGATTAATTTAATCCTGAGAGACAAATGAGATCAATTTTATTGCCGTACAGATTATACTTATATTTTGGAAAAAGCTGGCTTCATTTACTTGAACATATCTTTCAATATTCTTTCTTGTTCTTCGGCTATGTTTCTTTTCTTTTCCAAAAAAGAAAGCTTCTTTCCATAAACAGTCGCTATAGTATAGTTATTTCCCTTTCTTTCTTTTTAACCCTTAAGTTGTTACCATATCATCTGTACTTATAGAAGCAACATTTGATTTCAGATCAGGCACATCTGACCCAAGAGATGAAGCTGTCTTATGATTTGTATTTGAAAGTTTTGTTCATTGTAAAGGTGTTTCTCTGTGTAAATAACGAAACTATCTAGAAGTTTGTATATGCTTGTTGGCTTGATTAAATATCCTAAGAGATTTATCGTCTTCTTGAGCAGGTCATAGCTCATGTTCTGTTAATCCTTTGGTTTTGGAGCTCTCCTGTTGCTTACGTATCTCAACATCTTGTGCAACCCTTTGGTAATGCACGATAATGATTTTGGCAAATATTTAGATTTTATCTCATTTTCCTCTTTGACTGTTAACTTCAGTTTGTCTAAATATGCTTGAGCTGACACAATCATACTGCCCATAAAATTTGGTATGCATGCTTCTTAATGACATACTCCAGAAAGTAGATAAAAGTTTGTCCCTTGGATGAAATGAATAAAAAAACACCGGACAGAAAGCATTAGCAAGAATCAAATGGAGGACAAATATAAATTACACAAAATCAGAGAAAATCGGTTGTTTATTGATTGGATTACAACCATCCATTTTTTGCAGGGAGGCTGTTATCCTGGAAGATTGGGGGTACTTCAGACAACAATGTCCGGGTAAAAATTCTTTTCAATATTAGGAGATCTAACAGTAATTATAATTTTAACTTCTTCCTTCTACTGAAATAGGATATGAATTCCATCTCTGATTTTCTCTTGTTTATTCCAATTGTTTTTAACATGGCCTATCTAAAAGACGATCTAAAATCCATATTGAGGTGTGTAATGCTATGAGCACAAGTACTTTGCCTCGGCCGTACTTGCCTGTTTCTCATATGGATTAAAACTATCCGACTCTTCATCTATTCTTATATGGATTAAAACTATATTACTCCGACTCTTCATCTGTTTTTGAAGGATTCATGTTCGATTTCTTTGTCCAACCCATATCCTAACATTGCAAGTTTATTGGTTTTGCAATTTATCTCCTAAATTGCAGGTTGGGATTATACCCTGGTTGATATTATGTTCCAGGGTTAGCAAGTTTGTTTGTCGACTCATCAAGTAACGACGCAAAGGACTTATCTAACAACATACTTCTTGGTCAATGCTCTCCAGCTTTGGATTCATGAACATCTGTTAGGATATATAGTTTTTGATGTTTGAAGTTATGAATTAACATCTGTTCTGAAAATTTGGTTTATTTCATTTTATCAATAAATAAAAGTAAGCAATTTTGTTGTGCCTTTTCTTTTATCATCTCCTTTTCTCTCTTCTACCATTTCCTTTATTTTGTTTGCTTATCAATTTATACATAATCAATACATATATGATTTTCATGGCTAAAACTTGAAAAAAACCAAGTATAACCATTCATGGCTTTTGATTATTTTCTTGTACCTGAAAATTCTTGTTTTTTTGTTTGTTTGGTTGAAAGTATATTATTTTGACTCGGCTTATGGATACCTTTTCTTGTACTTTTTTCATCTACTAAGAGAAGTAATTTAAGTGTTTATTGATTGGGTTGGATTATATTAATCATAGACAAACCTATTATGAAGTGGGTAAACTATCAAAATAATTATTTTTATTTGTTTTGTATTTTAGTCACTTATGTTTGAAATATTACATTTTAATTACTTACGATATTGCTTTGTTATAAAATGATCACTCTGTTACGAAATATTTTTTTTATTGGATTATCGTTTGGAAGGTAATAAATTTTTAATTGCGAAATAATCATTTTATAATAAAACAATAATGTAAGTGTGATTAAAATGTAACATTTCAAACATAAGTGTAATTTGAAACAAATAAAAATGATTTTTGATAATTTATCTTTATGAATTTTTTATTATTGTTAATTTTGTAACATTTTAGAGTATTTATCATAAGTTAGATTTATAAAAGGTTATTCACAAAGAGGCTTGTTGTCAAATGTTTCTAGTTTGGATCTTATAAAAGTTTTCGAAGAAAATTTAACAATTTTTTTTCTAATAATTCGAATTCGAGTAAAATTTCTCTAATGTAGAACAAATAATACGTTTTTATGATCTTAGCAGAATAATTATTTTTAATTTTTGAAGTGAATTAATTTACATTTGCTGTATGCCTAAACATGAAATAATTGTAAAAAATAACCAAGATTTTATGATTTTTTTTTCTTTTTGGAAAACGATTTCTTCTTCTTATTTATTTAATAAAAGGCCATCTTCTCTTTGATCCATCCTCCATTGCTTCAACGCTCACCCAAAATGTCGCACAAACCGGCCGATGATCGGAAAACCTCGATTCTTTCCGTTCATACGAAAGCTGATATATTTCACTTCCACGCCATAGTATTCTGTCACACCTGAAAACTCGAAACCGTTAGATTCAAATGATTCGCCACTTAAATTGAGAACCAAAAGAATGTTCGTTCTTACATAGGATACATTCAAATTATTTTTAAACTGACTATCCAATCAATTAAACTGAACACCTAAATCTGACCAGTTTAAACTTCGATCTGGGTTTTTTAACCTGAAAATTTACAAATACATACCAAGCTGGAGTTCTCCTTTTGCTTTTAGTCTCGACGGTCTCTCCTGCATAAATGTCCGAGTTAAGAGAGTATTTGTAAGTTGGTGCAAAGTAAATTTTTCCCTCTTTCCATCCCTTGAATACTCGCCCCGCCTCTCTTTCGATCTTTAGCTGTGCATCCAAGCACAAATAGCTCTCGTATTAGCAATAATCATCAATGACCCAAATCAATCCATGTAATCTATGATTACTCCAAAAGAGTTGAATATGGATATATGTCCGACAAAAGTATGCATTTTTTTAAGCTTTCACGCGTATATGCGTCCGACATTAACAGCCAAACGCAGTACTTAAAAAGAGAAATATAAAGACCTCCGATTCTTTATATTTCTCTTTTTAAGTACTCATGTTTGGCACTCATATCCCACACTCGTGTCTGACTTATTTTTGGACATAAGCTTAGGTGTAAGCTGATACGAGTAAGTTAATTTTTTTCTAGCCTGAGTAAAACATAGGAATATGAGTATGTATCCAACATGAATGCTTACAATAATTCTCAAAAATTTCCATGTTCAGGTCTTTTCTTTTTTAATATGGTATACGAAATTACCTGATCATTGTTATACAATGTATCCCAAGCTTTCTCTTTTAGAAGCTTTCCAGTATCAGAGTAGCTTAAAGCTATCCTGTAGTTCAAATCCCCTAGCCATATGACCCGACTGCAAAAGTTTTCCAATGAAAATAAGTCAAATAATAAAAAATTTTCTGAAGAAAAACATTGAATAGTACAGGATCGTAAATGTCAAAAACTGCAATAGATTTGACAATTTAAAAACTTTGGTTCATAGTTTCATAGATGCATACTCATGATCCAGAATTTTTTCCGGCACCCTACTGTTCGATGTTTTGCAGATCCTCGGAAACTGCGTGTTCCGAAGTATCTCTATGACATCCAAATTTCTCCGAAGTTCATCGCCTTCTTTTTCTCCAGATGCCAAATGACTGCACAAGAAACATAAGGTTGTCTTGTGGAAAAGCATGCTCACCGATATACAGCCCTGCATTCATAAATCTTCATTTCAATATATCCGACAGAAGTAAACAATGCATGGTTCAGTTCTCAACTTACTTTGTTGCCAAGGCACCCGAGAATACCACGACCTACGCAGGATATCCGTAGGTGGCTTACATATTGTACAAGCTCTTTCCTCATCCATACCGTGAGAAAAATTCCAACCATTTGCTTGCTTGCTACAAGACTATACTTAATCGGGTTTGCACTAGAAGGACCGTTAGGTCCATCTTCATCGTCTTCGGACGAAATATCATTTTCATTCGTTTGCGATTGAGGGCACCGGAAACAGAATTCTTTGCTATTCTTCCTTTCCAAACCTATAGGACAGTTGCAGCTCTTCAGCTTCCGTTTATTCTCGGTCCTCAAAGCTTTGCTGGCCTTTCTAAGTGAAGTTTTCGGGAAAACCAGTGAACCCCCAGGTGAACCAATGGATCTGGATCCTCTTAAAGGAACATTATTCGCCTTGTTTAGTGACCGGTCTATTAAGGTGAGCCATTTCACCGCAGGCTCGTTGTCTTCGATGACAAGCACATTTCCGGCATTCAAGGGAACGATTTCCTGAAAACTAATAAACCCAAAAGAAAAAAATTCAATATAAAACAATTCCCTTTGCATGATAAAAACATATCCAACCAGAATATTAGTGAAAATCCTATAACAAAACCCTTCAAAATGGATTTTTTCCAGGTCAACTCAACCGGCTTATACTTGCTTTAGCACAAACTAAATGTTAATACGAGAATCTCAAGGTGAAATCTGAGAGAGATTGAGAAAATTACCCTAACACGTATATGTCTGATTCTTCACGAACTTGAAGAATATCATCAAGGTTGAGTTTGCTATCCGGAGATATACCTCCTACATTCCATGTCGCAACGAAGACACTAACAAACCAAACGAAACATTGATAAGAGCCTGGTTTATCAAATAAGCAAACCTGCATTTCAAAAAAGACCAAGATAATTTAAAAAAAAAAAAAACCCATCTAAGGACACTACCGGAAAGATATATTCTCACTAGCAGCTTTTGTGCTTTTGTCTCTCGAAAGCAAAGGTTGAAGTGGCAAATCATATTGTTCTTCTGCAAAAACGAACAAAATCAACAATCAATTACGAATCAAGATAAAAAAAAAAAATAGAGAAACAAAATTTACTGAATGGTGCAATTTATAACCATCTAAAGAACAAGAACTTTCTTTTTCGACGAAACATTCGTTGCTAGAAATCAAACACTCGATTTTCCTACCGGTACTCAATTCAAACGCTTGATTTTCCTACCGGTACTCGATTCAAAACTAAGAACTAAGACTATATAAAAAGAAAAAAGAGAAAGGAAACATCAACAAAAGTGGTGGTGAATGCTAAGCTTCCATGGATAAAAATTCCAAAACAAGAATATATTCTCAAACGAATTACCATTTTCTTGCCTTTTTCAGTGGTAATTGTCGGAATTTTATAAATATATATACATATATGTATATATTCATGTTGTATCACCATAGATACGTATACATGCTTTCATCATCACCATAAGGATCAACCTTATCATCTAAATGAAAGATAGAAAAAGATACAACTTAGAAATTCCGGGACCTAAATCTAGTTGGTTCATGTAGCCACCTTTAAGCAGTACCAGCAAATTTCGAATCTCGACATCTGCAACCCTTTTTTCCCCGTTTCCCAAATCCGACCCAAAAAAGCAAATTTACAAATCCATCCATAAACACCTTTTGCTTTTCACTTCAATAAGCAAAACAAAAAAGCAAGCAATACACGTAAAGATAAAAATGGAGCTTCGATAATAAATCCAGAACCGGAACATAACTCGGTTCGTTCATGCAGTCATCCCTAAAACGTGGCATCCGATAAATCCGGGTTTCGAATAGCCATATCCGATTTATGCTATTCCCAAATCTCAACATATTTTTGAACCCCAAAAAGCAAAAATAAATGGATGCTAATTACTTTCCATTTAAAAAAGGGGAATAGAATAGCATCCTTGACAAAAAATCAAAATAACTGAATTTCTTTCATGAAGAACAACTTTTCCTCTTAAATCAAATAATTAAAAATATGATAAGAACATTTTCTTTTCCTATCTTTTTTTTTTCTAATTATTTATTATTATTTTTGGCAAATGCTAAAATATCTTCAAAGTGAAGAAAATTATGATAATTGGTAAATTTATTTGATACTATAAGCACTCACCTGAAGAACCAAATCTCACTTCAATCTCTTTATTACTTTGATTTCTTCCCTTCACACTCAATATTTTACCAATCAAAGACTGGAAAAAAATTAACACATAATAAATTGAAAATTTTTTAACAAATAAAATTAATTAAAAATTAAAAAGAAAAAGAAAATAAGTAAAGTGGGGGGAAATTTACTGAAGCCTGCTGGTTTGTTCTGTCTTGATTCATTAGTGTAATGCCAGAAAATCCAACCCTAATCATCACCAAGAAAAACCCCCTTAAGTTACCTGCAATAAATGAATAAATATGATTCAAAACATGAATTCAACAGTAAAATTTGTGATTTTTTTCATTAGAGAAGAAAAAAGAAGAAGGAAAAACCCCATACTTTCTATTTAGAAATCAATCAGTTTTCATAGAAGGAAGGAAGAAGTCAACTGAAGCAAACATACATATATATATATATATATATATAATAATTGTCTATATATTTTTTTATATCTCCCAATATGAGAAAAACTTAGTCAAAAGAAGGAGTTGCAGGAGACAAAAAGGGTCAAAAGAAAAAGAAAGAAGAAAACCTGAAAAAATGTAAGAATGTTGGGGTTGAATTGAAACCCAATGACCAATTGGGGGGGGGGGGGGGAAATAAAACAATAACAAAAATACAAAAGTATTGGAGTTTCCCAAAAAGATGTCCGGCTTTAGATTTATTGTTCAAAGACAAGAACCCAAAATTGCTTTGTTTATATGAATATTCAATAAAATATAAACATTGGGTTTTTTTTAGGGGGGTTGTTGTTGTTTGTTTAGTCGGATTTTGAGAGAAAGATTTTCTCGAGAAAATAAAATGGAAATGAAAAAACCCAATTGTTCAAAGACAATATTCAGAACCCATATAAGTATTATTATTAATAAAAGTATAACAGTGGGTTATTGTTTGGTTGGTCGGATTTTAGGAGATAGATTTTCTCGAGAAAATAAAATGAAACGCCCCAAAAAGAAACTCCTCAAAACGAAACGGTCAAACGTGGGGATCGAATCTCAAATGTCCCCTCCATTAAATTAAACTCTTTTTTTTTACGGGTAAAGAGTTAAAAAATATGCTTTGTTAGATTTTTCTTGGCTTTTAATTATTTTTTATCTTGGAAACTAAAATAAATTTGGTTCTTTTCTTTGTTTGTGTGTGATCTTTTCGAATGAAGAGTTCAAGAAAATTCTTTTATTCCTTTGGATTTGGAAGTAGCTAAAGCGTGTATGATCTGAGTTTGGTCCAACTTATATATTTTTTAATTATTTTTCTAGTTTAAATAAATTATTTTCTAATAATATTAAAACAAAAATATTAGATTTAATTCGGGTTAAATACCCATGGATTCACTGTTTGCTTACTGACTTGATATAATTTGGAAAATACTAATTTTCTCGAAGTCTCTTATTCATATCTCTCATCATAATATTATTCGAAAATATTTATTTAGTAGATCTCTTGTTAACCCAAACGAACATTCAAATAATTATCTTACATTTATTCGTGGAAATACTTATTGAATGTCATATCAAGAGATCTTCCGTCTTGCAAATAAAATATTTATTGCTTAGGTAAAATTTTTGAAACGATCTCTCTTTAATAATATTATAATATAATTTTTTAAAACTCTAATGAAACTAATTATTTTTTGAATATACTGGTGTGATTAAATAATAGTATCTATTCATACTTTTTAACTTTTTGACAATGCGCACGCACATACCTTACACACACAGGTGCTCAAATTCAGATCTCTTAAGATAATATCATCCTCTTTTCCACTGGAGCCACTCGTTGAGTTCCTAATGATAATAAATTTAAATATTAAAATAAACAATATTTATCTTTATGATAATTAAATAATATATTATTATATTTATATTTATATTTATGATAATATTATTTGTCTTGATTTTATATTTTTTACTTTAAAAATTGATAATATTTTCAATATTTACTTAAGCTTTTAAATTTTATTATTTAAAATTATTAAAAATATTAGAACTTGTAATATATAATATATGATATGAAATTAATATAATAAATATGTAATTCTCATCATTAAAAAAGTATTTACAATTTTTTTACTTAATCCGACCGTATCAATAAACCCATAAAAGTGGGGTCAGAAGCCGCTCGGGGCAGTCAAAGGCATTGGCTACCCTTTAAAGCTTTGACTGCCCTAATTCTACGCTTCATGGTCAATGGTCCCCCACCGGTCTAAACCGTTAATTTTGATTATCAAACCGGATTCCCAAAACTGAATCCATCTACCATCTATTAAACTGATTTTAGTATTTAGAAACCAAATTAGCTACATAAAACAATCAAATAAGCATGGTTTTAATTTTAAAATTCAAGCCGATTGAATTTTAATTTGATTTATATGAGTTTTGTTGTAAATGTAAGAAAAAGTAAGTTTAAATGCTTTAAAACGTATTATCTTTTTATTTATGAATAGTTTTAGACATTAATAATTGTTTAAACAAAATTCAAATCAAACTGAATTGATTTAACAAATTATTTTATCTAATATGGTAATTAAAAATTTTGAACATCATAATAAAAATTCGATTCAATTGATTAAGATTTAATTAAAACCCGACATATCATCCGATTTGATAAACGATAATTATAGATAATGGTGATCATAATCCATCCAACAATGCAATTCATATTATAAATAGTAGGATAGTATTTCATGGCAACACGTAAATCATTGAAGAAACCTTTGTCCCCTCTCCAACCACCAAAGGAATCATCCAGCAAGAACAGCCTTTTTTCCCTCCCCTTTTTGCTCGTTACAGTTCACAAAACACATGTACCCAAAACAAAAAAGTTCATAAACCACTGCTTTATCTTTGAATTAATTAATAAATAAATAAACTAAATTAATAAATTAGGCCTTTGTAATTTTTATCCAACAAAAGCACTGGACATGATATTACAGAAGCAAATAGAAAAAATATGATACGATTAAATAAATGGTAGATTACGAGTGAAAATAATTATTTAATAGATTTTTTAAAAATTGATATTAAAATTAAACATTGGTTTAAATGAAAATTTTGAGGGCAAGTATTATTCTTTTAAGATTTTATATGAATAAATAAAAATATCTTTAAATTAATATTTATTACTTTGTTAAAATAAGAGTTTTGATAATTTCACAATTGAGTTAAGATTCTATTATAGTTTACACCAATTCAATATCTTTACATATAACTAAAAAAATTATCACTCACATATGAATGAAAATCATATATTTAGAATGCCATTTGTAAATATTATATTAAATAAAACTTTAGTTTTGTGGTAAAATTTTGGTTCAAATCCAATCACGTATAACTTTTTTAAATTTTTTTAAAATAATAATATTAAAATAACCTTAAATAATATAATTTATTTTAATTACGAAAAGATATTTTTGTAATCTTTTTTATTGAATTGATATTTGATTGACTCATAACATCAATATCAACTCAATCAACTCTTAAATAATTTTATATCACCATAAATATAAATACAACACAATCAATGGAAGTAATAAATATAATATAATATAATTAAAATGTAAATATTATGTTGAACCCAACAAGTTATTCCAATAGTTAAAAAGATGTTATTCATCTTAAGAAATTCGGGTTCGAACACTAGTGTGTACAAAGTATGCGTGCTCTGTCAAAAGATTAAGAAAATATGAACAGATACTATCATATAATCACACCAATATATTAAAAAAAAATGTAAATATTTTGTTACAATAAAATTTTGATTTAGTGGTAAAATTAATGTTTTATATCATGTAAATACCATGGGTTCAAATCCAATAATGTGTAAATTTTTATTTTTTGAAAAATAAAAAATTAAATATAATTTATTTTAATTACGGAAAGATATTTTTGTAATTTTTTTAACTGAATTGATGTTTAGTTAACTTGTGACACCAATTCAATCACAAGTTTAAATAATAGTATAAATATAAATAGATAGACATATATAGTATAGATATAGATGTCATCTACATCTAGTTCATATACATACATACATACATACATACATATACATATATGGAAATCATTGTTCTTAATTCAAGTAGAACCTAACTGGAAAGTGGAAACATAAAAGTAGATTCACACTCATTTGCTACACAGACGGATTTCTGACAGGATACGGATCTGTATCTAGTTAGTAGAATGATCTGAGTCAATATATATAATTAAATGAAGAGACAAAATCGACCAGTACCGAGAATGCAGAGAGCAAATACAATAAGGATCACGACTCCGTTTTCACCGTTAAAACAGAATCGGGTTCGTGACCATGCACCCTCAAACGGTAAATGCAGGTATGTGAAGCACTTCCATGGTTGGAAGAAAAATCCAGCCTAACTGTGTCAACAATTCCGATACCTGCTGTATCCAATACATCAAAGGTCTGAGCATTACTCTTCTCAAGGTCATACGTGAATTCTGCCAAAAGAAACATCTTGTTGGCATCAACAGCGAAATCAAGATCACGGCCTTGCAGCCAGCCAGAGACGCGGCAGTCCTTGGGTGCACTGGATCTATCGTATGCAACACTCTGTACATGGTACATGAACAACACAATAAGCACTTGTAACAAAGTTGATAGAGAATGAACACAGAAAAAGCACTCCAATGAGTCCAAATGAAAATTATACAAAATTGTCAATTTGCCCAAGTCTATCTTGAGTGCACCAGCTTGACCGAATTCCAAAGAGTTTTGGGTACAAAACTATTTTTTTCTCTTCATCTTGCTTCAATAATAGTAAAATTTCTCATTGCCCCTACCAAATTACGCTTAAAGCCAAAACACATAAATCCTAGTGTTCTTGTGCTCTTATTTTTCCACATTATTTCTAGCTATGTACTTGGTTATTTTTCAGCAAATTGCTATTGTTATATTAGCTTGTTCTGCTTGGTGTTTCAACATTTTCTGTATTATTATATTATTTTGCTATTATCTTGAAATTATGAAAAGAAATTTATCAAAAAAATATTATGAAAAGGGCAAGGCTGCAAGAAATGAAGGCATGTATATTCATACAACGGCGGCAAGCTATCCTAATTCTGACATCATAAATGAAAGATGAGAAGCTCAACAAAGAATGATTCTTTTATTCATTAAACAAGTGACAATGGTAAATTTCAACTTTGGCAATCCATCACTTGTTGGTTTAGTCAAGATAGGCAAAACAACAAGACATTAACAAGAACAAATAATGGCACTTCAAGATGTTGTAAGTTAAAATGGAAGGCCAAAACGAAACCCCTTTTGGCATTTTTCAGCCATCTACCAAAGGGTCCTTTCTGTTCTTCCAAGCAACAGATACATAATATCTTAAGTTGCAAATTGCCTGCGGGAAACTAAATATAAGAAACAAAAAATTGACAACCAATCAAATGTCTATTCCTAGCAATCAATTCTTTTCTACATATACAAATAGCTCTTGTACTCTTTAGATGCAAATCAAGCAGTACCAGGAAAATCTATATCTTCACTCACTACTTCCAAAAGTCTGCCACTATGCCTCTGCTAAAAGTAATTACATATAGATACAATGTCCTCATCAGCACACACTCTTCAAACAATCCTCAGCATTTGTATTGTTAACCAATATCTCTTTGCATGGACCCACTTTTGAAGGAAAGGAAACACTATTAGAACCTCGTTGTTTACATCTAACTGTAAGAAATAAGACAAAAATATTTACCTATTTGAGGTAGGATGCAGGGTAGGATAGTGTTATATTTACCAATCCTTGTTCAAAATCCATATATATCCAGATATATGTTTTTACCTAGTACAATCTTTGAACATGTTATATCCAGATATAGTGTTTTTACCTAGTACAATCTTTGAACATGTTTTTTTCCTTTAATTTCTAAAAGATCCATATCCATATACATATGTATATATGTCCAACTTTATAAAAGTTATGGCCCTCATCAAATTGAGATAGATCTCCTAACTATAACAAATCTAGCAAAATCATTAGCTGTTAGATAGGGGAAACAGTGTCCTGAAAGAATAAGAAGCAGAATGCTATTGCAAGATCAGGGGTTGAATCAGAGTTTAAAGATACAGTTCATATTAAGTGTAAATTCCTTTGGCAAAAAAGGACTGGCTAAATGAGCTCCAGTTTGAATATTCCCATCCTATGGATCTTATGTTAGAGTTTCAGACTCATCAAAAGAAACGGATTACAGTTACACATTGCATCATAAAACAAAGACAAAGACAAATATAAAGAAACTATACAACAATGTAAGCATAATGACAATAATACCTTGGCAACATGTTCCAAAGTAATAGCCTCTGGGATAATAGCAGTGCGCAGCTTAATCTGAACAAACCCATTGCTTCCTTTCAATGGAAAGCACTGCCCTGGTTCTCCAAAACTTGGCTTCAACATCTTGTTTGCATCCTGATGAACTCCATTTCGGCTTGTTTTCAGAAACCAGTTGATTCCCTTTCCAGCAAGAAACGGCTCTGAATGCCGAACAACCTTTCCCCCACCTGAAGAGAGAGCATAATCAACCCTGCCAAGCCCATCCGAGGCATGCTTCTCAATCTCATTCTTCACAATCTCTCTCGCATAGGCTCCTAGATCGCTTAAACTCACTGCATTCTCAGACTCGCCATTTTGACCCTTCTCTTTTAACATTTGCTCGTACATCTTTCCAAACTCTTCCTTTGTCAACAAATCCGCACTCTTCAATTCACTCAAGGACTTATCTAATCCCTCATTCTTTTCTTCCAATTTTTTCAATGAATTCTCCAATACCACAGTTTGATCCACAATTCTCTCATTAAATTCCTTCCTTAACCCACCAATTTCGTTTTCAATTTTCCTATCAACAACCTCTACCTGAACCTGAATCATCTTAGCCGTGGTCTTCAAAAAACTCTCAACCTCAGAAACCCTACCCTCGAATTCAGTTAATCCCGTATGTGTCCCAACGCTACTAACATCCCCAGATTTCATAGCCAATCTCTTGATAATCTGAGATAATCCAACCAAAACAAGCAAAAGTGCTAAATTCTTAGCAAAAATGCTAACCGCAGTCGACCACCGAGGTTTCTCGGCCTTGTTAACCGCTCCTTTCCGCGATCGTCGCAGCGGGCCGTTCGAATTTTGACCCACGACAACCCTTTTCGCTTGCAACGAGTCCTTTGACGGCTCCGCACGACCCGAATCGTGGCTCAGATCTCTTCTGTAACCGGCAGTACCAACGGCGGCGGCTTTGTCTTCCACAAGGTTAACCCCAGTAGCATTTGGATCAACAACCAAAGCTTCAATGTTCGATCTCTTATCGGCGACGAGGGAACGCCGGCGAGGCGTCGCCGCCGCTGGGTTGGCGGTGATAGAGACGGTAGATGCGGACATTACTGTTTTTGAATCAAATCAACCCCAAAGTTCGATTTTTAAACCCCCCAAAACAATATAGAGGATATTTAATTATATTACTCAGAGTCGCAGTCTTGTTGATCTGGTTTTGGGGTAAAAAGGGGGGATTTAACCGTCGCCGAAGATGTTTTTTGAGCGGTTCTTATGCTTCTGGGTTTCAAATGATTTTGAAATTATTCTGTTCATGTTCGATATTGGGGTTTCAATATCCTTTTATAATAACATGTCCACTTATCATCGGTCTAAGCAATTTGGTCTTAAATACATGAAAAGAAATCGTTCTATATTTTGAATTGTGTAATTTTTGTCCTAACTATAACAATAATGTTAAATTTAATGGATTTATATTTTTTTATTGAGTTTTAGTTCGATTCACATTAATATTTTTGTCAATCGAGACTGCACGTGGGTTTGAGTATACTTAAATACATTATTCTCTTATTTATGAATTGAAAAAAGATTATTATTAGTTTTAGTCATTGTATAAAAAAAATACATGTAAACTTATTATTTTCACATATTAATAATAAAAGAAAAAATCAGCTATAGCTTTAAGCATAATACAAGATTAATAACAAAATTTAACCAAACAAATTTAACTTATACCATTTGATCTACAGAAATTTTAAAATTCGAAAAATATAAAGACTAATATTAAAAGTATATTAACTAAATTTGATCAAATTAAAGTATAAAAACTAAATTCATAATTCATGAAAAGTATAAGGACTAATAACAAATTTAACCTAAATAATTTATTCTTCGAAAAAAAATATCAAATCATATTTGAATCACAACGATACCAAGTTAGAGGGAAGATCATTTTAGGGACAAATCGGAGGAGATGACATTAATTAATGCAATAGTAATCGAATATTGTAGCAAAAAAGTTCAAAATCAATGGGACGATAAGTATTTGACATTAATTAATAAAAAAAATGTTAAATTGTGATTTTATTATTAAAGTAATAGCATATATAACTTTTTATATTATTTTGATTTAATTTACGAATTATAAAAAATATATAATCTAGCATAAATCTTTCTTCAAGTTAAGTTTATATAAGTTTTATAATTAATGTTACAAATTGTTTGGACTATGAACTCAAATAAGATAAGGGCGATGTTAAATATGTAAATAGAAAAAGTTTTTTTGCACTATATCGTGGGGTATGATACAATTTAAGAGAATGGTGTTAAACATAAGTACCACAGCTATCTCGCAAACTCTTTAATTTAAGAAATTAAGGCTTTAAAATGTAATTAAGAAGACATTTGTTGTTCTAAAAAAATATTTTTCACATTAACAACAATACATTAATATAACATAAAAAAAAATAAGGTTGAATCGTACTAACATGTTACAAATTTCGTAACTTCAATCATAAGTGAAATTAAGTTGATTCATATATTGTAAAGTACATGGAAGATGGAGATCAATTGCAACTTTGCCTCCTCTACTTGAAAAAATGGACAAGTTAGTTATTGTACGTTTGATTAAAATGCAATTGATTATTTCTGTTAAAACTTTGATACATTTGTCTTGTTAAAAAATGGCGTGGCTAACAAAATAATCATACAATAATATGTGATGTGTCACACGTACCTCATAATGATGATAGGGACTCATTTTTAACAATAGAAATGAATGAAAATTTTAAAAGAATGATCAATTTACTCTCTAATCTAACGTATAGAAACTAATTTGTTAATTTTTTAATAAAAAGATCAACATACAATCTGAGATCAACATACAATCTGACTCTTAATATAACAACCTCCATTATATTTTTTATCAACATTTTAAGAAGAAACATGAGAAAATTGGGTTAACTTGAAAAAGACAGTATATTGTCCAATATATTTTTCCGGAAACACACATAGAAAAATAAATAAACTATATTTTGTAAAAAAAAAAAATTTACATCGATAAATAAGATTCTTATTTAAATTTTTTTTTAAAACCTTATCAACTACTCCATTGTCGTCCAGTGGTTAGGATATCTGGCTTTCACCCAGGAGACCCGGGTTCAATTCCCGGCAATGGAAAAGAAATATTTTTTCATAGGTGGCTGGGTTAACAGACCATAATAGCATTATTTTGAACCGGCTCTTCAGTAAATAGGCTTTTAAGTTTTGTTTCTTAAAATAATTTATTAAAAGTATAATGATTTATTTCATCCTTTAATTTTATAAAAAAATGTTTTAGTTTTTTATTCAATTTTTCGTTTTACGTGAATTATCATGTGAATATTATATCAATAATTAATTAGTTTTTAAAAAATTTAAAAAATATAGAAAAAGGTTTTTAAAAATTATCAAAATTATTTTTTTTTATTTTTTTAATTTTAAAAAATTATTTAATTGTTAACATGACATACACATAGATTACCTCTGCTAACTTTTTAATCTATTTTGAATAATCAAAACAAATAAAATTGAAACATTAAATAGAGAATTAAAATGATATTTTTTTTTTTAAATTGAAGAGTGAAATAACTTATTATACATTTATTAAATATCCCGATTTATATCTACTTTTCAATAACCCGATAAATTTTAAGGTAAAATAGAATAAAAATTATACTTTATATACCAATGCAAGATAAAAAAATTTGTTTCAAAATGAAAAAAACATATATAATTCGAGAGTTAAATCATGAATAAAGGCTAAATTTTATTTCTTGTGGTCTAATAACAATAACTATATTATATATACAAGAAAATGATGAGTGTTCATGTTTTTTTCTTCTTCTGTTTTTTTACATTATATGTTTTAGATTATATAAAAATTATCACATTTTAACTTCAATTTTCATCATTATATTATATTTAAATTTGAGATTTAATTTTATAAATTAATTTTTGGCATAATTTCATACCTTAATGTTTATAATGTTATTAATTAATTTAAATAATTTATTTTGATTAAAATGTTAATACGAATTTTAAGAATTGTTAACGTCGTTAAAATTTTCCGGTTGAATTTAAGATCATTATAATACCATTTTTTGCTAAATTTTTTTTAGAATTCCACGCGAACAAATTTAATAGAAAAACTTTAATTTTATAATTTAACTAAATAAAAAAAAAATTATAATCCCAACACAAAACATAAGTTAAAAACAAACTCGTTATAAATATATTGTACTTGTAAATTTAAAATAATCTATTGTCATTAAAAATTTACGTAATTTAAGTGTAAGAGTTAGGTGAGATAGTAATTGATTTATCATAGCACATCAAAATTATCTTTAATTACTTCGATGATCAAATTCAAGAATTATATTTTTTTGGTAAGGTATTTATTTTTATTGGATTCGACACTTACAATAAACAAATTATCGATCTACTTATTTATTGTAAGTCATATTGTTTGTATTGCTACTATAATCACTTTACATTTTATTAAAAAAATACTAACCAACTTCAGTAAAAATGAGTGTCATGAAAAGATGACGGAGAGGAAAATCAGAGCAGCAATTGAAAAACAAGTTTGGTGGTAGGCGATGGTGATGTAAGCAATACGGGATTGAGAAAAGTAAAACTATGAAAGTTGTTGTGATTGTAGAAATATAGTTAGAAAGAGAATTTTAGAGTGTTCAAGCTTGCCAAAAGATGAAAATGTCTCAAATGAGACGTTCAAACATATATTTATAGTGTAGGACACTTTATTCGAGTTAAGCCGATAAACCAAGCAAAAGATTTTACATTTAGGTACTAAGTTCATTAACTTCATGAAACTTTATAAATAATCCCAAACACTAAATGTGAAGTTTTTTAAAATCTTTTGGAGTAATTTGAATAACCTCTAAGCTTCCTTTAAAGTTTGGTTGCAATTGGAGGTTGTTTGCGGCTTGTTCGGGCCAACTTTGAGCAAAAATAGGATAAAATAGGACACTTATATCGGTACTCATTATTCTAAGTATCAATACAACTCTCTTGACACTGTTCATTTTTGCTCTTTGGAATACTTGTATCGGTACAAGCTCATCTGATATTGATCAATGGTGCAAGGGACTTAAAATCAAGGCTAAAACACCTCAAATTCATATATAAACAACCTTTAACTAGTCTCTATCATTCTTAACCATCTTTAATTGTCAAAATACCTCAAAATGTCATTCAAAGGTCACATGTTCACCCCTTAGCAATTATCCACAATGTAATTGAACATATCTACTTGAATTCAATATTACAATTCATTTAAAACACTATCTTTCAATTTCGACACTTGTGTATATGCCACATTAATTTCATAATTTATCTTTACAATTCATAATTCATATCTTGCCAATGATGAATTGTGATTCATCTAGCTTAATCGAACTTTTTTTTCTCAAGCACTATTTGCATTAGACCTGATCATGGGTCGGACCATCCGATCCAACTCGAAGGTCCACCTCAAAAATAAAATGGTTTGGACAAAAATATAGGCTCGAAAAATGGATTTGAACAAAAAAAAAAGACCTATTTTCTAAATGGGCCTAGCCTAGAGTAAGAGTTTTTTGGCCTGAGCCCGACCCGAATAAATTACCCATTTTAATAAAAAATTATATTATTGTTTTGGTGCTGATTTTTTTTGCTGTTTTGGTTGTTATTTTTTGTTGTTTTGGTGTTGTGTTTTTACTGTTTTAGTGATTTTTTTATTGTTTTGGTTGCTGTTTTGGTGCTGTTTTTATTGTTATTTTTGTTACTGTTTTGGTTGTTATTTTAGTTGTTTGGATGTTATTTTTATGCGTTTTTATTATTGTTTCGCTATTTTTTTAATATTATTTGAATATTTTAGAACTTATGTTTTATTGTTAATTTTTCTACTACTTTATTGGTAACTATCTTAATATAAAGAATTTTTAATGTATTTTTAATTTATTTATTTTCAATGTTTGTTTTAAAGTTTTTAAGCATATTTGATATATTATATATTTTTTAAATTTGTTGTACATAATAAAATAATCTAAAAAAAATAATATGGGCTGGGTCGAGCCGAGTCGGGTCGGGCTCAGGCTTGACTTCTATAATTCGAGTTGGGTTTGGACAAAATTTTAGGTCCATTTTTGGGCCGAGCCGAGCCTGAGTCTAACAGTTGGACCTAAAAATTTATTAAAGCCCGACCCGATCCGATCCGACCCACGATTAGCTCTAATTTACATACTACGTTTTAAAAACAACGCGTTAAGTTTAAGAGAAATTTAATAAGTACTCATATGAATCATAACTTTAATCAAGCATTATAAATTTAATTAATGTACTATAATATGCCAATTTATATATTGATATAATGCATTTAGATAATAATACTCTCACTACTTATTCACCTTACGATTTATCTTTCTTTAACACTTATTTAATTAATCACATGTCTCTCTTTCTCAATATTTTTTAATCACTTACCATTCATTTTTCTCTTGAGTTGATAACCCATGATTGACTCAATTGAACAAAAGTATAAGTTAAAATAAAACTGAAGTGCACTAAAGTGCATAATCACTAAAATACTCCGAATTATAACTTCACTTTTCTGCATTGAAATATAAAATCACTCAAAGTGCAACTCAAACTTTCACAAATTTCATCACAAGAAATTTGCATAATCAATTAACTACCAATAATAACCAACGAGATCATGCACAGAGTCAAACATTTGTATAGATAAAATTTATATCTCAAACACTAAAGTTTGACACAATGCAAATACTAAATTTTTTTACATAACATCATTGCAAATATACATAAATTTTTTTGAACAATCTCATTATGGGTTCCAAATATAATTGTTTTTTTACACAATATCTAGAATTATCCATAATACCTCCCAACCATAAATAAAAAGGTAATACACTTTATTACACTCAAACCCACATTCTCCTATATTGAAAATAGTTCTTAATCTATAAATTTACTTCCACAATAACTTTTATGTTTTATTTTTAATAAACAATAACTTTTATAAATTTATACTAAAAACAAGTTAATCATAATATAAATTATATATAATAAAACAAATCATAATCAATGTAATGAAATCGTGATTCAATTGAATTTAATTTCTCAGAAGTTTATATTTATATACAGTTCTAGTCCTACAATTTTAAAATCTTAAAATTAAATTAAACTTCTTATTTTAATAGATATCCACTTTATAATAATTATTGAATTTGTTTTAAAAGAATAAATTTAATATGAAAGTTTTTATTGAAAATGAAAAAATATATTTTATTTTATTTTTGAGGATATTTATTTTATAAGATGTGAAATTAAAAGGTGAATTTGCCCAAAGAACCCGCAAACGACCAAGTAACGGACACGAAAGCACAACACATCTAAGCATCTAAAAATTCGCCACGTGCCAGTTTTTCCACGTGGCTTCTTCTGATAGGACATTTTACACTCTCCACGTCAAACACACTCTCTAGTCGGCTCACGGTATAAATAACCAGAACTCGATCTGTAGCAGCCCCTCCCTGATTCACTGCGTCAAGAACCTTCCTCTCTTCTCTGAAGTCTTCTCTCAAATTACTTTTAAGAAAAATATATTTGTAAGCAATACTTTTGAGGAAGAATATGCTATTCCGATTAGGGATATTCTTATCCCTGCTGTCGTTATTCCTAGTTAGGTCGGAATCGGCTGTTTCAAGTATAGATCTAGGTTCAGAATGGCTAAAAGTGGCCGTCGTGAATCTGAAACCTGGCCAAAGTCCGATTACCATAGCCATCAACGAGATGTCCAAGCGGAAATCCCCAGCCTTGGTCGCATTCCAATCGGAGATTCGCTTGCTTGGTGAAGAAGCCGCCGGGATCGTTGCTCGTTATCCCGACAAAGTGTTCTCCAATCTTCGAGACATGATTGGGAAGCCCTATCAAGACGTCAAGCGCTCCGCCGATTCAATGTACCTTCCGTTTGATGTAGTTGAAGATTCTAGAGGCGCCGCCAAGATTCGAGTTTCGAGCGATGTTAGTTACTCCGTTGAGGAGTTGTTGGGGATGATTTTGAAGTACGCGTCGAATTTGGCGGAGTTTCATTCTAAAGTGACGGTTAAAGATGCGGTGATTTCGGTGCCGCCGTATTTCGGACAGGCGGAGAGGAAAGGGTTGTTGAAGGCGGCGGAAATTGCCGGAATAAACGTCATTTCGCTGATAAACGAGCATTCGGGGGCGGCATTACAGTATGGGATCGATAAAGATTTCTCGAATGAGTCGAGACATGTGATTTTGTATGATATGGGTTCGAGTAGTACTTATGCAGCTCTTGTTTATTATTCTGCTTATAATGCTAAGGAGTTTGGGAAAACTGTTTCTGTCAACCAATTTCAGGTAAAAAGCAAAAAAACTTTACAATTTTAAAACGTATTTGGAACTTACTTTTGCTATTGTCTTTAAACTGTTAAGCATCCAACTTGAAATCTCTTAGTGTTAGTGTTGATGATATGTTAATGAGTTATAGGGTTTGTAATGAATGCAATTGTTAGGAATTGAAATCTGATTGTTGATAATCTGTAATTCAGTGAATTAGTTTGATCATTGATTCTTTATTCTGTTAATCAATAGAGGATAATTGGTAAACTGTACTTAAATCAATGAATTAGATAAGATCATTAGTTTTATTCTTTTAATCAATAGAGGGTGATTGATAATCTGTAATCAAATCAGTGAATTAGATTGATCATTGATTTCTTTTTTCTGCTAACAATTCTATGATTTGAAATACCAAGATGCTAAAAGCTTAGGTTGCTCTTAAAAGCTTCACTGTTTCTAACGGATCCAGTAGTCTATTCTTTTATTTGGCATTAGGAACGAATCTTTATTCCTTTATAAGGCTTTTCATTGACTGCATCAATACCTTCCATGCTGCGAAGAATGAGTCTGATTAAGCTTAAACTTACTGAAAGTTGGTAAAAAATTTAATAGTGCTGTAATTTCATCACTGTAATCCATATTTTCTTTCTTGCTGACTTATATTTCCACTTAACAAGAACCTTTTAACAACCCTCCACTTTTTAAAATGCTTTTCTACTGATAGTTGTTCCTAAAGGAGGACTGCTCCTGCATCTGCTTTCTTCCTAGGACAATATCGAATGGCTTTGGATTTACTCTTCTAATAACCAGCTGTTGCCTATTATTCGGCTCTGGTCTCACAGTTAAATGTCTCATCATACCATATCTGGATATTGTCTCCATGTTCATTGACATTTAACATCTTTTTCAGGTGAAGGATGTTAGATGGGACTCAGAACTAGGAGGACAGAACATGGAATTACGGCTGGTGGAGTATTTTGCAGACGAGTTCAATAAACAAGTTGGAAATGGGGTCGATGTGAGGAAGAATCCCAAGGCAATGGCTAAGTTGAAAAAACAGGTTAAGCGTACAAAAGAAATTTTAAGTGCAAATACAGCAGCTCCAATATCTGTCGAATCCCTCTTCGATGATCGGGATTTCAGGTATGTAGCCTTTAAATAATCTTATCTAATTCTAGGTACATTTATGTATAGATTTGTATATTTCTTGCTCATGAAAGAGAAGCTTGAGGTTGAATATGAATTTGTTTTATATTCTTCTTAGCATGAAAACTTATGATTTAAGCCAAGGTTTGAGATGTTTAACTGTTTCTCTAAAACTGTTGACTAGTCTTAGCTACTTGAGTACTTCTGGGATCAACGTTTGCTTCTTCTGGTTTTCTGTTTTCTCTTCTAACTTTTTTCATATTTTTATCTTATTAATGCCAGGATATCATTTAAGAATCTGTGGACAATTTATAGATATTGCTCTCTTTGACCTTCCCCTTTAGGGCCTTAAATAATTTCTTTAGGAAATATCATAGTTTCTGTGAGTTTGCAAAAATGATAAAAAAAATATATTAATTGTTCTTTACCCATTCATTCTCAGCCTGTACTTAGAAGTTATAAATTGTTTTGCTTTTTCTTATCAAATAAAGGTAGTGGACAGCTAGGTGTCAATTGTTATGGGAACTTCGTAATTTGAATATTAAATAAAATAGGGAAAATTGAATGAAGAAAAAAATTCTAAGCTAGAAAGGCTGCCTAGGCGTCATGCAATGATTTCATCACACAATCACAGAGGAAATAAGTTTGAACATTATCTGGAATTTGTGGTAATCTTTGGGTGCTATGCTTGTGCTTGTCTGAATTTTCTTTTTTGTTCTTTCTTCCCTTCAGGAGCACCATAACTCGTGAGAAGTTTGAAGAGCTCTGTGCAGATCTTTGGGATAAATCTCATGTACCTGTAAAAGAAGTGCTTAAGCATTCTGGTCTTCAAGCTGATGATATATATGCTGTGGAGCTGATTGGAGGTGCTACTAGAGTTCCAAAGTTGCAGGTTTGTTCTACATTTCCCCTATTGCATATGTGCAGAAACAGATCTTTTTTAAAGAAAGAAAGAAAGAAAGAAAGAAGGTTTACTTGTATTATGTAGAATTACCTAGTTGCATTTTTGTCGAAGGTTCACATTTTTATACATGAGGAGGTGTGGTATAAAATCTTATTCTGTTTCCGTTTTCCTTAACAGGCTAAGCTCCAGGAATATTTTGGAAGGAAAGATCTAGACAAACATCTCGATGCTGATGAAGCAATCGTTCTTGGTTCTGCACTACATGCTGCAAATTTAAGTGATGGAATTAAGTTGAATCGTAAGCTGGGGATGGTTGATGGTTCCTCCTATGGTTTTGTTGTTGAATTAGATGGGGCTGATCTCTCAAAAGATGAGGTGACCAGGCTTTTACTTGTTCCAAGGATGAAAAAACTTCCCAGCAAGGTAAAACAATGTGCTGTTTGAACCCTTGTAGAGGTAGGGTTTAAAAGGAGTATTCTTAGTAGTTTTACTAACGGTAATGCCTGATATTTCATTTACAGATTTTCAAGTCCATTAATCACAGCAAAGATTTTGAAGTATCACTTGCCTACGACCGTGAAGATCTTTTACCTCCAGGGATTACCTCTCCTGTATTTGCTCACTATGTGGTGTCTGGTTTAACAGATACAGCCGAGAAGTAAGGATCTATGCAGATCTTTGTCACATTTCAATAATTCAGTGTTAATAGTTTGGTTTAGTTTCTTATAAAGGGGAGTTTGAGACCGTATAAAAGAGATCTGGTATTATAACCTTTGAAACAAATGAAATGAGACCTCATACTTTTTGGTTGGGAGGGTGAGGGTCAAATGTGAACTTATCAGTTATGGTGACATTATAAATTAATTCATAGAAAAAACCTACTTGGTGCTTTAGTATAATTTTATTTTACTACTTCTGCAAGAAATAATTGAAGGTCTTTTGTTATCTGCCTTATGCAGGTACTCATCAAGGAATTTGTCTGCTCCCATCAAAACAAACTTGCATTTCTCTCTTAGTAGAAGTGGAATTCTTTCTTTGGATCAAGCAGATGCTGTTATCCAAATAACAGAATGGATAGAAGTTCCTAAAAAGAATTTGACTGTAGAGAACACAACCAGTGCTTCTCCCAATGCTTCTGTTGACAATGGTACCAACAGCACTTCTGAAGAAAGTAACAATAACGCGGAGTCAGATGGCGGAGTTAGTAATGGGTCTAACAGTACTATTGAAGAACCAAGTACAACAGATCTTGGTACAGAAAGAAAACTAAAGAAGCGGACCTTCAAAATTCCACTGAAGGTGCACACAATGTTGGAACATTTAATTACATGCAATTATTTGCCTTGCTTTTGCTAGAATATATTTTTTGTATTAGCTCATTATTGTTGCATTTTTATCTTATCCCTCTTCCCATTTTCTTTTCACTGCAGATACTGGAGAAAACAACGGGACCTGGAATGCCTCTTTCAAAAGAATCTTTGGCTGAAGCTAAACTTAGATTGGAAGCATTGGACAAGAAGGATGCAGAGCGGAGAAGAACAGCAGAGTTAAAAAATAACCTTGAAGAATATATATATGCTACGAAAGAGAAGGTGTGGTTTTTGTTTTTCTATTAAATTTTATTTAGCTCTTATAATTGCTTTCTGTTATGATGGATGTTTTTTGAGTTATGTCTCACCCTTTTTTCAAATTTTCAGCATACGGAAATTGTTTTAGTTTCTGCACTTTATTTAATTTTTCACTGTGTGGTCGATTATACGAGTGTTTAATTTGTCTGCGTTGTTCAATCTTTCTTTTAGAGAACAAAAGCAGTTTTAGTAATATGTTTTGTATTATTTTCAGCTTGAAACATCTGAAGACTTTGAAAAAGTATCTTCAAACGATGAACGCCAATCTGTTATCAAAAAGCTTGATGAGGTGAGTCCCATCTTTTCAGAGATTGTTTTAGTAAGTTTCACTCAGATTAAAAACTTAGCATAGAGCATTTTTTTTCAGGTTCAAGAATGGTTGTATACTGATGGTGAAGATGTGAGTGCCTCGGAGTTCCAAGATCGTCTAAATTCATTAAAAGTGACAGCTGATCCAATATTTTTCCGGTATCCTCTTTTTTCTTGGGATTATTTTTTTCTTTTTTAAATGTGACAATATAATCTGAACAATTATCCATTAAAAGTTCTTAATGGTGGACTGAAACATTTTCTATGACTAACTAATGTGTAGATTTAAGGAGTTGACTGCACGGCCAGAAGCAGTAGAAGTTGCTCGACAATATCTCTCTGACTTGAAACAGGTACACACCAGATTGTTTATCTGTGACATGCTTTCTACTAAATGTTACCTATAAGGTTTTATGTAGTTGTTATGCCTTAATAAATCAGAATTCAGATCCATCGACCAAAAGATACCATCATCTCTGAGACAAAAGGATTTAGTTAACTGATATACGGATATTCATTTTTGTGGGTATCTGTGTAGACTATTCGTGGGTGGGAGACAGAAAAACCTTGGCTGCCGAAAGACAGAATAGAAGAGGTATTTGTTCACTTTTGAAATTCTCTTTGTGGTATTTTCTAGATTAGGTATCTGCTTAAGCTGTGGCAGAAACTTATGAACATTTTGCTTCAGTTGTTGACCAGTATGGACAAGTTGAAGACTTGGTTGGATGAGAAGGAGGCAGAGCAAAAGAAGTAAGTTATTGCTCTTAGTATTATGTTTGAAGTCATTCATATAGCACAGTAAGATGTTGGATCTTTAGAAATATATATATTTTTATGTGCATACACTGACCTCTCTCTAAAGTATTATATAGATCATCTGCATAGGTGAAAGAAAAAATAGGAAAAGGTACCTTTTATGGCAAAAGAAAACTAAGTAAAAGAGACACAGACATCATAATAACTTCTATTATTTTTGAATTATTAAGGTCATTAAAGTTAGGTTTTTTTTTTTCATTTTTGAATTTAATGAAGAGACAAGGATTTTTGGGTCAGACGAATAAGAATTTTCCCCATGATTTGGCCTGCAGGAGCCATATTTTGCTCCTCCCATTGTAAGATCAGTGTCAAGGAGGGACCTGTTTAGCCCATTTATGATAAAATGGTTACGATGAGTGATGACCCTGACCAGTTATGATTCGTTTTGTTATGTGCTCGCCCTTGTGGACCCTTAGTCTGTATTTCTCTGATTTTATTTTTCTTGAAGCACCCATGTCCAATCCATGTCTCGTTGTAGGTATAGGATATGAGGATATGATCCTTCATCAACCTTCCAAAATTATGGAAATCTTGAAAAATAATTGATGACACCATAGTCCCCCTATAACCTACTCATATCAGAGTCCAAGTAACATAGCCCTTAATGACGCCATACCTTTTCTTATCTTCTTTCTCCCCTGTAGATTATTTTGTTTGAGTTCTTATAGTTTTCTGCAACTGGTTTCTTTTATGCTAATTCAAATCATTACTGGTAAACAATTTTTGCGGCCTTTTTATTATTGAATATTAGCTTTTCTTGATCTGAAACTTAATGTTCATGTTATTTTAGTCACATGCTCTGAGCAAAACATATATATTATTTTAGTCACATGCTCTGAGCAAAACATATATATTTCTTGTCATGGTTCTCTTTTAATCTTGCTTTTGAACCTTTTCTTACATGTTCAATTTGACAACTATCGTGTCAACCTTCTGTGTAGGACGTCCGGATACAGCACACCTGTTTTCACATCTGAAGAATTATACGAGAAGGTGTTCAATTTGCAAGACAAGGTATGGCTGCCTGTTCTAGTTGATCAATACCAGAAATAACGATACTTTTACTTGCTTTGACTTAGTAGTTTGCTTAAATGCGCCTAACTTGTGTTTAATATATTGCTATTGGTTTAGGCTGCAAGCATTAAGAGAATTCCCAAGCCGAAACCTAAAGTCGAGAAGCCTGTAAAGAATGAAACCGAGACCAAATCAGAGAACACAACCAGTTCTGAGAAGGATACTTCTCAAAATGACAAACCCACCGGGGACTCAGATAACTCAACCAATGAAAAAGTAAATGGAGGATCAGAGCCCCACGATGAGTTATGATCCGTTTTTAACACAACAAAGCAGACTCTTTTTAGCTAAATTATCAGCCTTTCAGTATCTAGAGATTGAGGGTAGCGTCCAAGTGGTTGAAAGGCAGTTTTGCTGATGGATTTTCGGTTCCCTCCATCGGCAACGGTGATAGGCAAAGGAGCATTTCTTGGCAGTCTATCTAAATGATGTTAGGGAATTTTGTTATAGACCACGACAATTTTATAAAAAAAGAATCTTCGATAGATAGATAAATAGATTGATAGAAGAATGTGATGCCTGAGGCATAAGGAACCAATCTTCTTTGGAATTAAGTTAAATGTTGTTATGCATCTTTATGGAGTTAATTGACACTCCACACTCCCCTTTTTGATATTACATATATTGTTATGTTGGACTATATTGCTGACACATTGATCGTATGAATGAACTTAAATTTAAGGTATACACAATATTTTAAATGATTAAAAAATTTAATATATTTTATTTATCGATTGAAACTTAACTCAATTGGTATTATTATTATTGTCAGTGTAAAAAGACATGAAGAATATATAATGAAATTAACGTTCAAAAAGAAATATATTCTATATATTTTTTTAAAATTTTAATTTTTGTACTTATTTCCATAACCTTTTTTGTGTAAATTAGGAATATAGTAATTTTACTTTTATTTTTAAAATTTTAATTATTGTATTTTTTAAGTTCTAAAATATAAATTTAATTATTAATATTATTATTATTTTAAAAAAAAATTATGGTGTAACATTTTAAAACAGAAAAAATTATATTTTTAATGATGTTGTAATGTGTTTGAATTTGATAAAAAAAATTAATTGTGTCAATCATTTAACTTATATATTTAATGTAAAAAATAGATAAATTAAATTTTAAAATAAATAAAAATACAAAAATTTAAAGTATATTTTAATAATTGTAATTATAATTTATATGGTAATATCTGACTTTCTCTTTCATTATGTGCATAAACGTCTATCATACATTATATTAAATTTCTATATTATACTTGTCAAACATACGTTTATATCTACAATAAATAAAATTTTTTATATAAAAAAAATAGAGATATAGAGTTGTTGAATCGAATCCATTAAAACCTTAAAAATAAGTTTAATAAACAAAAAAAAAAAAAAAAAAAACTCAATTTCTTTATGGGAAAGAAAGGAAGAACGTAGAACACATCTTCACCTATAAAATGTTGCACTGCAACTCAATAAATGCAAAGCTGGAATAAATTGGAAAACCCTCGCCCTAGCCCTAGGGTTTAATGGTAGTGTGTGTATAGCGTGATAATTGAATTTAATAACTAAAATTAAATCTTCAATTAAACCCTGTTACTCACTTCTTTTTCCCGGTTCTGTATGTTGGTCCCATGCCATCAATCAAGAAATTCAAAATTTCAAAAGCTTGGAAAATCCTAAATTTAAGATAGGAAAATGAAAACATACTTTTAAATCTCCATAATTTCACCCAAATCTTGACTTTTCCTTTCGTTTGGAGGGTTAGATATATTTTTATATTCAAAATTCAGTCATTCTATTTTTAATTTTAAAAAAGTAAATTACGTTATGAAATGTAAATCTCAGTAATTTTTTAATTAAATTCATGTATATTATAATTTTATTTTTTAGTAAACTATATAAGTAATTACTTATTTATTACTAAATTTATTTTTTATCACTGGTCGTTAGGTAATTAATAATGACAGCTTTTAAAATTGATATAATATCAATTTTAACCCTTAATCTCTTTTAGAATTTTGCTTTTGATTGAAAAAAAAAAAAAAAAAAACACTCCAAAATCCAAGACAATATCTTTTCCCATTATTTTAAAATTATCCTTTTTTCATTATTTTAAAATTAATTCTCAATATCACAAAAAAAAAAAAATTTGTGAAAAAAAAATATTAAACTACACAATGTGTAAATGTTGAGAATTATTTTTTTTAGAATCAAGAGTAAATTGACATAATTTATGAATATTAAAAGTTAAAATTGCTATTATGTTAATTTTAAAAGTTGTCTCTGACCAAAAAAAGATAAAATTAAATAGTTGAGTGACCATTTCATTGTTTTTTATAGTTAAGTGACCAAAAAAAAAATACTAATAGCTGCATAATCATTTTGTAACATTTCATGATAAAAAAAAAAAAAGAATTTTATTAATAGTAGTTTACTCCCTTTTTATTACCTAATTTATTTCAAAATTTCTTCTAGTAAATTTAATATATGAATTTTAATGATATTAATAATTGATTTTAAAATATGAAATCTAAAAGAAATTGAAAATAAGGTGAAAATTTAAATTCTAAATATAGTAAAGATTTTTTTGAATAATTTCATTAGAAGTTCTGATCGTATATGTTTTTTTTGACATAATGTCTAGACCCAACCCATAAATAAGATAATGTGTTTCAGTGCATTCGAACTCACATATTCTTGCATTGGCAATAATATTTTTTAAAAAAAATCTGAAATTTTAAAAATAAAAACAATTAGAAAAATCACCTACTAATAATAAATAATTATTTCTAAAAGAGAAATAATGGTATGAATTGTGATTCCATATTATCTCTATTTCTTTTCAATAAAAAAATGATTAATCAAATTTTTTCTCTTGATTTTCAGTTTTTTCCTCTTGAAAAAAAAAAATCAAGTCCAATTAAAAATACTAAAAATAAGAAGAAAAAAATCTGATTTATTGTCTCCTATTAAAAAATGATAAAATAACATAAAATCACAATTTCATATAATCTTTTTTCATTTATAAAAATAATCATTCGTTGAAAAAACTACTATTTCATTTTTAAAATTTTACAGGACATAATGCCATTTAACATGTAAAAATACTTAGTATATATATATTTCATTTTCACCCACATGGGTAGGTATATTTATTTATTTATTTATTCTGAAGGAGAACGATAAAAATATGTTATATATATTCTTAGAACAAAGCTTTTAAGCACCCCAAATCCCATCGATCTACACCTCAAAGTCGGTCCACTGTTCTTCGCTTTCTTGCTTTTCTTCTTCATCTTCAGGTAAACATCAATTCCATTTTGTGTTAATATTTTATGATAAAAAATATAATAATTGCTTCCTTTTTCAAGATAGAACCCTAGATCTCTATGTCTTCACACTTTCTGTTTATTTATTATTTTTGGCATAAAAAAGGTCAAGAATCGTGAAAAATGAAATGGGTATTTTTCTTGTTTTTAAGAAATACTCTATTTTAAAGATTTGATTTCTTTTTTTTTTTCTGTAATATTTTTTTTCCACATAGGACATTGATTCAGTGCAGCTGAAGTGGGTATTTCCTGGTTTTGAAGGAAAGAAAAAGGGGAAATTTTCTTGGTTCACATAAGAGTTTGGTTTAGTGCTTAAACAAGTCAAGAATGGTGAAAAATGAAGTGGGTATTTCCTGGTTTTGAAGAGAATAGGGGAAATTTGTGGTTCAAAGGGCTTATCTTTCTGTAATTTTTGTGGTTTAGTGCATAAACAAGTGAAGAACTGAAGTGGGTTTTTACTGGTTTTGAAGAGAAAAAAAGGGGGGAGAATTTTGGGTTCAAACTTTCAAAGTGCTCATCTTTGTGTGATTTTGGTTCGCATAGGAGCTTTGTTTAGTGCATAAACAAGTCAAGATGGAGGACACTTATATGGGTTTTTCATGGTTTTGAAGAAAAAGGTTCTAAGGACTAATACTTCTGTAATTTTGGTTCACATTGGGGCTTTAGGGTTAGTGCATAAATTTTGTGGTTGAAAGACTTGATTTTTGTTTGAATGGAAGGAGTGATGGGTGGAAATGCTGTTCATCCGAATTCAATCAATAAATCTGAGGTTTTGGATGTAAAACCAGTTCGTACCTTGGTTCCTATATTCCCGGAGCCGTCCGAGGGTCCTCCGTTCGTTTGCATACCTCCTAACGGCCCTTTCCCGTCTGGGTTTTCCCCATTTTTTCCATTTAGTGGATCAAACCCAAATCCTAACCCTAACCAAAATGATATCAATCCAACTCCTGCCCCGGTTCGGCCATTTACAGCTGAAACTTCCAATGGCCAAAATGTGTCACCAATGGGTACACATGTTAATCAAGGACAAAAACCGGCTCCTTCGTATCCTGTCAAGAAAAGGGGCAGGGGAAGACCGAGGACTCGGTTTCCTTAGTAACCACAACCAGTTAGTTTCAATCCTGGAATTAGTTCGTCTGAACAATAAAGATGTTAACATGGAATAAGTAGAAAAATGTGCTTTTGAGGTTTGATGCTAGCAGTAGCAAAGCTTAGCCAAATGGAAGAGGCGAACGAGTCGAATTCCGGCATTGTTTAACATGCAGAGTTGAAAGCTGGCAACACGAGGATCCGGCTGTTTGATGTTGGAACCGGTGACAATCGTTATCTTCCAAATGTAGTTGTGCTTGGTGAGGTTATATTCTCTCGGTTTAGTAAGGGTGTGATTTAGAGGGGATAACTAGTAGCTTTATGCATTTGTAGTTGAAGAGCAAGTAGATTTTCATGTATTTAGAGAGTCGTCGGATTACTGTATCCTTTCATCGGAGACGTGTGGGATCTTTGCTTATCTTTGTGTAATCATGCAACTCTCTATGTGTAATCCTATGTTAAATGTTAGTAGCTTTGTATTAGGGAGTGAGTGTCGAATATTTGATGTGTTGGATATGAAAATGTTTCGTTCATCGTGCTATGTGAATTGTATTCTTATATTCATGTTTGAATATGAATCGTTTACGACCGCCGGATACGACTAGATGAGATAAAAATGAGAGAATCTGACTAGCAGTATCAAAATACATGGTATTTTAAATTTGCCAGTTTAAACTATTTGGCATTCAAGTTTTTGTTCCCATACTTTTAAGTTATTGATTTATTTATTTTATTGTATTTAATATATATATATATATATATATATATATTCAAACATGGATGTGGGGTTGAAACCAATGGGTCAGGTTATTTGGCTTGAAGGTTTGCTTGAAAAGTGGGAGTATACGAGTAAAAATTTAAGTCTATTTTTTGTGTCGAGCTAAATCCGAGTTTAGAATTTTGTTAGGGATTGACTTAAATTTGGTCTTGCTCAACCCATAGAGGACTTTAGTTTGAAATAAGAAATAAAAAAAAATGCCAAAATATCAAACGATTGAATTAAATTTGTTATTTTTATAAATTTTTATCAAATTATGAATTGATGATTGATTTGATAAATTTTCGGAAATATTGACTATGAAAGCAGCTTGGATAATATATAATCATTTGATAATAATAGGTATAGAAATTACCCATTGACTGATTTTCTATCATTGTCTATTTCTATTATTATATATAGCTTTTGTGGTTGTTTTATTTTTCTAAGACAGTTAATGGTCATCAAGCTGTTGATTATTTATATAAAAATTATTTTTAGGATAAAATAAATTATTAATAAGTTTAAATTTTAGTCATTCAATTTTAAAAAATTATACAATAATCATTGAATTATTTTAAAGTTTTCATTTAAGTCACTTAACTACCATGACTTCTTTATTCGCACCACAAAAGCTTTACTTACCTTTCTTTTTCATTGTTTAATTTTTTTCATGAAATAATTTTAAACGTCACGGATCATTTAATCAAAATCCAAACAACATAAAATAGAATCACTTTTAAAATAAAATCTATCTTATTTTGATCACTTTAATTTTTTTTTTTAATTTAATCACTTTAATTAAAATAGTTACGGTGAAATAATCATTGCGGTTAAATTTTCTGTTTTCTTCTAATGATTTGTTGACATGACAAATTTTTTAATTTTTATTTTATAACTTTCGAAAGTCCACTAGAGTTAAAATTGCAAGTTATTTTTCCTCCATCATCGTCATCAACCTCTGTCGACAAGCGACTTTTGCCAAAAACATTGAGAAGAGCAGCCTCGATAATAATGGGTCCATTCACTGATTTTCTATCATTTTTGTCTTTGTTCTATTTTTCTTAAAAAAAATTGTTGGCAGTTAATAGATAAAATATTAAAAAAAAAAAATAGTCAAATTAAGATTAAACTTTTGATTATTCATATAAAATATCATTTTTTAAATAGTCCAATAAAAGTTGAAAGAGTAAATATGCTTATATGAAAATTTCAAAAGATTTAATCCATTTGACTATTAAAAAAATTCAAAAATATATTTTTATAAATAAATTTAAATGAAAAATATTAAGTTTATTATTAAATTTTCAATTCAAGTGAGGGTAAGATAAATGTCACAATAAAAAGAACAAATTTTGAAAAAGTTTATCCTATTATGCTTTGTAAAATTGGACCAATAATCCAACCGATCAAATTATTAATTTTTGATTTGATCAATTCGACCAATACATTTGATTTGGTTAAATAAATGATTAAAAATTCATAAAAATAATATATAATAACAAATTTGATTCAATCCCATAGTAAAATGAACTTGAAAAATAATAAAATAAATAAATAAATATATCATTATTTATAATAATAATAACTTATTTATTTAAAATATTTAAGTTTTGAAATAGTGCAAAAATCCATTTCAAATTTTCCAAAAAAATACCTATCTACTTTATAAGTGTTATAAAACATTCAAAACCATATTTATAAATCCAATATTAACCATACTTAAAATTATTTTTCTATAACTCTTAGATTAATAAGAAAAGTAAAAGAATGTAGGCTTTATGTTTTGAAAAACTAATTATTTTAAAATTTGTTAAAAAATTTGTTTGATCTTTACTTATTAAAAATTTTCATTTTTTTTTATTTAAAAAAAAAATATAGATACTACCATAAACGACACAACAATGATTAATTCTCTCCTCACAAGTGTTTTTAAAATAATAAACGATTTATCACGAAATTTAACCTAAACGAAAATCAAACCATCTACGACATTCATATTTCTTTATTTAATGATAAATTTATCCAAAACATTACAACTTTACATTGTATTTATTGTATATCATAAAGTTTGATATTTTTCTCGTCTGTTTTTTAACTATTTGATCTGAGTTTTTAGGTATATTTTTGAACAATTTCTGGATTCATTTCCGTTTTAAATTGAGAAAGAAAAATATATTCTCTAATTTTGAAAAATAAATTAAACGTCTTATGGATGATCGTGTGTGTTTGAATTATGGGTTCCGCAACCCGAGCTGAAAAGGAGGGAAGTCGATTCCAGGTCCATTTACGTTGGTAATGTGAGGTATGATTTGTACTGTGCTGGAAGCGGAATTGTGGGGTCTCTCCATTGCTTGGGAGAAGTGATTCAAGAAGGTAGTGGTGGAATGTGACAGTTCCCAAGCTGTCCAGCTGTTGAATGATGGCCCAGGCTGCTTCTGATAGCTTGGCATTGGTTAGAAATACACTACAACTGTGCGGACGAGGTTGGGATATTTGCATTGTCCATCTCCTACGGAGTGCGAATCAAGTGGCTGGCAAAACAGGGGTTTCGAACTGCAAATTTTTGTTTCCCCTCCTGCTGGTGCTTGGAATTTGCTTTGTCAGGATGTTCTCTATAATTTTTGGATGTCCTTCTTTATTCAAATAAAATTGTGATCATGCTTTTTTAGTTTGGCCAAAGGATGTAGGAGTAGTTCTACCAGTTTGATCCCTTCAACCCAATTTGGTTTTGTGCTTGTGTATATTGTGTGGCTTGAAAATGCTCTGTTTTGTGCATGTGCATGAACAATTAACTCTTAGTTGTTACAGATGGCGAGTGCCGAGTTCAATGTGAGTCAAACTAATTTGACCCATATGTAGTTAACAACTTATTCAGGGGAAACATTAATTTAGTTCGTCATATGCTTTGTTTAGGTAACTTATAGACTGTTTAGGTGTACAATTAATAAATGATCTCAATGTTTTGTAGATCTCTCTTTGTATTTCTTTATATGTCTTTGTAACATCAGGTAGACTATGCATGTACACCTGAGGAAGTTCAGCTGCAATTCCACTCCTGTGACAGAGTATCCATTTTGACAGACAAGTTTGGTCAACCTAAAGGATTTGCCTATGTTGAATTTGTTGAAGTTGATGCTGTTAAATGAACCAGAATTGCATGGTCATCAGTTGAAGGTTTGTAACTTGATCTGCATGTGGATTATTACTTCATTAACACAACCCTGGATTATAGAAACCAGCATAGGGCATAAATTATTAGCATGATGGGAAAATGGACAAATGGTTCACTCATTTTTTCCCCATTTTTCTTGTGCAATTTTGTTGGTCGGGTTCCTTCTCTGTGTACTTTGCATTTGTACTCTTAGCTTCATGGATGATGCTCACTTAATACTGCAACTTGGAGTGGTTTTATGGGTTGAGTATGCATCGGACTTTTTTATTTGCAACTTGTGCAATTTAGCTTCGTATTTGCATAATTTTCGTGACTTTTTTATGTTGTTGTATTCAAAACTTCATATATATATATATATATATGCAAAACAAACAAGTGCAGTAAAAAACCATCTAAGCATGAAGGGAAACTGGTGGCTTCCAAAAGTTTCATTATATTTGGGGTAAAACAATAATTAATCAACATTACCCAAATCATTTAGATAAGCAATAATTCAAATAATTATTAATTTTCATAATTCAAATCCAATAAATAACTGAAATCGAATTTTACAAACTCAAACAAGTCATAGATGATCCTCAAAGTAATAGTGAATTTAAATCATACAAACCCAAACAAATCTTAAACAAAGCAACATTTAAACCGAATCTCACTTAAAATTTGAGCGTCCTTCATTGAAGAAGTAGGAATGAAACGTCAAATCTTTTGTGAACTCCTTGGATCGGATAAAACCCCTAGTGCTTTCCATTAGAGAAAAACACATCTGTAACCATGAAGACAATTAGAATTGATGTTAATAATGAAAACAAAATCATGAAATAAGAGCAATTAATTACGATGATTTGAAAAATAGCTCTTTAATCGGCCAAAGTACTTACCACAAAGCTTTGAACTTAGTCATACCGACATTTGTAACATTTGTAATGAATAATATAGTTGCATGCAGACTCTCTGCACTTCAAATTTTCTTCCTGGCAAAACTTAGCACAACGAGAGCATTCAAGGTAGCCCTCAGCCTTCCTAACAAATTTAAGATCATGATCATGACCATATTTTGAAAACCATTCGATCCCATCCTTGATAAATGAAAATTCTCCAATAACACATTTGATATGAGTAGAAGTATCACAGGTTGAACAAGAATAATACCAAAGGCTTGGATCTCTTTGCTGTTCACATATATCACAATAACTTTGTTCTGTATCATCATCCTCATAAATAAGCTTTAGCACGTGTTCATCAATTTTGTGAAGAGCTGAATGCGGTAATGTTAAGCATCCAAAATCCAAAGCAAATTTGCACTTTCCACATCTGAATGCACCATCCTGACACCTGCTGCCACAACCATTACACTTCCCCCAGTATTTGAAATCAAAAAAGAGAAAGTGTTTGTGTCCTTCACATTCAATGACATCAGCAACTTTAGCACACCTTATGCACATGTCCAAATATCCTCCAATAATGTAGAAGAAACCACTACAACGTCGATAGCAAAACGCACATTCCACGAAGTCACTCAAAAAGAGGGTGGCCTTGGCTTGAAGAAACCAATGTTGCATGATTCTTGGCAATTCAGCACAGGTTTTGTGAAGAAAAAAGGGGCATTCTGAACAATAATAGAAGAGAGTTGAGATAGATAGCATGCACCCATCACATTTTCTATCAATTCCCCCCACCATCTTGTCTGCTAACACCAAGCCATGTGGATGACTGAAATGTTCAATCTTTGTAGCTTCCCCACCTTCATTCTCCTCAATAACACGAATGATGGAAGACTCCGTAGATTTTTCATAAAGCTCCTCCCATTCCTTTTCTTCCTCAATTACCTCGTACAAATCATCATCCTCTAAGACACAATTGACATGGACAACGTAATTGCAACCTGGCTTCCCACAAGAGTAACTCCCACGCTCTAGTCTCACTTCTTTGAAACAAATCTTGCAATCTTGCTTTATAAGCTCTTGTGTTTCAAGAAAATATTTGTGAAAAAGGCAGTGATGATGTCGAGAAAATTTGATAATGCGTGGGAGTGAAGTGCACTTCTTATGGACCATGACGTTGCATGTGGAACATATATAAGAAACAGAATTTCCTTCAGTGCCACATGCATCACATATGAATGTACCTTGTCTCCAAAGCAAGGAGAATGGGTGCTGATGGCGGCTTTTTTCTTCAACAATGGACCTCAGCAAAGTACATTCAAGGTGGATGTTAAAATGGCAAAGAGAGCAGCCATAAAAAGCTCCAGAATATTCCCTTCGGCATAGGTTGCAAAAACGATCATCATCACTACGATTACGGAACAGAGGGTGTATGTGATGGGAAGGGTGATTAATTTTAGTGGGTAGCTCATCAAGGCATTTCTTGTGAATGATGAATGATGGACAACCAAAACAAAAATATGTAGCATCTGTCAATGGTTCATGACACCAGGAGCAGGTGAATCTTTTGAGTACATCTATGGCCATGGGACTTTCTATGAAGGTCAATGGATGGCGGTGGATGTCAGGTTTGGAGGGTTGGTTAAACTTATACGAAGAAGATAAATGAGCACATTTGATGTCAAGGGAAAACCAACAACGATGACATTGATAAAAGAACATGTTACGTTTTTCCTTGCATAATGCACAACCATATACCCAGTCATCCCTAGGATCTGGCCTTTCTCGAAGAAAAAGATCATAGCTTGAGTGGCGGAGATGGAGAGGGTGGTTAGGAATGTAAAGGGGTGCGTCTGCACATTGCTTGTGAAGGTGATAATTGCAAAGAATACAAGTGAAGGATGGAGGTGAAAGCAGCTCCCGACATCCATGGCAGTAAGGTTTGAGACCTTCATTGCTTCGCTCTGCCACCAAGTCTAACACCAAGGGATGCAGCGGATGAAAGGGATGGGTAATCCGTTGCAGCGACATGTCGTGACTCTGATTCTCCATTGATGTGGGCGTGTGAGAAAGGGAGGAGAGAATAGGAAGGAAGGAATGAAGGAGAAGAAGAAAAGAAGGGATAAGTAAGAGTGGGAGGAATGAATGAGAAAGGGTAGTTTGAGTTTGAGTTGGAGTTGGAGGAGTTGTGGTTTAACACAATTATATTATTTCTCATCTTCTGCTCACTATCTTCTCTCCCTTCTCAATTTTTTTATTTGAAAAAGTAAGTTGGATATGCGTTTGCGTAAAGTAAAATAAGTAACGTGTTTTAACTTGAAAAAAAAAAAAAGGATAATAAAGAAGTGGATTTATTTCATTTAAAATTCAAATCATGTTAAATCTTAATACCAATACATCGTGTTATTTACTTAATAAATTTTCTTATTTTTTTAATCTGTTTTATAATTTTTATGCTTTTTGTAATATTTTGTAATTTAATTAACAATTTTAATAATTTTCTATATTTTAATAATCATATTTTGTAAATATTACTTTAAAAATGAGAAAGGGTAGTTTGAGTTTGAGGAGTTGTGGTTTAATACAATTATATTATTTCTCATCTTCTCTTTTCAGTTTTAATAAAATATTTTATTTTATTGTGAAAAGAAAGAAAGAAAAAAGAAACAAAATATTTTGATTTGGAGATGCGTTTGTGTAAATGAAAGTGTTTTAATCTAAAATAACGATTTGAAGTTTAGCATTTAAAATTCAAATCTAAATAGAAAAAAAAAATGTAATGTGTTTTAATTGGGAAATGGAGTGAAATGTAAATAAGAATAAATATTAAAATTGATGTCAGGAGGATGTTCAATCTAAATATGATGTCATTTACTTAACATTTTTAAAAACATATTATATGGTTTAAGTTGATAACTACTTAAAATAACGTCAATTAAGTTGAATGGAGACATTTAATTGATTTTTTTTTATTTGAAAAGTTGAGCGGTTAAATAAAAAATTTAAAATTAATTAAGTAGATTTGGATAATATTTTTTATTTCATCATTTTAAATTTAAACATGGATAGATCATATAATATATGGCTTAAGGATGTAAAAAACCCTCAATTTAAAAAAAAAATTTAAGCCCTTATTTTTTTTATATTCACTTGGATATTTGAACTTTCAAAATGAATAAAAAAAAACCTTCAGATTTTTTTCAAAACAAGCAATTAAGCCCTCAGATTTGGCTTAAAAATTATCGTACTAAAAAAATCATTTTATATTTTTTCTATAACTTTTATTGATTTTTATCTTTTTTATAATTTTTCGTCACATGTTAGCCACCACAATTAAATATGTTCACCGTAATCAAATTTGTTATTAACTTTTATCACATTATATTTTATTTATTAATATGTTATATAAGAGTTAGTTTCTTTACTTGCTTAGTTACTTCAATTATCTTATAATTCTTATCACTATGTATTTTGAAATTTAAAAAATATATTAAATGCAAAAATTCAATTTTTTAATAAGAATTATTTTAAAGAAAATGCAAAATTGATACTAACATAAAGTTTTAGCACGGATATTTTATGGTATCATCAATAATTTAATTTTGATAGAAATTTATAAAGATTCAATATGATTAAATAATTCAGTAATATAAATATTACAAAATGTTAAATTTAATTTAATAATATAAATAATAGATATAAATAAAATTATTATTATTTAAGTTTAGGGATTTTTTTTATAAATGATTTTGATTTTTGATTTGGGGGTAAAAGGTGAGAAGTAAAAGTTTAGGGAGGGAATAAAAAGTTTTGGAGGATTGGGTAGCAAAATTTTGAGAGGAAAGTAAATTTTTGGAGAGAAAATATTTAAAAAATTTGGGGAAAAATTGGTTTTGGATAGATAGGGGTTGGGATGGGATGGGAGGGGAGTAAAAGTTTTGGGGGAAAGTGAAATAAATTAAAAGCTTTGAGAGAAAGTAAAAATGCTTGAGGGTTTGGGATAAAAATATAAAATATTATAGTTTAATATTCAGTTTATTTGAATTATTCGAGTTATTCAAATTCGAAAATTCAACTCAATTCGAACTCGAAATTCGAGTTAACTTGATTAACTCGATTCGTTTAACTCAAAATTCAAATTTTTTTTTTATTTTTTCTAGTCGAATCGAGTTTTGCTCACCCCTAGTTAAAAAGGACCTTTTTGATGCATTTTATAATTATTATGATTTTATAAAAATTTAAATTTTTTATATATTTTAATATTTTTATATTTTTTTTCTAATTTTTAATATTTTTATTAAAATTTAATAATTTTTATCTTTTATTGGTTTTTATTTTTTTTTATATTTTTTACCACATCTCACGCTGTGGTTGTGACATGAGACAACTTTAACCGAAAAAAATTAGGAGCAGATAACTTTAACGGTTAACTGTTAAAGTTAACGGTCAAATGGTTTTTTGATGCAATTGATAGTTCAAGTACCCAATTGAGTGAAAAAAGCAGGCGCTTAATTGCTATTTTTGAAAAAAATTTGGGTATTTTTGATGCATTTTGAAAGTTCAAATACCCACTTTAGTGTAAAAAAAAAAGAGGAGCTTAATTGCTTTTTCTAAAAAAGTTTAAGGACCTTTTTGATATATTTTGAAAGTTCAACTACGTAATTGAGTGTCAAAAAAAAAAGGAGCTTGATTGCTTTTTTTGAAAAAGTTGATAAATATTAATAAAAGAGAAAATATTTGAAACATTGCCAGTGAAGTTACTTCACAGCAAAATTAGGGTGTTAATGTAACATCCGTGTGTTTGAACCGGATTTGGAATAGTGATAAATTAGAATAGAGAATTATAAATGTTTAGTGAAGTAAGGAAGGTTAGAAATTTTTTTTTAAGGATTAAATAGTAAATGAGAGAAAATATGGGGGATTAAATAGCGAATTATCTGAAATGAATTTTGAGTCATCATGGGAATTAGATTGATTGAGGAGGGGCAAAAGAGTAATTTGGTGGAAGATATTTTTTTTTTTGGAGGCAAAGTTTTGGGCCAAAGTGTAAAGTTGAAAGGCTCAAGGACTAAGAGTGTAATTTTACCATTTTTCTTAAGTGAGATATTTTAAGTGAAAATTCTAGAGAATTTGAGAGAAGAAAAAGCTGGTTAAAAAGATGAAAATATCATCTTTTTCATTAAGTTAGCCATCCATGGCCTTTTCTTCCATTTCCAACTTTTGCTTTTATTCCAAATAGGTCCTTCCATCATTTTTAAGCTTTCCAAACTCCAAAACCTTCCATTTTCTTTGGAACTTCTGAAAGAAAGTCATAAAAGAGAGTTAGTAGACACCTTAAACTTCTTATAGAATTAATTTTGAGGTGTGAGAGAGATAAAGGACTAAATCGAGAAAATTTGAATTCAAGGGTTAAGGTAAGAAATGGTTAAATCCTCATGATATACATGTATTTTACTGTTATTTAGCGTGAAAATCATTGAATTATAGCATTTAGCTTACATGTGTTTGTGTGAAATTGAAGAGAAAGAGAAGAGAGGCAAGGATCAAATTGAAGACAAAGGAAAAGAATAGAACAAGGGGTAAAAGAGAAGGAAATCAGCCTTTTTGTTGTAAGTACTACAAGAGTTTTGAACTATGGTTTAATTTCTCTAATGGTATATGAATTATTAGCATAAAAATTGTTAGATAGGTACATGATTTGAATGTTTATAATGATAAAATGAAGGGATTAATGTGTGATTTAGTAAAACAGTCTGGACAGAACAGAGGATTAACTTCGAAAATTCACTAAAAATTGTATATAAAGAGTTAAGGGTCCTATTATATATGAAATTAAAGCTTATTGAGTTTAGTTTCATATGGAAGAAACGGTGATGGAAATGGATCTGTAAATTCTGAGATACAACTGATTTTGTGTAACAAGGTCAGAGTAGGTACGAGTTCCCCTGTTCTGACTTTGAAAAATCATAGAAAAATGTAGAAAAATAATTATAGACTGAAATTTATATGTCTGAATCCTTAATGAGTCTATTTTCAATATAAACAAACGGGAACATCATTTGATCTTTTTACTTAAAGATAGATAATTTTTAGTGAAGAAAGGTCGAAACTGTAAGACAGCAGCAAAGGGGTAAATTGAAAGAATTTACTATACCAATTGGCTGAATTAAAATTTCTGGAAATTTTATGGTAAAAATATGATTGAGTCTAGTTTCAGAAACATCAAGCGGATTATGATTTCGAATTCTGTAGCTCAAGATATAAATAATTTACTGACAGTGACGCAAGTGAATGACTTTGAGAATATAAATGTGAAGTATTTGATGATGTATTTATGTGAGATATATCATTTATGAGAAATGATGCTAATTGAGATTGTGTCCAAGTAGACAAATTAGAACCATTGTGATATTAGTGGCATGCCATTAAGGAATACTAGCGCGCTCTCTGATTAGCACTGTGTGTGCTCTCTGTTTAGCACGTCTCGTGCTCTCTGTTATTAGCACTATGTGTGCTCTCTGGTTAGCACTTTGTGTGCTCTCTGACTAGTACTTTGTGTACTCTCTGTTTAGCACTGTGTGTGCTCTCTGTTGCCCAGCACTTATGTGCTCTCTGTTTGTTCCGTATATCCTAACGGTTCTATGAAAGTCTACTAAGGGCTAAACTACAGAAAGTGGATAAAAGTGTAAGTTGTACCATTGTGGTAAGTTACAGGTTACATGTAAGAAAAGCAAGAAGTTTATATGCATGAGTACTTAAATGATCATTCATTACTTTTGTAGTGCTTACTAAGCCTTCACCGGCTTAACGCGTAGGTACAAGGAATATAAGAAGGTAGATCGGGACCTCTCATTACATCACATCACTTGGAGCTCAAATTTTGGTATATTACTTTTGATGTAAAATGACATGTACTATGAAACTTATATGTGTACTTATTAGATAAACAAAAATGTTGTTTTGTGTGACGAAATGAAATGAGATATTTTGGATAAAAAAAAAAAGTTGCATGACTCGGTTTATTTTAATGTAATACTTTTATATCGGGTTTATGCATATGAACCGGATATAAGGGTGTTACAGTTAACAAGTGTCCTATAAAAATATAGTAAAATATTAAAAAAAAAAGACTCATGACAATATTCTAGGGCTTTTTGTGTAATAAAAAAAAGTATATTTTTAATGTACCAAATACTAACCCTTAATATAAATATATTTGTTTAATATTAATGTTAATATAAAAATTAAATTTATTACTAAAATTTTAAAATATTTATTTATTTTTATGTAATTTTTAAATTTATTATTATATATATATATATATTTGAAAATGTTTATGTATTTTTATATATTTCTTTGAATATTTTAAAATTATGATTAAATTGAAATTATTTGTAAATTTGTTAATATAAAACTTAAACTTTGGATCTTCAATTTTAACACAAAACTTTTAACTATTTACTATTTTGAGTTGCGGATTCTTTATTAAAATATTGTGCCTTGCTTAATTGCAAGGATGATAAATTTTATTTTTGTTAGAAATATGAATATATATATATATATATTCACTAAAAAAGTCTTTTGTAAGAATGTGCTAATTTTTGTTTATATGAATATCACAAATAAATTTATATTTAAAGGTGATTCATATGGATGATTAATTTTTTTGACATAATTATTAGAATTATTCATAATTTTTTCTTAACTCATAAATAGGAGAATAATGCTTTTCAACGCACTTGAATTCACATTTTATTACATTTACAACAATATCAATATCAATCAAGTCAATACTCGACCGACATATAAATGATTAATTAAAAGCAAGGCATATTGCGATAAATCATAAGAAGTAAGGCATATGCAAGACTAACTAAAAGTTTGATACTTTAAATCTTCCAATGGTTATCACTTTTTTATTTAAATTAAAGTTTTGTGCTTTGCTTATTTCCAAGGATAACCACTTTGATTTAAATATATTGAACAGAGATGATAATAAATTGTATATTTGTAAATTTTGTAATATTTGGATATTACTATTTGAATTTAAATTAAATAATTATCCATTATTTGTCCAAATATGATGAATATATAAAGTCAATAAGTAAAAAAATAATAACAAAAGTCTAAAAATGTAAAGTGGATAATGGGTTCGAATATTAAAATTTAAATCCATTCATGCAAAAAATATAATTGGTTCAAATAATGAATATTTATCTTACAGTTTTAATTAATTTAAAATTTTTAATTAATTAAATTTATTTAATTAAAAATTTATCCTCATCCTAGCTGGACATTCAAGCTGTCATTTAAAATCGATATGGACTGTCACATAGGATTGTCGTTAGAGAGATAACAAAGTTTAATTGCAGAGTGATCATTTCGTAATAAAATGATAATATAAATGACTAAAACATAACATTTTAAACATAAATAACTAAAATGTAATCTAAAGCAAATAAAAGTGATTATTTTTATAGTTTACCTTATAAATATACTCAAAATTCTTAAAAGTGTTTTCTTTTCTTAATGTTTTGATGAATCTATGTCAATGCCTATATATCATATTTATATGTTGTCAGATTTTTTCCCATCTTTTATTAATTGGCAGTTCAAATTTAGTGGCTTGACATTTTTAAGGAAAAAAAACATAAAATCTGCCACAATTTTTTTCATATAAATCAAATTTAAAAATAATTAATAAAATAAGTCAATTGGTAATTTATTATGGATTAATGATAAATTTGGTCACTAACGTTTACATGTTTTGTCAAAATAACTTAATTGTATTTTTGAATTTTTTTTGGCCATCAATTTTTTTCAAATTACTTTTTCTAACAAATTCGATGAAATTACCATTAAAAAAAATTAATGGAGACGATGTAGAATATTTTTAATGATATATAATTTATTACTTAAGTATTCCAATAAAATAATTACGTGTGAAAATTAATAAAATAAATAAATCATACATGAAATTAAAAAATAACTTTTAATTTAAAGAAAATAAACGTAATTATCTAAAAAAAGGTTTCAAAATGAATGCATACGTTGAATATTGATTAGTAGAATTGTTTTTATTCCTTGCTCTTTTTTTTTATCTACATCTAATACTATCGACTACTCTTATTTGTTACTAGACGGCTAAGCAATTCCTTACAAAAAAAAAAGAGGGCTTCCAACGAAAAAACAATATTTATTATTAAAATTAAAAGTTATTTTCTTTAAATTAAGAGTTATTTTTTTAATTTCATGAATTATTTATTTATTTTGTTATTTTTTAAATGTAATTATTTTATTGAGTTATTTAAGTAATAAATTACATCTCATTAAAAGTATTCCACATATGAAATTTTATATCATCCAGTTAACTTTTTTTAACAATATTTTTATCAAATATATTAAAAAGGTAATTTGAAAAAAGAATAAAGGTTGATGGTAAAAAAATATTAAAAAATACAATTAATGTTATTTTGACAAAACATGTAAAAGTTAATGTCCAAATTTATCATTAAGCCTTTATTTATTGAAAGTAGGTTTAAAAAAAAAATCGTCTCTAAAAATAATACATGTGAATTTATTTTTTTACACTTTTAATTGATAAATAAATCACAAATTGACATATTTATTAATTAATTTTGGGTTTTGATGGATATAAAAATTTCATCTTACTATTTTTTTAAAAAAATAATATAATTTTAGTTCATAAAGAATATAATCTTATTCAAAGCTATATGAAGAAAAAAATAGTTAAATAAACTAAAACCATTGTGACTTGCATTAAGAGAAATTGGTGGCTTCCAAAGGTTCCATTATATTTGAGGTAAAACAATAACTAATCAACATTACCCAAGTCATTTAGATAAGCAATAATTCAAATCCAATAAATAACAACATAATACTGAAATTAAATTTTACAAACTCAAACAAGTTATAGATGAACCCCAAAGTAATAGTGAATTTAAATCATACAAACCCAAACAAATCTTAAATAAAGCAACACTTGAACCAAATCACACTTAGAATTTGAGCATCCTTCATTGAAGAAGTAGGAATGAAACGTCAAATCTTTTGTGAACTCCTTGGATCGGATAAAATCTCTAGTGCTTTCCATTTGAGAAAAACACATCTGTAGCCATGAAAAAAATTAGAATTGATGTTAATAATGAAAACAAAATCATGAAATAAGAGCAATTAATTGCGATGATTTGAAAAATAGCTCTTTAATCGGCCCAAGTACTTACCACAAAGCTTTGAACTTAGCCATACCGACATTTGCAATGAATAATATAGTTGCATGTAGACTCTGTGCACTTCAAAATTTCTTCTTGGCAAAGCTTAGCACAACGAGAGCATTCAAGGTAGCCCTCAGCCTTCCTAACAAATTTAAGATCATGATCATGACCACATTTTGAAAACCATATGGTCCCATCCTTGAGAAATGGAAATTCTCCAAGAACACATTTGGGATGAGCAGAAGTATCATAGATTGAAGAAGAATAATACCAAAGGCTTGGATCTCTTTGCTGTTCACATATATCACAATAACTTTGCTCTGTATCATCATCCTCATAAGTAAGCTTTAGCACGTGTTCATCAATTTTGTGAAGAGCTGAATGCGGTAATGTTAAGCATCCAAATTCCAAAGCAAATTTGCACTTTCCACATCTGAATGCACCATCCTGCCACCTGCTGCCACAACCATTACACTTCCCCCAGTATTTGAAATCAAAAAAGAGAAAGTGTTGGTGTCCTTCACATTCAATGACATCAGCAACTTTAGCACACCTTATGCACATGACCCAATGTCCTCCAATTTTGTAGAAGAAACCACTACAACATCGATAGCAAAACTCACATATGAGGAGGTCTTTGGATTTGAGGGTGGCATTGCCTTGACGAAACCAATGTTGCGTGATTCTTGGCAATTCAGCACAGGTTTTGTGAAGAAAAAAGGGGCATTCTGAACAATAATAGAAGAGAGTTGAGATAGATAGCATGCACCCATCACATTTTCTATCAATTCCCCCCTCCATCTTGTCTGCTAACACCAAGCCATGTGGATGACTGAAATGTTCAATCTTTGTAGCTTCCCCACCTTCATTCTCCTCAATAACACGAATGATGGAAGACTCCGTAGATTTTTCATAAAGCTCCTCCCATTGCTTTTCTTCCTCAATTACCACGTACAACCTAGTATCCTCTAAGACACAATTGACATGGACAACGTAATTGCAACCTGGCTTCCCACAAGAGTAACTCCCACGCTCTAGTCTCACTTCTTTGAAACAAATCTTGCAATCTCGTCTTATAAGCTCTTTTGATTGAAGAAAATATTTGTGAAAAAGGCAGTGATGATGTCGAGAAAATTTGATAATGCGTGGGAGTGAAGTGCACTTCTTATGGACCATGACGTTGCATGTGGAACATATATAAGAAACAGAATTTCCTTCAGTGCCACATGCATCACATATGAATGTACCTTGTCTCCAAAGCAAGGAGAATGGGTGCTGATGGCGGCTTTTATCTTCAACAATGGACCTCAGCAAAGTACATTCAAGGTGGATGTTAAAATGGCAAAGAGAACAGCCATAAAAAGCTCCAGAATATACCCTTCGGCATAGGTTGCAAAAACGACCATCATCACTACGATTAAGGAACAGAGGGTGTATGTGATGGGAAGGGTGATCAATTTCAGTGGGTAGCTCATCAAGGCATTTCTTGTGAATGATGAATGATGGACAATCAAAACAAAAATATGTAGCATCTGTCAATGGTTCATGACACCAGGAGCAGGTGAATCTTTTGAGTACATCTATGGCCATGGGACTTTCTATGAAGGTCAATGGATGGCGGTGGATGTCAGGTTTGGAGGGTTGGTTAAACTTATATGAAGAAGATAAATGTGCACATTTGATGTCAAGGGAAAAATAACAATCATTACATTCATAAAAGAACATGTTACGTTTTTCCTTGCATAATGCACAACCATATACCCGGTTATCCCTAGGATCTGGCCTTTCTCGAAGATAAAGACTTAGGGGTGAGTGGCGGGGATGGAGAGGGTGGTTAGGAATGTAAAGGGGTGCGTCTGCACATTGCTTGTGAAGGTGATAATTGCAAAGAATACAAGTGAAGGATGGAGGTGAAAGCAGCTCCGACATCCATGGCAGTAAGGTTTGAGACCTTCATTGCTTTGCTCTGCCACCAAGTCTAACACCAAGGGATGTGGATGAAAGGGATGGGTAATCCGTTGCAGCGACATGTCGTGACTCTGATTCTCCATTGATGTGGGTGCGTGTGTTTGTGAGATAGGAAGGAAGGAATGAAGGAGAAGAAGAAAAGAAGGGATAAGTAAGAGTGGGAGGAATGAAGGAGAAAGGGTAGTTGGAGTTGGAGTTGGAGTTGGAGGAGTTGTGGTTTAACACAATAAAAAGAGAGACAGAGAGAGAGAGAAGTAAATAAAAAGTAAGGTTTATATGTTATAAAAAAGTCGTAACAAAGTAAAGCATTTCTACAATAATAACATTTTGCTTTCTTTATTGAAGTAAAAAATTGTTCTTTTCTTTTATTTTGCAAAGACATGAAAACATGGACAACAGTTGAAAACCATAAGAAATTAGTATGCTCGCATGTTTTACTCTGAATTATTTTTGTTTATATATCGAATTGGCCCATCAATTAAGTTTAATGATGAATGTGATCAAAGAAAAAAAATAATTATTGAAGGGATTTAATTAATTTTTATATTAATGGTAAGGATTCAATTAGAAACCACTTAAGTCGATAAATCAAAAACACCAAATAGAATTCTACTAATAACACAAAAAGCATGCCTCTCTTCCATTATTATTCTTCAAAACTTGAACAGATATTATCACCACCATATGATTTTTATTTTATTTTAATAAAGACGATTATTTAATTTAAATATATTGAATAAAGATAAATTTTTGTAATATTCTAATATGAAATTTCAAAACTGTTCCATAATATAAATTTGTTTATTAATGAATTAATTGATTTTTGGTGTAAAAAATTTGCATGCCTAAATGCTCTTAAAAATAAGTTAAAAAATAAAATGTAAATCGAATAATTCAAATCTAAATATGTTATATGCATATTTGTATAATGAATAGTTGAACATTAAGATTTGTGTATGTTCTCGGAGCGAAATCAAAAAAAAATTATTTAAACTTTTGGCCCACTAGAATTCATATTTAATAAAGACATTTGCTCTAAATTTGATTGTAAAATATAAAATTAATTTTTACATTTTCAATAAAAACAAGTTATGAATTTCTTCCATCTGAATGAATTGTATATTACTAGCAAATAAGGTATATGCGAAAGTGACGTATGAAGTATCCAAAGGTTATCACTTTTAAAAATAAAGAATTAAAGTATTATACTTCGCTTAATTGTAAGCACAAAGAATTTTACATTTTCTAATTAAAAGGAAGCATGCCTTATTCTTCAAAACTTAAAATACATTTTTCATAATTATAAATATATTAAAAACAGATATCACCACATTTTTCTTATTTTAATTAAGACGATCATATGATTTAAATACATCACATAAATGTAATTTTTGTAATACTCAAATAACTTCAAATTTCAAATTTGTTTATTAATGAATTAAACCTAAATATTACTATTCAAATCCAAAATAAATAATTATCTATTGGTTATTCAAATGTGATTAATATACGAATCTAGTAAATTATAAAATAAAAATATTTTTTTAAAATGTAAATCGAATAATAAAAATCCAAATAAGTTACAAGTATAGTAAACTCATATAATAAATATTTCCTCCGAATCTGATTAAAATTTTTAAATTTGAATGATCATTCGAGTCTATAATTTTCCCTAAATTGCATTAGGGTCTATAATTTGATTAAAATAAATATTTTTTAGTATAAAATTACAATTAGTAGTTTAAAAATATCATCCCAACAAATGTTGGAAGTTTTTTTGGCGAAAAATAAAATAAAAATACAATATATCAACTACACAATTAAAAATACTAAATAAATCATAAAATTATCACATAATGAACACATAATATTAATTATTAAGTTTGTTTATTTCAGTTAATTTGATTAATTATTGAATTAACTAATAACCAAAATTTCAAAAAATCATTAACCGATCTCTGATCAAACTAAATTCAGCCACTGACTGTTTAGTTGAATTAGATCTATTCGATCAATTAATTTAATTTTAACCAAAATTTTAACTCCCCTATTAAATGCATTGATAATATACATTGCACTCTTACGTGAAGAATGTAAATTTGAACATTGTAGACAACATTATTGAAAGGGATAATCCATATTGATTCACAAATCAATCGATCCAACCCCTCTAATTGGACCGAAATCCTAGCCAATTTCAGATCCAACCGATCAAGTTCAAACAACATTGCAAACCATCCAATTCATGAATATAAAATATGCAAGCAACTATCATTTTAACCACTCAATCCGGAAGATAATAAGGTTTTCTTATCATTAACTGTTAGCTACATAATTTTTTTCTTCAAGCCTATTTTGCACTTCAAACATCACTAGACATGTCAGTAGGATGAGTTTCGCAAAAACCCATCTCACTTTGCACTTAATTAGGTAAGAATAAGTACAAGTTTTGCAGGTAATGGAACAAGAATAGAATAAAATTGTAAACTCGTTGTGAGTGGTGAAATAAACGTGAGTATAATCTTATACCCGTCCCGTGCCCACCCGCATCGCATAATATAATAAACATATTTAAAAAATAAATATTTATAAAAATTTAATTTAATATTTCTCAATAATATTTTATTAATTTAATATTAAAATGATTAAATTTAATTATAATTAAATTTTTAAAATTTTCGATAGCCGTGAACTTGAAGAAAATAAAAAAGACTACTCTTCATAAAAAAATTGATTTATATTTATTTAACAAATATTTATAAATATATTAATGAAGTGGATTGCGAGACGGGTATAATAGGGATTAGATGGGTCTGAAAACCCACGTGAGTGGTACGATGTGGATGATTTTTAGTCTAGCGGGTCATGAGACAGTGATAGTTTTGAGTTTTGTACCTGCAACGGCTCACGGGGCAGGCTGCACCCATCCCCGCCCAATTGACATCCCTAGACACCATCCTTTTCTTCCAAGTAACTATGTTCAAACGCATATCCGAACACAATACCTAGACGGGTACAAGAATGACCCTCTTAAGAACCTTCCAATTTAAAGCTTCAAGCTAATCCTTTTGGACCATACTGAAGGGAAGAAGAAACTATGTCTCACTACTTGCTTAATGGGTTAGCAGCTAACAAATATCAAGTATACATTAAAGAAGAAAATGTTCGGACATGCAACCAAAAAGCCATTACAAATACTACTACTTCCTCCAAACATAAACATGGCTTATTCATTAGTCAGCATATGAAAAACTCCCTTACCAAGTACCCAAGGGAAATGAAAGAAGGAAGATGGGGGAACAAAACACACGCACAAAAAGACCATTCAATTTCCACAACATTCAGAAAAAAGGACACCTGCCTTCGAAAAGCCTTGAGACACTTTGAAGTGGTTCCATTTCGTACTTGCAGCCTTCACAGATGAAGAAAGGGAAAAATAAAACAAAGTCAGCTCCCAATATGTATCATCAGGAAGGCAAAAACAAAAATGAAAACAAAGAATCAAGACAAGTTTGGTTAAGGCATGCTACAGCACAGCCCTTAATCATCAGTCGAACCACCCAACCCCTTAGGGAGGCCTTTGCACAGGCTTTAGGTTCTTAAGTGCACTTCTTTTTTAAGCAAAAGGCACCAAAAAAATTTGTTCCATATCTAATCTCAACAAGTGAGTAAAGAATAAAGGATAACATAGCCTATTAAAATTTTTTTTGTTGAACATCAAGTATCAAGATAATAATCGAAAATCCCTTATTTCGTCATCAATGGAGCAACCAATGTATAAGCAAGAAAATTCAAATTGCCAGGAGAAGTAAACGATAATATGCTTGAGTCAACAATATATAGGAACAGAACTTGTCAAAGATTTCATTGCAAATGCAACTCAAAATAAACAGGTAGTAAAATATAACAAGTTTTCAACTCACCAGTATGCTGCCACAACCATCAACGTCGGTCATCTCTACGCGATCTTCTGTCACTAGACCGAGTATCATCATATGCCATTTTCTCAGAATGATCCAGTTGTCTATCCCTCACATGACCTTTGTTCCCTCGATCATCTTCCTCCCCTTTTCTGTGCCTACGGCTTCCATGGTGCTCCTCCTCAGCCCTTCCATGACTTCTATATTTATGGTCAATCTCATCTCTTTCTTGTTCTCTCCCTCGAGGTTCCTCTTCATCCCTACCACCCTTCCGTCCACCTCTCCGGTCATCATAATCCTGATCACCTCTCATAGATCCACTATCTGGTTTGGTAATCTTACTTTGAAGTCTGCCATCTAGTCTAACATTATCACAGTCAATCTCTCCTCCAGACCTAACTAACCTAGAATAATCATCCCTTTTCAGATCATCTTTCTCCCACCTAGAATATTCATCCCTCTTCTGATCATCTTTTCCCCATCTAGAGTATTCATCCTTATTCCAGTCACCCATCCCCCACCTAGAATATTCATCCTTATTCCGGTCATCTTTCCCCCACCTAGAATATTCATCCCTATTCCGATCATCATTCTCCCAATAAGCTTTGGCATGTGATTCAGAATCAAACTTATCATCCTTTGTATTATCCCTTTTGCGCTCCAATTCACTTCCTAAGTTTCTACTTCTTGACTTCAAATCTGGCTGCTCGTCATGATTTTCATCATCAAGCTTCCTCTTGCCCTTCATCATTTCTCTATTGTTCTCTGATTTCTGCAATCTCTCTAATCTATCATCCTCATTTAGGGTCGTTCCCCTTCTATCATCATTCTTGGCTGCATAAGATGGAGAGTCTTTTTCTTCTTGATACCGACGACTACCTCTAACACCATGACTGTCATCATCACCTCTATGTCCTCTTCTGTCTTTGTCAGCAGCATTCTTCTTTTCAATGGTTTGACGCTTTACATCGGTGCTGTCAGAGTCACTAGAACTTGCATCACTATCATCTGTCAAAGAGACCGATCCCCTTCTAGCCGCCCTGTCTCTTGCTGCCGTAGCCTTGCCAATTTTTCTGCCATAGGATGAATTGGAATCTTCATCATCAGAATCATGTCTTCTACCTCCTCTCCTACCCTTTTCTACCTTTACATCACTTGTATTAGAATCACTGTCATCTTCTGTATCATACCTATGACCACGTTTCTTTACTATTTCCTTTTTATGATCACTTGCTCTATCTACATCGGAATCCAAGTCACTATCCCTGCCTCTCCTCTGGCTCCCAGTCAACTCGATCTTCCCTTTCTGAACTTCACCTCTCTTCTTTTCCCTCTCAACATCAGAATCAGAGTCATCCTCACTGGAGTCATTCCTACGACGACCTTTCTTAACCATTTCCTTCTTACGACCTCTCGCTCTGTCAGTATCAGAATCAGATTCACTACCCATGTCCCTCTCTCTCCTCTGGCTCCCAGTCGACTCAATCTGTCCTTTTTGAACTTCACCTCTCTTCTTTTGCCTCCCACCATCAGAATCAAAGTTGTCCTCACTAGAGTTGTGCCTATGACGACCTTTCTTAACCATTTCCTTTCTATGACCTCTTGCTCTGTCAGCATCAGAATCAGATTCACCACCCATGTCCCTCTCTCTCCTCTGGCTCCTAGTTGACTCAATCTTCTGTTTTTGAACTTCACCTCTCTTCTTTTGCCTCCTACCATCAGAATCAGAGTCACCCTCGCTGGAGTCATGGCTTTGATGACCTTTCTTAACCATTTCCTTTTTATGACCTCTCGCTCTGTCAGCACCAGAATCAGATTCACTACCCTCAAACTTCTGCTTTTGAACTTCACCTCCATTCTTTTCCCTCCCACCATCAGTTTCAGAGTCATTCGCACTAGAGTCATGTCTACGTCGACGTTGTGCCTGCAAGATTTAAGGAAATCAAATAATTGAAATACAAATGACAGGGTAACAAAATGTCATACAGATCAGTATTAACTCACAATCATCTATCAGACCACTGTATTAGCTCTCAATTAGCTCACCACAATGTCATAAATGCAGGGAGGAGTAATAGCATCACAATGGCTAGAAAACAGGTAAAAAAGAGTACTTCCTGTTATAACCTAAGATAAGTATAGACATTTCCAATCATATACATGTTGGTTCTGCTGGAACTTTTCCAATGAACTTTTAAGCTCCAACGTTGTTGTTAGGGAAGGAGAAAAAGGGAAGGAAAAGTGGGATGAGGACGGTTGGTAGCTTTGTAAAAAGCCCCTTAATTTAACAACAATAACAAATTTTACTCTTACTTCTTGAATGATTCATGAGGGAATTCCAAAAACCAAGAGGTCAGTGTATTAACATTAAACATAAATCTACACTATGTGATTAAATGACATCATAGCTTTCGGTAAGTTCAGGTCAAAATCTTGCATGGAAGCAGCTATCCAGTCAATCAATTTTGATGAAAATTAAAATATTGCAATCCTCTAACTTATTATTTAATATATTAGAATCCAATCCTCGGCGAAAATATTTCCTGAATGCATATTATGATGTGCGATGCTTTACCTAATTAACTTGTTTATCAAGATTCATGCAAATTAGTATAGTCACCACTAGATTGCATTCTGCAGGACTCATTCACCAGAAACGCAAAAGACTATGGCAAAAGTTAAGCTTGGAACGTGGATCAAAATTAAATATAATTGTCACCTGTCGATCAGATGGTCTGTGTCTATCATGCTTCTTCGCTGATTTTTTTAGCTTCCTGCCACTGGCAGACACATCAGAATCACTACTTTCACTATCATAACCCTTACGGCTCTTCTTCTTGCGAGTAGCTTTCTTCGAATGCTCTAAACTACTATCTGTATCAATATCATCTGAATCCGAGTCATGATGCCTGGACCTCTTTTGCCCCTTTTTCTTTTTCCGGTGTCGTGACTCATCAATTTCATCTTCAACTACTTGACCTTTTTTCTTGTCTGCTTTTGCCTTAAGATCATCCACATCCATGGCTGCAGAAACAGGTGGATCTCTATCCAAAAAGGAATGTTCCCGTTCATCGATGTTCTTTCGACGATTTGGCAGGGGAGGAAGCCCAGATTCAGAAGCTCCAATCCCGAGAGCAGCCCTAAAGGTCTCCATCTGCTTCTCCTTCCTTGCAGCAATCTGGTGGGTCTGTGTATCCGAAACCCTAACCACCAAAACATGAATGAATCAATAAATAATAAAAAACATAAATCATTCATTGTTAATCAGAGTAATTTAAAAAAATAATAATAATAATCCACTTGGTGAGCCTGCGTAACTGAAAACCAAAACCTCCAAAACATGAATAATCAATAAATAAACAACCAAAAAAAAGATCCATAATCAGTAAAATTAAAAACAAAATAAAAGACAAGAATTTACTTTTGCTGGCGAGTAGGGATCGGTATAACTTCTCCTTCTTCTTCGTCTTTCTCTTGTTGAGCATCTTCGAGAGCTTTCCTAGCTTCGACAAGCTTATCAGCGATCTCAGATTCAGTGTAACCTTGTTCAGCGAGTTTATCTTCCAAAATCACGAGCTTGAGCTCAATCTGACGCTTGCGATCATGCTCGAGGATTTCCTTGTTAGGTTTCCTGGTGGTGAGACCTGCGGTGCCTTGATCTGCCTCGAAAGGCTTGGTGGAATCGGTTACCCGATTCGTCTTCGGCTTTACAAAGAATTTGTTGCTCTGAATGTAACCATTGGTGCCTGACCCCCTAGGGGTGGTCAGTCCGATTCCGTTGTACATTTAGGGATTTTTTTTCAAAACCCTATCTCGAATATTCTGCGATTTTTTTTTTTTTTTTTCAATTTTACGATTAAGAAAAAAAAAAGAAATTGCAATTGCTAGTTTTTCCAATGGAAATCAGAAACAGAAAAATTCAAATGAAAAAAAAAAAAAGGAAACTCACGGAGAATTGTGATCGAATCGCTCGTCTTGTGATTTGTTCTGCCTTTCAAAATCGATTTTTCCGTATAACCCTAACTTTATAATCTATCTATATGATATATAGCTTAAATTCCGCTATTAGTCCCTGTACTTTACCGAAGTTGTGAATTTAGCTGTTATCCTTTTATTTGAACACTTTTAGTCCTATACTTTTTGAATCGGTCAATTTTAATCCCTGTACTTTTTAAATTTTGAAATATTAGTCTTAACCCAATCAATAGCAGTTAAGTCTATTTGGTCAAATTTAACTACTAGTCTTTTACTATGCGTATATTTGTAGTTTTAGTTTATATTCTTCAATTGCATAATTTTAAGTCTTTGTCAAATTTTGAAATTTTAATCTTGACACAAATAATAGTCGTTAATCCATTAATTGGATTTTTAGTGAGTAAGATATGAACATAATAAGCTGACATGATATTATACATATGATAATATGTTTTGTGCATCAAATTTTGAAAAATACAAAACTTTACGTAATGAAATTTATTGTTATTGTTTGGTGATAACTGAAATTTTAAAATATGAAAAGTACAAGGACTTTAATCTAAAATGACCAAATAAAATTACATAAAGTGACTAATAGCATAATTTTGTCACCCAATTTTTAGGGCACTTTCATTTTAGTCACTCAATCTTTGAATCTCTAAGGGTTATTGATTGTAAACACTACATTATGTTTATACTTTCATTTTAGTCACTTAATTTCTAGGTCGCTTTCATTTTAATCATCTAAAAAATTATATATATTTTTAATATTGTTTGGTAAAAAAACATAAAAAATTAAAGTGAAATAGTAGTAGAAACTAAAAAATGTATAATTTTTTGATAAATTGTACTTGTTTATGCTCTTACCGAAACTTTTTATTTTTTTCAATATTTAAATTTAAAATATTAAAATCAATTAAATAAATTGTTAGAAAATTTTGAATTACTTGATAATCTCAACTGAGTTGTTATTATAATACTAAAATTAATTAAATTATTTAATTTAATTTCTATCTCAGAATTTAAAATTTCATTTCACTATACTCAATTTAAAAAAATTTTAGTTGATACTCAATCAAGGGTGTGTCCCTAATAATGAATTGTCTTCCACCATTAGATCATATTATAATTCATACTCCCATTTTCTTTCATTATCTAATCTTTGAAAGAAATCATATCGCGAACTGGGAATGATTTAAATTGCATTTACGATCGTGTTGTGTCTTTTATGATTATAGATATAATAAATAACATCATGATCACTATATTTACGCACATTAAAAGCGTATAATTTTTCAAATTCATACAACTTATCAAAAAAATATAACAATTATATTTATAATTATAAAATATTATTTTTAAATTAATTTGTGACACCATAAAAACATAATTTCATCTCAAAAATTTTGTTCCATTCCAATAAAAATAAAACTCATATATTCTTGATTCTACATATAACATTAATAAATTAATGTAAATTCATATATTCTAATATGAAAATAATAAAGACCAAATTAAAATAAAAGCATCAAATCTAACTAATCGTCTTACCCAAATCAAAACTCGAAGGGATAAAATAACTTCTAGTCGTAATCTTGATAAAAATTTCAATTTAATATTTTTACTTTTTTTCATGTCTTCACTTAAAATTTTATTAAAAATTATAGTATTTTTATGTCATTGGGGTGGCGCTAGACGTATCTAATGGCCGGATACCCCATCCGACCCAATGGGCCCAATTCTATTTGGGCTAGACTTGAAAAATAATTTTTATGTATTGGGTCGAGTTTGATTTGAATCGATTCAAATTTAATTTAAATAATAAAAAATATTTTTAAGTTGAAATTTAATTATAAAATATCAATAAAAATACATATTTTTATAAAATTATTAATTTTTGAATAATAAAATGAGCTTTTGAAATAGACCAAGTTGGCTTAAAAATGAGTTTCAATATGAAGTTTTTGTTAAAATCAAGCTTCGGCTCGGCTTACGGTCAGCTCAAGGTGGTACAATATCATAATGTCACATTATTGCATTGATCAAAACTAAAAAAAGTTGTAAAGTTAAAGGACTAATGTGAAAAAAGTTCAGGGACTAAGTTGAGAAAAGTTGACAAATGCGGTACTACAATGTTGGTTTATCCCAAACTCAAAACACTTTTGCACAGCCACCGTTTTCATTTATTTTCCTAGTTTCCCAAACATATTTCCCCCAAAAATTTTTGTTTCAATTTGCAGGCCAGTCAACAGAATTTCATCTTCTCTCCATTAGCAAAACCCAGGTTAGTATAGCGTTTCTCCCTTTCTTTTCTTCTATTGCTTTCTCTTAGCTCTTCTATGTCTCTGGTATAAAAAAAATTAGCTTCTGGTTTAGTGACTCAGATTCAGCTTGTCGTTCCAAAAATGGAGCAATCATTTTTTGATAGAATGATCACTCATCTCCGTTCATCTTGCAAGTAAGATAAATTTTCATTTATCTTTGATCTTGCAAATTCAATTCAATTTTTGATTTTTTTTTTTTCTATCAAGTTTTAAGCAGATAAATTGTAGTACTAATATGAATGTTGTGTGATAAAGCATTCATGTTTATGTTTATTTTCTTGTTAAAATTTGAAGGTATTATACTGGTTATCCTAAAGATCTTGGACCATCACGGGTTATTCATTTCAAATCCGAGCGTGAATTTGTGCAGTTACTTCAGCAAGGTCATCCCGTTGTTGTTGCATTCACTATCAGGTCATATAAAACCCCATCCCTCCTTTTACCCATTGTATGTATATTCCCCTAGCTCATCCTGTATGTATATTGCAGGGGAAACTACACAAAGCATCTTGACAATGTACTGGAGGCAGCTGCTGTTGAGTTCTATCCGAATGTTAAATTTATGCGCGTATGTTTCTTCTTCTTCTTCTTCTTCTTCTTCTGATAATGTGTAAATGATGAAACAGGTCATTACTTTTACATTTTTACAGTCTCATCATAGCGTTGTTGTAGAGTGGGTGTATTCTAGTATGAGAGTATATGCTTCTATTGTAAAAGTACCATGGAGGCCATCATATGTATTTTGCCCCTCTACTCAAAAAATGGGCAAATTAGCCCCTATACGTTAGTTCAAAGAGGAAAATGGTTATTTCTGTATGTTGACGAGTTTGCTCTTTGATCTAATGTAGAAAAACTAATTTACCCATTTTTTGAGATGCAATCTGGATACTTGTACAGGGGCCTCTTTACCATTCTTCTATTCTTTTAGCATTTTCACTTTAAACTGGCTGTTCTTAGTATAAACCCTTGTCCAACTGACGCGGATACCCTACGACTTTCAACTTCAAGGCCTTGGATTTGAACATTGGGGATGGGGAATGAGGTTTATGAAATTGGAGAGGCTTTTATGTACCTACCTAAACTACCATTGCAGCATATAACAACCCCTAAATTTTGTAGTGATTACTGTTATATGGTGATAGTAGTTGTGCTAACTTACTATATAGCTTAGTTTCTTTATTCTTTCTTTACACTCACATCTTAGTTTCTTGTGTTATTCTCTTGCAGGTTGAGTGCCCAAAATATCCAGGGTTTTGTATAACACGGCAGAAGAATGAATACCCATTCATTGAAATATTTCATAGTCCAGAGCAAGTATGCAACTGCTCTTTATTTCTATTTTCTCCCTCTACTGCGCCATTTGCTTGCTTTGGTCTGTTGTAACCATTTGCTGTTTAACTGGTTAAAACATCCCGAACTTAAAGTTGACTAGTTTGGGGTTGTTCAAGGATTGTATGATTTTTGTTTAACATACAGAAGTGTAATAGTTTCTGAAACTATAATAACCTTAAGAATATTTGCCAATTGAACTTTCTACTATCTTGCTACTTTGATTCAGTTATGGCCTCTTAACAAGTAGGCCTTTGTAGAACTAGAGCACGTAGCCAAATCATTGTGGTTTACTCCTGCAAAAACCTCATTACTTGTAAAGGTTTTGCATCAAAATTTACTAGCTTTGCTGCCTCGCTGAGAATGACCAATATAGATAACTTGTCAGGTGAAAAAAATATAAAGGAAAGAAAAGAAACAGATGAACCATTACTGCTTCTCTTTTCTGAATTAATGAAAAACTAGTTCCCATATATTCTGTGTCTGTATTGTTGCAAGACAAATGAAGTATAATCTTGGGACAGTGTGTTGGTGTAGGAAATAACTAAAAGTCAAAAGAAAGAAGGCTAAACGACTGCTAGCAAGTGTTAATGACAAAGAATAGTCTCTGCTGCATGTTGTGGCTAGTGAACATATATATATATATTTCAGTTTGAATAAAATGTGGGGTTTGGTTAATATAAGCAAGATTAGACTTTTTGTGGGACCATGGAGTTGATCACTTTCAGCGGTTAAATCTCAAGGGAGAGTTCTGATAGATAAAAAAGAAGCTCAAGCATACGCTACGCTTCTCTGGATTCCGGGAAGTATATGAACTATGCAGCTTTGCAGCTTTATTTCTGCTTTGCAGAATGTCTGTTTCTGCAACTTAAACATGTGGCCTATAGGCACTTTCGATCCAAAGTGCACCGATAGGGAGAACTATGAGAGATTGTATAGCTTAGTAGTTATATTATTTACGTTGTTTTCCCATAAGTTCACCTGCACTCAAAGCTGCATTCAAATGAATCTTACAAGTGCAAAATATGTTTTAATCTATAACTTGTGCCCTGTTTTATGTTGGAGTCTACTATTTATAATAATATTAGAGCTTAATCCTGAATGTTTGATGTATTTAATAAGAACATTCTATTGCAGGCAGCAGATCAAGGGAGGTTTGTCGATCCAAGTACCACAAGATATGCCGTAAAAGTTCTACCTGTAAGTTTTGTAACCTTTTTCCCCTAAAATCTTTTAGCATCAGCGGTGCTGGTTCTTGATTTTTTTTTTTTTTTCAATATGATTCCATATGCAAACACACATTTCAGATCTTCATTCTGCTTTTCATATACAATGCTTTTAATATTTTAGGTTTGTGGGCATTCTGTACATTAAATCCCGTATATGCTTAACCATTGTTAGTTTCATTCATCAGTCACTTGGTTTCTGTATATAAACTCAATTATCTAGAATTTCACAATCATTAATATACATAAATGCTGGTAAAAGTGTATTTTTGTGAGTTCTGTTGATGCAATATTCTTTTCTGTATTTATTATTATTTGATATTTTATCTATATCTTTTGTTCCATCTATGGTATTGTGCAGTTCAATTACGATCTCAGTGCTTATGGATTTAGAGAATTCTTCAAGCGCCACGGGATTCAAGCATCAGACCGAAAGTAAAGTCTAGGTGATATCGATCTACAAGATTGTCTGTGTAATAGAATTATGGGAATGAAAGATTATTTATCAATGTTATATTATCCTGTACGGTATATTTAGGTGGAATGAAATATATATATTTTGGTTTGGTTGATAGATAAGCGCAATTTACTAGATTATTATTGTTATAGAAATTTTTTAACAAGCTTAGCTCCTTCAATGTCCAGGAGGTGATTGATATTTTTCGATGTTGGAATTGAGATTTCACTGGAATGTTATTGCTGATAATGATATGTATCATTATAAAGTTCGGTATATATGGGGAACTGCTAATTAAAATCGTTTGGTGCATTTGGCCTATTAAGCATTTCATTAGGAATGTGATGATAAATTTCGAAATTATTCTATTGGCATCGGTATTGTTGTTAATGCAGGTGGATACGAGTTCGAGTGTGTTGAAGCATATTATCTTTTTATTTAAGGGTTAGAGAGGGATTATAAATAATTAGATATTGTATCAAAGAGCTTATATGATAATAACTCGTAGTGAGATTAATGTTTACAATTTTCAATTATAATTTTATTAACAAAAGGTTAACTTATTATTAACAAACAAATACTTTAGAGTTTAGGGTTAATCAATTTATTTTTATCTAATATTTATTTACTTTAAATAAGAATCAATACATTTATCTCAAAACTAATATGTGATTAAATTTAAAACGAATTTTAAATATTTAGTATGTACTAGAATTATAATATATTTTAAATTTTAATTCAATAGTATTTAAGATAAATTTAAAATGAAATAATTTTTATGATTTTATGGATAAAAATAGTATAAAAATGATAAAAATAAATAAATAGGGTAATTTTGTGCTAAAGATAAAATTCATACCTAAGGAATATTGAGATTAACTTGATATTTTCTTTTTGCTATTTTCTATGTTTGTTTTACGACCCATTAAAATATTTAAAAAAATATTGTGCAATTAACAATAAGAAAAATGAAAGGCTAAAGTTATTGATATAATATCAAATTTGACATTTAGTATTTACATATTTTATCAAATTGATTCTTATTATTTCTTGAGTTAAATTTAGTTCTTTCAACCTTTTAAAAAGAATCAAATTTGATCACTAACCGTTTGGAAAAGAGTTGAAATGATTTTTTAATGGAATTACTGACTAAAATGTTAGGTTTTTTTATGTAACAATACACATGTATTTCATGCGATTTTTTCTTCTAAATATTTATGAAATTTTTATAATTTTAATTTATTTTTTATTTTTAAATTATTTGTTGACGTGACATGTAAGACAATTATTGTTATATCAACATTACGTACACATAGACGACTACCATACGAGTTGCCACATCTACATATTAAAATAATGATTTGACTTTTTTTGAAAGGATAATAATCAAATTTAGCAAAATAATAATGTTCACATTGACAAAAAATGTAAACATTAAGAGCTAAGCTTATTATTATGCCAAAATTATTTCACTAACCCTACGGCCTGTTTTAAGCCCAATAATCAGCCGGGTTTTCAATTTTCACAATCTAAAACCCTAAAAATCCATACCAAAACCCTCCAAAGAGTTAGAGGTTTTTCAGTTCTCACAATCTAAAACCCTAAAAAACTCAAAACACTCCACCGCGAAAGCTCAAGTAATTTATCTCTCATCAATTGGCAAACTCGACGGCATCTTTAGTTCTCATAGTAACTCAATGAGACCTCCTTTCAATTCGTTTCCCCACCGACCCCTGCAGGTAGCCTCTCTGATTCTCTCTCTCTCTCTCTCTCTCTTTTTTAATTTGAAATTTGGGTTTTGATTTGATTTTTTTTTAACAGAATGGTTTTCAATCAAATTCTGCGGTGGCAAACCAGTGCAATAACAACATGAACATGCTTATGATGCAACCTCAAATGGGTATTTTTAATCCTCAGCTTCCAACTCCGTTGAGTAATAATATTAATAATATTAATAAGAATCCTAGTGTTATGCCATTGCTAAATAATGTTGGATTTATGAATGGAGCTAACCAGCAGTTTCCTACACAAAATAACAGTACGGGGTTTCCTCAAATTGGTCCAATTTTCCCAAACATGAACAATCTTTCAATGTTCCAACAACTTCCTGCTCAATTCAGTAATTCTTTGCATAATCCAAATCAACCAAATTGGTTGAATTTGCCTCAACAAAATAATATGGGTTTGACAAATGAGCAGCAGCAGCGGCAACAACTACAGCAACAACAGCTTTTTTTACAGAACCAATTGCAGAATGTGAGCCAACTTTTGAATGCTCAACTCCCAGATCTCTCACAGTTTGTTTCTGGTGGCCAAGCCATTGTTCCGAATCCGCATTTTGGGTTTATGCAGCCAAACCAGATGCAGCAGCAAGCCAATCAGAGTCAGCAAAATTTAGCGGATGTTAATGCATCAAATTTGTCTTCTGCACCTGCTTCGCAAGTACCAGGAGACGCTTCTTTCAGAAGGCCAATGGTATCTGTTTTTGCCCCCTTACTGTTTTAACTTTGTGCTAGAACTAAGGAGGTAGTTTGGTTGTGAATGTTAACTCTGAAAGTGGTTTAAGAGAGTCTGATTGCCTTTGGTGGATTAAAGCATAAAGTTTAGCAATACTATTTTTTTCAAAGTTCCAATGGTGCAGCTATGCCATTTTCTTTGATGTAAACACATCTTGTAAAGTTAACGGTCAAGATTCAAACAATTGATATCAAATGAGAATTTGCATTATTTATTGTGCAGTGACTTGGAAAGATATACTTACCATTGGAGATACTCCATTTGGGTTCTTAATAGCTTATGTTATACCTTTTCCCTACGCAGAACTTCTCAAGCTGCTTTGATGTTATTTAATGTGAAAGTTTCCTAATTGTTGAGCTGGAAATGGTTGATGTATCGTGTTAAATTTTCTTTTCCACAATGTTTTTGGTGTCTATTTTATCTTTTGATTTGGTTTTTGACATTAATGCAAGTCTTTTCAATTGTTGAAGGGTGGTCCTGGTAGAAACAGTCAGAATATGAACAATTTTCCAGGAAGAAATGCTAAAAGAGATTCAAAATGGGGGTTGGTATCTTAAACATCTTACGGTTTCTAGCTTCTCTTTGTCAAAGACTTCGATTTTTGGCTTTTTATACAGCTAAAATCAATTTTTGTAGATCTCAAAAGTCTAAGTTCCAGCAGCCTCGGTTCCATCAAGTGGATAATACAAAGAGAGCGATTACATCTTCAAATGGACATAAGAAAAAAGGTTAACCTTTTAATGAATTTCAAATAACTTATAATTTTCTGTTTAATGAATTTCAAATAACTTATAAAACTAAAAAGTTACTCGACATTTTCACTATTAATACAGTTGTCACTTCGTCTGGCTTTATGACTCAAATGGAATTTGATTATAAATGAACTGATTTAAGCCAATTTTTAAAAGATTATATAATGATTCAACAGGGACAAGTAGGAGTTCGTTGAAAAAAATAGGGCAGTGAAATTTACTCTAGTAAAAAAAAAAAATCTTGATTTCTTAATCTTGCACTCGGTCATCTATGGTCTAATGAATATGATATGGTGTTTGTTCGCTGACTAGTAATTCCAGTGATCTGAATGAAAATAAACTGCGACTGGGTGAAACAAGACTTTCTTTGGAATAGTGAAATAGGGTTTAAGATGGAAGTCCTAGATAGTCACAGGTTTCAAGAAATAGAATAGGATGTGCAAGGTGTATAGTGTGATCGATGGAATTTGCTTTTAGTGTTGATCACTATGTTTAAGAGCACAAAATATGTTTATTCAAACATTTAATTTAGCATTGCAAAAAAAAGATGGAAGGTTTTCTATTTTTCAGGTAAGCTGGTAAAAGTGTAGAAGTTTACACTTAAATAAACAAAGATCTTAAGAGTAGTCTGGGATAGGTTTGGATCACTGAAGTATGAGATTGGTAGAGCTAAAGCCGTTGTGAAGCTTAAATTCTTCTCTATCTTTTAGAAACTAAAAAACCAAGAAAGGGATATTAGAAGATATAGTTTGTTTGATTTATTTGAATTCACATATGAATACCAATGTATAGATATCTGATGCTTTATGTTTGAGATTGATTTGTTTGTTTTGGCTCTTTAAATAACAAGACAGACGAATTTTTCCATGCACAACTTTGCATTTTTGGTGTCTACAACTTGAAAATAGATATTGGTTTCCTTTGTACCTTCTTATTCTTTTATTTTATTTTTTTTGCTACTAGATTCTTTTGTTTCTTTTGAAAAAAATTTCTAGTTTCTCCTCACCTTGAGCAAAAAATTACAGGGCCTGATAATGAGAGGGCATCTAAATTTCCTCATTCTAATTCTGCAAACCCAGCTAAAGAAAAGAGAAGGTAACTTCTGTTTGCTATTACTCGTATAATAATTTTGCTTGTAAGATGTGAAGAAAACTTTTGCTTTTTGACAGAAACATTCGCTTGAGAATAATTGTGTTAACATGAGACATTTATTTAGTTGAAACTGCTTATTTACAAATGATGGATGCTACACCTATGACAGTGGTTAGCCTGAAATTAGACAGTTTTATTTATGCTTTCTTAGTGTTTTAATACCCAAGTTATTAATGACTGTTATTTGAAGCAGTTCTTTGGCTGTCAATATCTGTTTTATCATGGGAGTTTTATTGGTATGGAGTATGGAACGGTGGCATCTGTTGAGTATTTATGTGAATCACTTTAAATAGAAGTTAAGTGGTATGGGATTAGAGTGAGTTGACAAATGGGGATGTATTGCATTGAGCTCAAATAAATGAGCTTTATGTGGTTAATTTTAGAAACTTAATTCCTTGAATATTTTAATGGTGGTCACAACTGGAATCATTCTAAGCTATCATGTTAAAAAACCATTAGTTGTCCGACTTAACCCTTAATTGATTCCATGTCAGTGAGGTGCTTAAGTTCTTGCTTGTATAAGTTCGAACTATTGATGATAAGTCGAGGCCTGAAATGTTTGTGGATGAAATCCCACCTTTTGCATGAAAATGGAAAAAGAAATGCTCATGCTCTGTTGGTTTACTTGTTTTCATTTGGTATAAAGGCCAGAACTTTTAAAATTTCACAAGATTTTAGTGTGTGTTGTTTTTCTTTTCTCTGTATTTAGTTGTTTGCTGGGGAACGGGAAATGTATGTGTATGGACAGCCTAGGTAGTTTTCAGCTATGTTATTCAGACTTGATTGTGATTGTCAAATATGTATATGTGCTTGAGATGGGTATGTTCAATTTTCTTTTGAAGTTTTTTCATGTATTTGGAGGATCCTTGGATGGTCATATCTCCCAACTTATGTCTGGTTATGTATTGGACACAAGTATTTCAAGAGAAATGAAGAGTTGGAGCAACATAGGTTTCAATTAATTTACAAGCTGCCTTGTAAATGGCCATGTTAAAGGATTTTCTTTCTGTTCTTTCCAAATACTTATTAGAAAGAGTTAATGTTTTCCTTGATAATAATTCCGAACAGGGAGGCTAATAGAACCGAACCAATTGCAGTTGACATTTTAGTAAAATCATCTACAGCAGAACCTTATTTTCCTGTGCTTATGATTAATATTTCTCATAATTTGTCATGTATTTTCTCTCCTCTTATAATTACCTTCTTTCTTACTAATCTCTGCTTTGATGTGTCCACAATTCTTTCGTAAATGAGAAGATCCCTTGCTTTGACCTATACGGAGGAAGAGATAAGACAGTGGCGTGAAGAACGTAAGAAGTTCTATCCGACAAAAGCCAACATAAAGAAGGTTGGATATAGCTGTCGAATGCTCCTTCATTTCACTTTTTGTTCCCTTTAAAGTGTGTACATTCGATGATAATTGACCTTGGTGGCTGCAGAAATTGAGTGGAAAAGTAGCTGACTCCGAGGTTGCCAAATCACGTAGTGAGGTACATTTATTAATTTTTTCTGATCTATAAAATACTTACTAGTATTGCACAAGCTTGAGCATAAGGCCAATCTCATCTTAAAAGGGAACCATCTGGTCAAAAAACGTTTGATGCTTTCCACCTATAAGCCTGCCTTGTGTCTCGTCCTAGCCATATTTGTCTATGGTGTTCTGAATCTTCTTTTTTCTTGAAGTATCCTTGTTTGACACCTGTATCCAGCACATAGTTGGACTTGGGTATGGGAATACATCCCTTCAAATTGAACATTTACCTTGTTAGACACATACCCGTATTTGAACTCACACCTTGGTCCAAATAACATAGTATTAACATCCAAGATTTGAGAATATTGGCATTCTGTCTAAGCATGTCTAACAATGTTAAATACTCATGAAAAAATTACTAAGTTTTCAGTTCTGGGTTTATAAATTTGTTTCAATCTAAAAACAGGCATTTAGTGACTAAAATTACTGCAAGGTGGCCGGATTGATGCTTCATTGTCACAATCTATGTAACTGAAATTTTTTCTTGAATATTTTTCTTATTATATATTGTAACCTTTTGTTGTAGCAACTGAAGGAGATTTTGGCAAAGCAAGCTGAGTTAGGAGTCGAAGTTGCAGAAATTCCACCACAGTATCTGCTAGGTTTGGAGAAAAGGGTGAATAGAAGGGAAGAAAACCATAGGCCGTCAACCAAGAGGGGGAGATTTGGAATGAGGAATGATAAAAGAGGGAGACCAGATAAGAGAGACCGTTTTTCCAAGAAACCGAGACCAACAACTGAGGAATCATTTGATGGCAGTTCTTTCAGCAAGAGGAGTCCGACCCTTTTGCAAAAACTTCTTAGCGCTGATATAAGGAAAGATAAAAGCCAGTTGTTGCAGGTTCTCCGCTTCATGGTTATGAATTCTTTCTTTAAGGATTGGCCTGAGAAGCCCTTGAAATTTCCTGTAGTAGTTGTTAAAGATGGTGTATCCGAGGGTGAGATCGTTCAAGAGAAAAACTTGCTTGATGCTGAAGATAATATTGAAGCTGGCAACAAGACAATGACCCAAACTATCGTTGATACTGCTGGTGATGATGATATCAAAAACAACAATGCTGATGAAGAAGAAGATGATGACGACAACGAAAAGCATGACACTCAAGTTGACCCAGTGGATTTGTATGTTAGGGAGAAAGTAGCAGAATTTGTGAGGAATGGTGAAGGAGAGGGAGAAATCATTGACTAGGATACCTTCTCTCCTCTGCCTCGTACACCACCTCCGTCTCTTCCGCCACCTCAAGATACTGCTCCCTTTAAACATGTTTGTGCATAGCATAGGTTAGCATATTTTGTGTATAATTTTGAAAGGACTTTAAACAGCGGACATTTTTGCTGTACTCTGATGCTTGAGGGCTTTTTTATAATTTAACTCTTTTTTGGCTTGCTTCTAACTGTTTCATCTTCTTCTTCTTCTTTTTTTTTGGTGAGAACTGTTTCTATCTTTTAAATCTTACAGTATGAAACATTATATATACTAGGCTGTGTGAGAAAAAAAATTATGGAAGAAATATATTTATTAAAAGTTTGTAAGTTGAAATGGTTAAAATTAAATGTTTAATAATTATTGTTTATGGGTTTAATTTATTTTATAATTCAGGTTTTATTGATTTGTAAAATATAAACAGATAAAAATATTTTTAAATAATATAATTTATTTTGTACACGGAAAGGATTTAGTTAATTTGTGATATTAATTTTTTGAAAGATAAATATGTTTTTTTTATGTATATTCATTTTTTTACTTGTTTTAATTGATATATTTAATTACATTTTTAAACTATTTATGTTATTATGATTAAATTAATACTTAAATAATGTTATTTAATAATAAGTTAAAAAAGGGGTTTGAAATATTTATTCTGGATGTTGAAAGAAAGTGTTCATTTAAGTATGAAATTTCCATACCCAACATGTTGCTGCTGGATGTTGTAATTTGAAGTTTTCAAATTACGTTTGCTTATTTATTTATGCATTGTTATATTATTTGTTAAATTCTATTATCCTTTTTTAGAAAGTGAAATAACTTTAGGGATAATCAAATTATTCACGAATTTTAACTAATAAATAAGGCTTTTAATAACTTTAGAGAAATTGATTTAACAACAAAATTAAGAAAATCCTATGAAAATTTTGGAACAGTTTTGTATTTTTGAATTCGAGTTCGTTTGTTTCTCCATCTTGTACTCCTCTTCAATTATTTGTCGCTTTAATGAAGTTTTGTTTTGTCCTTTTCAAAAGAATTTTTCACGTTAATATTTGTGTGCAATATTTTTCTATTCATTTTTTTTCGTTGCTTAATCCGGATTTATCCTCAACATATAAAGTAAGCTATTTATATTTGTATTATGTTGTAGTGTACATGGTGTTATAACAATATATTTACAAATGTGTTAATGGATTGGATCAAAAAATTGAAGTCTACAAAAATCTCAAATTTGAAAAAACATTGGATTATGCTTCAACACAAAAGTATGGGGTACACCAATGGCTAGCGCATGTTTCTTGTCTGCACTGATCAAAGGTTGTATCTATATCATGGAACTTTTAGAAAAGTATCATATGGCTCAGGCTCATAGAGTACCAACACCAATGGTTAGCTCATGTTCCTTGTCTGCGTCGTCTGGCAGTCCACAGGATGATGAGAGTGTCTACAATATGTGATAATTTCTCGACCAATTAACAAGGTTTGTCAATTTGTGCATAAGCCTCGAGATACACATTTCTGGGCTCTGAAAAGAATTGAGGTATTTGGCTGCTACATCGTCTTATGGTATAAATTTTAAGCCTGCTGAAAGATTGGCTATTACTGGTTTTTCTGATGCCAAATAGGGACCAGATGTGGATGATTGAAGGTCCACTTCAGGGTATTCTATTTATTTTGGTGGTAACCCTCCTTCTTCGAGCTTTAAAAGCAATATGTGATTTCTCATAATAGGATATTGACGTGGCAACTTACATAGTAGTTCACGTATACTTCACCCTGATATGGCATTATAGAAGAAGGGATGAGATTGATTATTCGAAATGAAAACTTTGGTTTAGGCCCCCTAAGAAAATTCATCCATGGACCGATTTGTAAAGTAGATGGGAGAGAACAGGCCCCGAGAGCTCCTTACTACAACTCCCAAATCAAGCCATCAAGGCCTGTCTTAGCACCCCAATATCCACCTTGAATATAGGAAATGATGCTCTCTGTTGGAATTGCACTAAAACTAGTCTGTTCACTCTCAGTAGTGCCTACGAGCTAGCTGCGGGTACATTTCCGAATTTTTCCTTTGGAAATGCTACAATAAAATTCTACCATTCAGGGAGCTACTTAGAAACAGAGGGATGCTTTTGCAGGTACCTGGAGATTGCCCCCTTTGCCAAGATCCCCTTGAAACAACGGAGAGCATATCCTTCGGGAATGCCCTGCAAGAGATCATGACAGATTGTGACAGATTGGGAAGACAATGGAATAGTGACTGGTTGGACTGGTTAAATAGCAATATGGTTTTTGCATTCAAACTCTGAGAACTATGGTTTGCTAGAAATGCAATAATTTTTAACAGCCACTATAGTTTCAATCGGATATTGGAACATGCCCTTGCCAAAACCGCTGAATTCTTTGCTCTATCCTTCCCTCTCAAGTTCATAAATGAACCGATTGTAATACCTACAAGATGGAAGAAACCGAAGCCAAGGCTGGGCTAAGATCAACTCATATGGTTCTGCACTTACAAATCCTGGCTCAGCAGGAGCTGGTTCAGTCATTAGAGATCATAATGGCGCATGGATGAAACGATCCTATCACCACATTCCCCAAGCTTCTAGTGTGGAAGCTGAACTTTGGGGTTTAAGACATGGTCTAAACCTTGCTCTTAATTTTTATAACAGTAAAGTAGAAGTAGATGCATCTGCTGTCATAAATCTTATTTCGAACTTATTGCATCCTAACCTCCTACAAACATTGGTGGATGGTGGCAGACTCGCCTACACTTTCCAGGCATGGACTCTGAACCATACTTCCCCGGAAGCCAATAGATGTGCTGATGCTTTGGTTAGGATGGAGAGCACTTTTCAACCTGAGACTCCCTCGGTTTTATTTTTATCGGCAACAAAGCACCTGTTGAGTTGGCTTCTATTTTGCTTGCTGATGCAAATGACTATGTTCTGTACTGATCTCGACCTCAATGTTATGAAATGCTAATGTTCCTTTCTTGACAACAAAAAAATATTATGATTTAGGAAGAAACAGAGCCAAAAAGAATAGATTCAATCTTTTCTCAATTCAAAAGGATCAAATTGTGATTTAGGAAGAAACAGAAATGACACCAGAATGATTAGAACTCTCCCAAACCTCAATCCCCTCCACATTTTTTCTGCTAACAAACAATCTTTCCCCACCTCCTTCAATTCTCTTTATCAACCCTCTCTCCCCCATCTCCACTTTATCCACATAATTCCTCTTCAAACTCGCCTCATCTCTTCCATTTTCACTATCCCCTATTTGCTCACTCGAACCAACTCTTTCATTCAATCTCGACCAAACCTCCAGTCCTCCATCTTTCCCCACAAAAACCTGTCTTTTATAGCAATGCAAATGCACCTCATTCCCACCATAGCTTTCACCTCTCATGCTAGGATTTGTATCTTCCATATATACCCAAGGATCATCCCCTAATTTATGAATATCTGCCATTGCCAAGTCCCCAGATTTCGAACATACCTTGAAGAGTATTGAATCGTCAATGTCGACACCGACGTCAGCGAATGAGTCTCCGAACCTACTGCTCCGTCCCGAACCTGGCTCGTTCGTTTCCCATACCACTTCCTTACTTCTCGGGTCCCATATCCTAATGTAACCCGAGTAACCAAATGCCCCAAATGTGACCGCACTTCCGATAACCAAACCACTTTCCGGTACCCACGTCAGTTTTCCGGGGACTGTGTTCTTGGCGGCGCTTCCTGATTGACGAGTCAGCTCTGATGAGACCTGCAGCGTTGATCTGTCGATAACGAGGACGCTGTTTTCTCTATGGGGACAATCGTATGATCCGAAGACTGAGTCAGATGAGTTAGCGATGGCGCAGACTCGGGCTTTGAATATCCGTGGATCGTCCTGGTCAGTCCAATGAATTGAACCGGTATAGTGACCGCTGGAGAGGTCGTAGATATGGAGACCCGATGAGGATTCGGATCCAACAGCGGCTATCTCTGGCCATACCCGGCAAATCGAGGTGATATCATCGAGATGCGTACGGACGGCTGTGGAGTATGATAAGTAGGAATCGTGTATTGAAATTTGACCACCGTGAGCAATCCAAAGTGAACCATCTTCTCCGGCGGAGAAAGTGGAAGGAACAGCGTCAGAGGCAGGGCGGATGGTATCGACGATGTCGGCGTCTATGCCACGAAGCGGTGATGGCAAAGAGGCAGAGCGGAGGCGAGATTCAACGCCGTAATAAAGAGCCTCTTCGGCGAGTTCCTGGATAGAGAAGCGGCGGAGGGCGGCGGAAGGGAGGCGGTTAGAGCGGAGGAGAGAGAGAAGGACGGAAAAGATTTCAGGATCCCGGTCGATGAAGATAGGATTAGAGGCAGGGCGGTTGGAAAGGGCAGCAAGGAGGGAATCAGGACCGGCGGACTGGAGGATGGAGACGGCTGTTTCAAATAACTTGCCGCCGACGTTGAGCTTAATGCGGCGGCCAGGAGTGGTTGGGTTAGAAATTTGGCCCGCCATCGAAGCTCATAATCCAATGATTAAAGTTTATCTTTTTAAGAAACGACAGCTTCGTTGCCAGCTATCAGCTTTAGGCAAAAAGCACTTTTCACCGTAAAAATGTTTTTATTATTATTAAAAGTAATACAAGTAGTTTTTGAAAAAAAAATTTGACTTTTTTAAAGTATTTAATACTTTTTACAATTCAATTATGTTTTCACTCCTTTAATTTTTTTTTAATTAATTACTTAAAAAATATTTAAAATTTATATTTTATATTTTAAAATATTAATAAAAAATATAATAAATTATTTTCTATATTCTTATTAAAATATCATAATATTAATTAATTTAATTATTATTTAAATATTTATTTATTATTTTATAACATATGTCTAAAATTTACATTTTAATTCTCAGAAGTATTTTTTTATTGCTATACTAAATACTTAAATCTTAAACCAAATTTTTCAAAAATATTTTTTAAAATTAATTTTCCAAAATACTTCTCAAAAACAATGCTAGACTAGCCCTTACGTTTTAAAGTTAACGAAATTGATATATGTCTTTGGTACAAAATACACAAATTTAAAAATCGTGACCTGATTAGTAGGGTGTTTACTGTATGATTTATGTATAATTTAAGTTCAAATCACATTAGTAGTTGCATTAGTAACCGTGATCCATTTAGATGTATTTTTTCTTTTAAATTGCATTTTTTATTTTTTTAATATAATTAGTTTTTTTGGTAATATGATTAAAAATTAATAGTTTTGCAACTGAGTCTTTATGTTTGATTTTTCTTTCACTCATATTTATATTTTTTATTATTTTTAATTAATATTTTTAATATAGTAATTGATTTGGTTAAATGGTTAAATAATAAAGATTTTATTCTGGAATCTCATGTTCAATTTTTTTTTTAAATACAATTGTAATTTTTATTTTATGTTTTTTTTTTAATTTTTTAATTAATAAATATATTGTTTTTAATTTTTAATTCATTTTTAATTAAAAATCATTTATTTATAAAATTAAATAATAAATATGTAGTTATATAATAAAAATATTATATATTATTATGTTGAAAATATTTCAAATTAATAACTCTTTTATATATAATATAAACATTAACTAATTTTTTATACATTTTTTTATGTATAATATTTATATTTCAAATATTTATTTTCTCCATGTATGTTGCGGGTATGATGATTTTTAATATTATAAAATAAAATAATTATTTCAAATATAATTATTCTTTTTATATGTGAAATATTTCAAAAATCATTGTTTTTCATTTACATTGTGAGTATGATATTTCAAATATTTTATATGTGAAATATTTCAAATACACATATAAAAATATATAATACTAAAATTTACTACACTCATGATATGGATTGAAAAATAAATATTACACATATAAAAATTATATTTACTACAAATAATGATATTTGTAATAATTATTTGATTTTATAAATAAAATAATTATTACTTAAAAAGATGAATTAAAAAATAAAAATATATATTTATTAATTAATTAAAAATACAAAAGCCTAAAATAACACGAAATAAAAATTATAAATATGTTTAAAAGAAAAATTGAACTTGAAACTTAAAAATTAAATTATTATTATTTAACCATTTAATCAAGAGAATTGATATAATAAAAATATTAATTAAAAATAATAAAAAGTTTAAAATAACATGAAATAAAAAATACGAATTTAAGTAGGAAAATAATCAAACTCAAAACTCAATGATAAAACAATTAACATTTAACCATCTAATTGAAAAAACTTATTAATTTTTTAAAAGTCAGAAAATACAACTTAAAATGAAACTTTCCTGCCAATTAAGAGAAAAACCCAACCTATTTTACCAAATATTTTTTTTCGGCATATCTGGCAAAATTGGCCGCTAATATGAATTTAATATTTTAAAATTAAATTAATTTTATTAAATTTGTGGGTTGCCATATTTAAACCATTTAAATAATTTTTTTACAGTAAACATGTAAATAAACCATTAGTTTATATTTCTTAAACCATTTAATTTTTTTTTATGAATTACAAATAACGATTAGTATGATTTGAATCTAGATCACACCAAAGATGATGGACATCCTTAGCCATCAGATCAATACACGAAATTCTTAAACCATTTAAATTTTATATTAACATTTATATTTATATTAAATAAAATAGTCCCTCTCCCCACCGGACCTCTCCACCATCAAATATTTATATTTATTATTATATTTTTGAAAATATTTATGTATTTTTTTATATATTTCTTTAATCTTTCTAAATTAGAATTAAATTAAAAATATTTGTAAATCTTAATAGTTATATTTTTAAAATTATGACTAAATCTGTATAATAAATAAAAGTTGATGGTTAAAATTATTATTATACTATTTTTTTAGTTGCCGCGTTAGCTTATTGTTCATGATTTTAGTATGAGTGACGGAATTATGTAACATGGATACTCAAATTACAATCTTTTTATTTTGTATACCTAAAATAAAACTTTTAAATTATTGGATGACTATTTTAACTTAAAATTAAATTTTATTTTGGAATATTAGAATGTCAATAAAATTCTAATTAAATAAGAATCAATTAAATATTTTGTTTAAAATTGATTTTATTTTATTTAAAATTAATAAATTAAATATAAATAAATTAGTTTTATAGTCTGATGAAAGGAATTTAATTAACTATATTTTAAATTTTAAATTATAAATGTTAAGATGATTACCATCATCCGTCTGTCTTAAACTCATTTCGGATTTTGGGTTAGATCCTAATGAGCTCGCAGTACAATATCATAAATCGAGATTAAGCTTGCAGACTTGATCCAAAGACTAAGCTCACAAGGTGACAGATTAGGCTCGATCCCTATCCTGCGAAGTTATACGAGTTTAGAGCCCTATAAACATGTATTTGAACTAAAATATGGTAACGTGACTATATACATGAAACTTATCCAATATATCTTATCAATGAACAATATTATATCATGTAAATAGACGTATTTTCTTTATCTAAAAAGGACAGAAAAAAATATACCTCATTTGAATTTAATGTTTATTTTTCTACTGATTTGAGTGAATGAAGCCTGAATTTTTCTATTTGCATGTAATCATTGTGACAAATTTATGTGTAACCCTCAAACCTTCAATTTGTGTTGATATAAGCTCTTAAGTGCTTATATTTGGATATAGATGAGCTAAAGGTTTATTTGATGGTCTACTAAATAAAAGGGCAAGGACTTATTCGAGAACAATACAAGGGCTTACCTAAGTAAAGTTATGAACTCTAATAATTTTCAAAACTTAGGTTTAATTATTAATCCTGTTAAATTTTTAATTTTGGGAATTTAATTTGTCTAACTTTTTAGATTTCAAAATTCAAATTTAATTGTTAATCTTGTTAATTTTTTGTTAAATTTATTAGCACGACATTATTTTAAGTCATGTGGAAGCCATGTTATATATATAGATGGATTGAATTTTGTTTTGCTTCTCAAAAATTGATGTAGAATCTTACAACCTCATATTTAAAATAAAAACTTTTAGAGCTCTGTATTCGATATTTTTATTTACAAATTTAGCATTCAAGACACGTAATATTGGCCATGTGAGAAATCTTTTTAATAAATAATGTCATGTAATCTAATCTAACAAAAATTTTATGATGGTGTTATCAATTGAACTTCAATTATCAAATCGAAAAGGTATAAATATTAAAAAATTAAAAACAAAAGTATAGGGATTAACTTTCAAATACAAAAAGAACAAAAAAAGATGGAGAGTAAAATAGATCATAAAATTCCAGCGTTAAAATATGTTGTTAGTCCCTATACTTTAACAAAATTCGAAATTTAATTTATATACTAAAAAGTTAAAAACTAAGTCATTTTATCTTTTTGATTTACAAATCTCAGTTCAATCATTATCGTTTTTAGTATTTTTTGTCAAAATTTATCAATTTGGCACGTTGATTAGGTTGTCTTGATATTATGTGACATATGATTGATAGAAAATAAACAGATTAAGTTGATTAATTTTGACAGAAACTATTGGCAACAATGCTGATTGAAATAAGATTTTTAAGTTGAAAAAGTAAGAAAAAATTAAATTTTTAACTTTTAAAATATATGGATTAAATCGTAAATTTTAGAGATTAATAGCAACATTAATCAAAATTAAATGTTTTTTGAGTTGATCCGATTTGAGCTGACCAGGCTCAACCCAGCCCAGTCCGGCCATGATCATACCTCAAATTTTTTTGAGTAATACTTATTATTATTTATTATATTTTTAAGCAAACCTAAGCTATCGACTGTTAATCTTATGGGCGCTTCTGTCCCTCGGCACCAGGTTCTTTAAACCCTTCCTCTCCCTTATTCTTTTTCTTCATTTTTTTCTTATAATTTGTATGAAAATAGATTGTTTCTTTCTCTGTTGAATTCACAAGGACTCCATTAAATTTTTTTTTTTTTTTTACATTTTTTTTCAGCTCATTTCTCGCTGATGAACCACAAAATTTCAAGCTTTCCATGAAAGTTTCTTCTTCAATCTTTAGCAAGCTCTTGTTCACCATAAAAAACCCATTCAGGCAGATTCCTAGTAAGAAAGTCTCATCATGTGCTTCAAGTCTTTTAGAATCCCAACTTGTCATCACTCAACAACACACTGAAGAATCCAACAACCCTATGAGTATGATCAAATCGATATTCTCGAAACGAGGTTTCAATATTAACCCCGAGAATCTACATGCTGTTGATTTGAATGAGTCAAATTTGATTCGGATTTTGAATGATTTATTCGAGGAAAGTTCGAATTCTGAGCTTGCTTTGCATTTCTTCAAGTTGTCTGAGTATTGCATTGGATCATTGCATTCAAATAAAACGGTTTGTAAGATGATACATATATTAGTTTCCGGGAACATGAATCATATTGCGGTGGATTTTATTCTATATTTAGTGAGAGTTAGTGTTAGCAAAGATGTTCCGGTGGATGAATTGTTGAAACTCTTTTACGAGACTCATAGTGATAAAACAGTTTTACGGACTGTGTATAGCATGCTTGTTGATTGTTATATAAGAGAAAAGAAGGCTGATTTGGCATTTGAATTAACGCGCCAAATGAAGCATTTTGACATGTTTCCATCAGTTGGCGTTTGTAATTCATTGCTTAAGGCGTTGTTAGGGTTAAATCAATTGGACTTGGCTTGGGATTTTCTTGATCGAATGATGAGGCAAGGGTTTCTTTTGAATGTATCAATTATTACTTTGTTTATCAACATGTACTGCAATAAAGGCCACCTTTTAAGTGCCTGGAAATTGCTGATGGACATGAAAAACTACGGGATTAAACCAGATGTTGTTGCATATACTATCATAATCGACACTCTTTGTAAGATGTCTTGTTTAGGAGAAGCAACTTCAATGCTGTTTAAAATAATTAGATTTGGAGTTTTTCCGGATTCAGTTTTGGTTAGTTCTGTTGTTGAAGGTTACTGTAAAGTTGGAAGACCAATGGAAGCAATGAATGTTATAAAATTCTTTAATCTTAAACCGAATATTTTTGTGTACAATAGTTTCATCGCAAAGTTTTGTGCAGAAGGAAACATGGTAAAAGCTTCTCTGATATTTCAAGAGATGTTTGAATTGGGCTTTCTTCCTGATTGTGTTAGTTATACTACTATGATTGGAGGCTGTTGTAGAGATCAGGATATGGATAGAGCTTTTCAATATTTTGGGAAAATGTTAAAATGTGGAATTAACCCGTCTGTGACTACATACACATTGCTCATTGATGCTTACAGCAAATCCAAAGACTTGGAAATGACAGATTGTTTATTTCAAAAGATGATAATGGAGGGTTTGGTACCCGATGTTGTTACATTTAACACAATAATAGATGGTTATGGAAAGATGGGCCACTTACACAAGGCCTTTAAGCTTGTAGATATGATGAGATCAGTTGGCATTTCTCCGGATGTTACAACCTATAACATTATTATTGATAGCTTAATTAAAAGAGGATTTACGAATGAGGCGAAAGATATTCTGGATGAGCTTGTCCGAAGGGGTGTTTCTCCTGATACGGTGACATTTACAAATATCATAGATGGGCTCTCCAAGAAAGGGGACTTTGAGGAAGCATTTCTTGTATGGTTTTACATGAGTGAATGCGATGTGAAACCTGATGTCTTGACTTGCAGTGCTTTACTTAATGGCTACTGCAGGGAAAGACGGATGACAGAAGCTAATGCTCTGTTTGTTAGGATGCTTGATATTGGGTTGAGCCCAGACCTGGTATTATACAACACTCTCATTCACGGATTTTGTGGCATTGGAGACATGGACAAGGCATGCAACTTGGTTGAAATGATGATTAGAAATGGTATACTGCCTAATAAAGTTACTCATCGAGCATTCATCCTTGGGTTTGAGAAAAAGTGGGTCAAGAACCCCGAAGAGAGTGCAGCTTTGAAACTGCAACAACTTCTGCTGCAATATGATATCCATGTTGATGTCAATGATTGTATAGCTATGCCATAGCTTTTCAGCTGATGTGCAACACTGCCTCTGAGGTTTCTTCCAGCTGTATGAGCTGTAAGATTGTCTTCATATCATGCTTCTTTTATTAGTATGCTTGATTTAGCAATGTTAAGTTGGATTTTCCTTTGGCGTTTTATTTGTTATACTTTATCATAATTTGGAATACTGTTCTGAGTTGCTGGCTCAATCTCTGTGATCTTTCTGGTGGTCTTGCTGGTATGACTCAATCTTCTTAACTGAGAGCTTGTCCATAAGGTGTCATCTTTGCTTAATAGTGAAGATCTGCTTTGGCACTCATGAGTAGTTGTGCTTGATTTCCAGGAGGCTGACTTTAAGGTATGTTTGTTCTTTATCTTTCTGTTAATTCTGCTAGGTCATATTACATCATATCTATTTTGCTTTGGCTCTTCATTTTTCTTGAAGTTTCAGTGTCCAACTCATCTTTAGAATGGGGATATAACCCTCCAAGGACCCTTTAAGTACACGGAGAAACTTGGAAAATTTGAATTTACCCATGTTGGATATGTATTCGTATCCTACACTCGCACCCAAATTTGAGTGATAGTTGCACATGCATGCAATTTCCTGACCAAGTAACTTTTTTGAATTTTCATGCATCAAGGATTCTTTTGATGGAGTTTTAAGTTGCAATGAGTCAGATCATGTATATTTGAATGAAATAATATGTTGATGCTTAGATGATAAGAAGACGCCTCTTTAAGTCTCTCTCTCTCTCTTCTGGTCAGTGGTATTTACGAGAATGATTGGTTAAATATTTTTGAAAGCCGATTTGGGTTTTTGCTAAACTCTTAGATGTCTTGATTAGATCCATTTGACTTCATGTAGTGTTGTTTTATCAATGTTTTTTTATTGAACTACCTGAACATCCTCATTTCTACCGAGCAATGACGAATCCATGCGTCCTTGATTGAACATCAAGTAGGATTGGATTACTGCAAACTTTGAAGTGGTGTTCTTACCTTCAGGGGCAAAGCCGGGGGGGGGGGGTGCCTCTTAAAGTGGTTTCCGTTTAGGCCCCTTCATAATTTATAAAATTTTAAATTAGTAATGGTAAAATTGCACTTTGGTTCCCCTCAGTCCTTTAAAAATTATAAAGATATAGACTATTAAAATGGTGAAATTGCTTTTTTACTATCATAAAAAATATACAATTTAATTTCGCTCCCTCTCCCCAAACAAAAAATAATAATTTCTGGCTTCACCCCTACTTACCTTGAGATGGAGCTAGGTGCTGTTTTTTTTTTTTTTTTTGTATGGATCTAATAAGCGATAAACCAAATGAGGTCACATCTCTTAAGTGCTATCACACCCAAACTCCCTGGTTACTTTTGAGAATTTCCTATTTGTTTGATATACCTATGTTGCTTTGGCTTCCATTTTTGTCGAAGAACACATGTCCAGTGCATATCCAGACATGGGTATAAGCATAAGTACACCATTGTCGTACCTGACTCATGCATCTGAGTGTTAGAAACATAGCAAATTAGAATTGCTAGCTTGTGAAGCCCGAGTAACGTACATGTGTGCAACACATACTCGCATCGACACTCACACTTGAACATTACTATTTTTAATGAGGATATGAGTGGAGGGCAAGGAAGGTTGGGGGGACCCTCTACATCTTAAAAAAGTAATCTTTTTTACTATGATTTTTTTGTAAAAGATTTAAATTTTGTACTCATCAATGCTTATAATGTAATGCAGGTAACTCCAGGGTCTTCATCTTCAAAATGCAGATATTGTTTAAAACTTGTTGCAGATCTATGACATAATGACAGCAATTACCTGCCAAGTGTAATGGTCCTTGGATTTTAATTGTCTCCAGTTCAAATAGACGAGCTTCAAAGAGGGCCCTGTGTGTTGAAACTCGTGAGTTCTTTTTCTTCACATCTCTTTAATTCATTCATTTTTTTTTTTGATAATCATGGTGGAATCCTAATTAGTACTCATTTGATCATTTTACGAACATGTAGTGCTTGTGTATGTTGCTTATGATAAAAAGATTATGTTGGTCTAGAATCTTATCTTTTTTGAAATACCTATGTCCAATGCATTTTCAGACATGAGTTTGGGGATATACCTTCTCAAAGACCATCCAAATATATGGAAAAACTCAAATGGAGATTACCTGTGCTGGGCATATACTTGCATCTAACACTCAAAGTCAAGTTTGAGTAACAAGATAAAAGATATTGCTTCAGTCCAGCACCATCTTCTATGCCGGTGGTGCTAAAATCAACATCAACGAATGATTCTATCCTAAATCTGTAGAGGCATCATTTCGGACTCTACCATGTTGTGAAATGTATAGCTTAAATTTTGTGTAATTTTGTCTGCTCTGGGTGAAAGTGTCTGCCATTTCCATTTAAAAGCACCAAATATTTGTAAACTAAAAGTTTTGAAACCTTAAATTGATTAAGATTATCACATTGGATAAGACCTGTGTTACTTAGACTCGGGTATTATCAAATATGGATATATGTTTGACATGTGTATCTACAATTTTTTTTTCCCTAAAATTTTTGAAGCATTTAGAAAAGTGTTGACACCTATTATCAAATATGAATACATGTTTGGTGTGCATGCTTTTTGTTTTATGCTTCTGGTTTTCTTGATATTACTGGGCTAAGAATATCCAAACTGACTTTGTATACCATTTTTCATTGGAATAAATATTTTATTTGCTAAAAAGTAAAATTGCTATTTAAGTTTTAGGTGAATATAAGTATTGGATGAATATAACCCTTTAACTATTGAAAAGAAGTGCAAATTGTAACAAAATATTTATTTTTTAAAATTGCTATATTAGTTAACATTTATTTTTTAAAAATTGGCATGAAAGTTTTTTTTTTTTCATTTATAGTTTAACTCCAAACAAAATATTTGATCAAAAGCTTTTAAAATATAATTTTGTTAAATAGTAAATATTAACTTTGTTGAAAGTTAGACTTATTTGATTTTTTTTAATAGTATAAGCTTATAAAGATTAAATTGATTTAATAATAAAGGGATTAATTTGATTCAATCTTTATAATAGAAGTATCTACCAGGTCAATTCACCATAAGTTTTATATACAATTCTAAAAAGAAACCTTAATAACATGGGAAAAATTATTTTATGAACCCTTATCATCACATTACCCATGGTTTCTTTCTAATTATTTTATGACATTTCAAGAATTTTTTATTTGTCATTGACACATAATTTTGATAATTTTTTTACCCTGAACTTCGAACCTAAAACTTTGAACCTAAACACTAAATCTCAAACCCCAAACATTGAATCTCGAATCTCAAATTCCAAATTTTGAATCTAAATCTTAGGGTTTCGGGTTTGAGTTTGTGTTAATGACGTGAAAATAATTCTTGAAATATTATTACATAATTGGAAAGGAAACATGAGTGATGTGGTGGGAAGAGTCCATAAAATAATTTCTTTTATTTGACTTTAAAAATAAATGGTTCTTATCTATTTTTACAAAGGGAAAATTCTTTAGACAATGATTGTACAATAGTTAAAATTATAAATTAGTCCATGTATTATAGAATCGAGTATACCTTTGTACCTTTAATATTGGTGCAAACAAGTAAAATCAGTAAACATACAAAGGAAATCTGAAAATTAAAGTTGTTCAAGGATTGAATTGACTAAAAAACTTGTTTCACTATTTAAATAAAAATAACTTTTATTTAAATATGAGCATAGGTTAGAGTACTGATCCAAAATTACCAAACCTAAATGCCCTTTAATAATAATAAAAAAGTAAAAAAAATAAAATGGAGGCTGTAGAGAGAAAAATCTACAGTCTATGGGTTTTATTGAAAATAAAGAGAATTCATAAGGATTTTAATGCTAAAATAAAAGGAAAATTACAGACAAAGACATGAGTCGTTGAGGTGAATACGCGTTGCAGAAGGGATTGGGGGCCATGGAAACAGTAACGACGTCGTTTCCAATCTGCAATCCTAACTATATATGGGATTTTTTTTCGTTCTTTTATTTTTATAGGTAGATAGATAAAGATGACCACCCCGGTTTGCCCATTCGTGAAAGCGGCTCGACCGGACGAAAATTGTCCGGCCAAAAAATCCACCGTCGGCGGCAGCGAAGCAACAAGGAAAGATTCCGGTGACACCGCCACCGTGTCTCCGACGTGCCCTTTTGGTTACGATTCCAATAATTTTAAGCTTGGTCCTCTCAGTTGTATGATCTGTCAAGCACTTCTCTTTGACTGCACCAAATGTATCCCTTGTTCTCATCTCTTTTGCAAGTAATAATCAATAATCCCTTTTTTTCTTCTTTCGATTGGGTTTTCTTATTTCACTTCTTTTGCTGTTTTCTATGATAATTCTTTGATTCCTTTTTCTTATTCGACTGTTTTTATTCTTTTTTTAAATAATTATTTATGATAATCCTTGATTTGATTTCTTTTTACCTTTTATGTTAATTTGTTGATGCATTTTTTTATTATTTGACTTTTTTTGCTGCAAGTTTTGTGATAATTTTTGTGGGGTTTTGCTTCTTATTTATGATAACGAACATTTTGTTTTCTTTCTTCCATAATTGACCATTTTTTCTGCTTTTATTTTTCCCGCTTGTAATGTTTATGTTACTTAATGTTTAGTATACTCGGTCACAGGTACTTCATGGAAAATGGAAGAACCCAAGCAACATGGATCTAATGATAACTTTGTAGTCCTTTTAGATTGTATATTTCGGTTTAAGGGTGTGTCTAATTCGGTTTGCAATTATATTCTTTTCATAAATTTGGATGGTCATTGATCTTGCGGTGCCATGTTGAATATTTGTTGGATACAATTGCTTAGAAGAACCCTTTTATTCCTTTAGATCTAATGATAACTTTGCATTCCTTTTAGAGTGTGCATATCTCGGTTTAAGGATTGTCCACTATGTGGAGCTGACATAGAGAAACTGGAAGCTGACACTAATCTTCAAAGCATGGTTGATCGATTTATTGAAGGGCATGCTAGGATCAAAAGGGCACATGTTGGCGTCAATGGTGAAGGCGAGCAAGTTTCAAATGATGATAAGAAGGTAATTTACGAGGATGTCTCGTTGGACCGAGGTGCTTTCTTGGTGCAACAGGCCATGAGGGTAAGTGTCGTGCTTGTTGCTTTATTTCTCTACTCCTAACAGCCTGTTTCGATTATTTGAAATTAGTTTATGCTTGCTTTATACAGGCATTCCGTGCACAGAATATCGAAAGTGCTAAATCTAGACTCATTATGTGTGCGGAAGACATCCGAGATCAATTAGAGAAAATGGGAAACACATCTGAGTTGTGCTCACAGCTCGGCGCAGTTCTGGGTATGCTTGGTGACTGCTGGTATGTCCCTAGACACACTCCTCTCTTTCCTCTTTATTGCATATGTTTAGTTGTGTTCGTTCATTACTAAATGTGCGTGTGAGGTTTTAAGATGTTTGAGCTGTGTCACTGTGATTCATAATTCCATGACTTTCATTCTAAACGTCAATGCTTGCGGTAAACCCAACCTTCCTTGAGCTCTTTGATCTTGATATAGATATGGTACAATGTTACTTGGGCATAGTATGTCTTGGATATGGATATGTATCCAACATGGGTATGTTCGGTTTTTATAAGATTTTCATGTATTTGGTAGAATCCTTGGAGGATTAGATACTGATATCCATGTCTAGATATGCATTAGACATGGGGATTTCAGAGAGTCAAAGCAACATACTCTAGGGAATGCTTTGTTGAGCAAATATTTTTTTGAAAGAGTGTAATGAGTTTCTTTTACTATAGCACTTCTATGGAAGAATATTGAACTTTCTAATGATATGATGCATCTTATTGAAATAAAAAAAAATTCACTTCAAATTTCTGAATCATCATCTAACATCCCTACCCTCTTTCTTAAAAGTTGCATGACTTGTTGAGGCCAAGACTAATCCTTAGTTCGACTAATGAATGTTGAAGCATGTGAAATGACTTTAAATCTTAGAAATAATTGATGGGAAATCCTTTTTTTGGCCTTAAAGTGTGACTGAGGGTCTTTTAAGATCATGAAGGAGAATCTTTATTGACATTAATGTTGCAGAGATAGAATGGTGGTTGAGGATGTTTCAAGAGTTTTGTTGTGAAAAATGTGAGACTATTTTGTGCAAAAAGATTGGCTTTTTGAAGAGTACTGATTTTTAGTTGAATTCAAATATGTTTGGGAATTATATTCGGTTGTTATCCTTATGATAATCTTCTTTATGAAGATAAACAAAATTTTGAGGTGAAGATTGGCCTAATTTTAGGCTAGGGCCTAGGAAGTACCTAGACTGACACATAATTTGGGTGCAACACTGGTGTGGTTTAGACGTTTAGGGGAAAAATAACAGTAAATCACTAGAATTTGGACTGAAAAATGAGCAGAAAAAATTGGAAATCTAGAAAATATAGAGTTATAAAAAAACTTTACGTTTTCTATTAATTCAAAGAAAATAACAAGAATTTTTGTGGCTGTAAATAGTTACAACTTATTTATGCTAGGGTCACAAATAAAGTCATAATCCAAGCCTGAGATTTACACCAGAATGGTAACTAATAATCCTAGCTCTAGATTTAAACCCTAAAGATATCTTATAATCCTAGGTGTCTATTTATATGTCTACTGATTAAGAAGTAAGACTAAAATAATAAAATAACATAATAGTTCTCCTATGTCTGACATGACACTTACATAATGATACAATAATTTTAAAAAAATTAGTGCACGGATATGGCATGACACAACAATAAAAAGTTTTTTTTAATGTAATGGTATATAGTAAACATGTAAAATTGATGCTTTTTTATTAAATATTAATATGCAAATAGCTTTTTTAGTTTTTATTTTTGAATTTTAAAACTTCATGTCTTTAAAAACCTAATTTAACCCAATTGCTCATTGTCTATTTCATATTTAGGAGACGAATGCAAAAAAAAGGGGTTCGTCTAATCTTGACCATATTTTGATCGTATCTGATTTTGTTTTTATTGATTTTGACGTGTCCACACATGTATTTTGCCATGTCAAAGCTATGTCCATATCTGACATGTAGACACTCCCTTTACAGTAGTGTCCGTGCTTTCATAGACTGTAAGCATGATATCAGAAAACTTAGAGAAGAATCCTGAAAGAGCAAAACTGTCTAATATGGACAATTGGAGAAGACATCTTTATATTTGTAAGGTAATTGTTTGAGTAAATCTGAACATTCAAGTTTTTTGCAGTCGAGCAATGGGAGATGCTGCTGCTGCAATAAATTATTTCGAGGAAAGTGTTGAGTTCCTTACAAAATTGCCAGCTGATGATCTTGAGGTTACAACACAAACTTTCCTTGCGATGCTTCCTTACATTTTCATTAATGAGGCCGCCATGATCATCATTTTCGAACATACTTTCTGCAGATCACACATACACTATCTGTTTCACTTAACAAAATCGGTGACCTAAAGTATTATGATGGAGATCTTCAAGCGGCAAGGTCTTACTACTTCCGATCACTGGGTGTCCGTCGTGATGTCATCAAGAACCATCCCGGTGTTGCTTCACAGGTAAGATGCTTGTTTCTTTCTATTCCTTTTTTTTACCCTTCCGTTTTAGCTTAGCATGTTATTATCATCTTTGTCTGTGTATGTTATAGGTCTATATCAGTGCTTTTGAGCATTGAATAAAATGCTGGATCAGAGGTCAAACCAGGGTGACCTCTGGGTAACTGGTTCAGATGGTTGAATCAATTGCCACGGATTATCCAGTCAATAGAAATTAATGTTAAACATATTTTGATATTAAATAACTACTAAATATTAATTAGTTAGTAAAAATATGTATTTGGCGTCATGTTATGGTGTTCAATATATGATTAAGAGGTTAAAAATTCAAAATTCATCATTTTCAAAAATGAGTTTAGTAATACAAAAAAACCAGAAAACTGGTTTTTTACAATTTAACCCAGTTTTTTGCCAGTCTCTACCAATCGAATCTGTATTCCACTGTTTCTTTGGTTCCCATTCTTGGGGATGTACGGGACTGGCATTGTGGACAAATTAAATTGGTTAAAAGTTTTTGCCTTCTCTTCATACTGATATAAATAAACCTATCATGGATGGGACATTCTCCAAATATATGGAGAAACTTTCAAAAAATAATCAGATGCACACCCTTGCCTGACACATACCCACATTTGTCATTTACTTCCAAGCCTGAGTAGCATAGGTTTCAGTCAACTTGTGTCAATCAAATCTTCTGGCCTCATTAAAACCCTACTTTTTGGCGCTATGCATAAATTTCTTGGATTACCTTGTTTCAGCCACTGTTCCGCAACTTGATTCCTACCAAATAATCTTTGATGCAACTATTGAACTAAGCCATTCTTACAATAACTATAAACTTTAGAATTCCTTAATTTTTAGGTTCTGAAAACTCACGGCTAGTGAAGTACACCAGTTGACTGGTCTTTTCACCTTGTGTCTTCTTGTTTTGTCAGTGTTATAGCCCCAATCATTGCTACTAATAAAATTCGACTGGGAACCAAAACCATGACTAAATAGTGGGTTTCCATGTTACTTGGATTTGGGTATGAGTATTGGATATGAGCATGCATCAAACACGGTTGTGTTCATTTTTTAATTTGTTTTTACATGTTTTTGGGGAGTTCTTGGAGAATCGTATTCCCCATGGCCATGATTGGATATGTGTTTGATGTCAGTGTCGGACAAGGTTACTTAAAGAAAAAAAAAAAGCAGCAGTTGGAGGAACAAATAAAATAAATTCCCAATGTTTCCAAATTAGTCCAACCTTGATAGGTAGTTAGTAAAAACAGAGTATTATCATTCTGACATGCTCTGGGTATGGTATAATACCACAGACTTGGTTTAGGGTTGTCTCACCGCACCTGTCCCTTTAGTTTGTCCTAATTTGACCCAAAAATGGAAGGCTAGTCTGAGTTAGTTGAACTTTGTTGAACTTTTTGTCAAAACTGCTGCCTGTGGAAACTGAATGGGTATATTGTTTGTAAAAAGTAAGAAACTACTTAACACTATGTTGCTTTGATTCTTCATTTTTGTTGAAGTACTTGTGTCCAATGCATATTCAGACATCGATGTATGTGGATATGATTCTCCAAGGACCAGTCAAATACATGTAAAAAGTCAGGAAAAAGTACCAGCATACCCGTGTTGATCCCAAACCTGTATCCAACACAAAAACCTGAGTTTTTGTAAGATAGGTTCATTTTGGTACATGGTTTAGTAATCCCTCTAGTTTGTTTCATTGATTAATGCCAGTAGAGGTGTCCATGGGCAACCCGACTTACTAATTACCTTATCTTGGGCCAGGTGGGCAGCTCTGCTCTTGGACAAGTCTAATTGCCAAAAATAAAGAATGTTTACTTGGAATGATTTAAACGGCTATCTATATAGTTTTCTATGTTATTGAAGTTGAAATAAGTGAACTCACCCGAAAGTTTTATGCAAAAACCCGAATTATTAGTTTCAAATATTTATTTATTTTTATTCCTCAGACATTTGATATATCTTTTGCCCAATCTATTTATTTAACTGCAAAAATTTGAAAAATTCAGTTTGCTGAATTTTGGTTCTTTGTTTTCTGTGATGGATTTACAATTGAAATCCTTTCTAGTACTCGAGAAGCTCCGTTACTTTCCGACTTTGATGCTTCTAATTCAGTATGCTGAATTTTGGTTCTTTGTTTTCTGTGATGGATTTACAATTGAAATCCATTCTAGTACTCGAGAAGCTCCGTTACTTTCCAACTTTGATGCTTCTGTCGGCATTGAACAGTGTATTTTTGCTATTGTATTTGCAGATTCTGGATGTAGCCGTTTCTCTTGCAAAAGTTGCAGATGTAGACAGAACTCTCGGAAAAGAGAATGTGGCGGTTGATGGTTTTCAAGAAGCCATACAATTGTTAGAATCTTTGACACTGAAATCCGAAGAAGCCAGTCTCGAGCCAAGGGTAAGGTTTCTCCTCAAATGTAAGTTTTTAAGCTATAACTAATCCCCAGAAAACGGGCTTCTCATGTTTGTTTTCATTTTGCAGCGCCTTTCAGTGCTGGCGTTCCTCAAATCTCAGCTTGAAGAGAAACAGGCTGAGGCAACTGCGAGCTTTGTATCCCCGTAATGGAAAATAGCTATGAACCAAAATAAAGGAGCCGGTTTCTGTACACACAGAAGCTCGAGTTTGCGGATTAATGAGCTCTGCCCGGTTCCGAAAAAAGACAATCCCTGTAGATGTGCCAGAGCCAGAGACTAGTGAATATTTGGTTAATCCTTAGAGCACAAGTAGAAATTCATGCTTGAATTTCTCTATTAAATGTCACTTTTCAACTTGAGCTTTTTTTTTTTATATATATAATAAGAGGCAAACACCACGACCTACATTTTAACAGAATTCAATGTTATTGTTGCTCTGTTATTGGGTTTTCTAGTTCTTAAACCTCTTATCCAAACCTGTGCAAGACTTTGGTTACCTATTTAAGTCTGAAAGTCCATTCTATGGCAAAAAAAATTAAGTTCGAGCTTCAACTCAACATTCAGTTTGAATTTTTTTAATACAAAAATAAAAATAAAGTACCAAATGAGAATTCACCAAAAGAAAAAAATGTACCAAATGAGAAGTTAAAACTATCAGTTTGGTTGTATCCCGTTTTCAGTGTACAAGCAATTTCCTCAAGGTGTTGATATCATCCATGACTTTGGTGTAAACTCCCAATGAATAGGATTCCGCTTATCTTTGATGATCGTTCCTCTTGTCCGAATGACACACGAAGAAACTTAAAGTTGTATAGCCATCGCTAGGGTGAATTGGATTATCATCAGCTTTCTAGCTGCTCCATTGTCGTGGTTGAAGTTCTCATGAATATTGTGCCATGTTTTGAACTCCGGCGTTTTGACGAGGAGATCCAATATAACTAGGGTGTTTCTCTGAGTTGGCAGACATACCTCTTGGTGGTACTTGTACTTCACTGCTTTCTTGTCTGTCTGGGTGACTTCCAAATGCTGCTTTAATAACTGCCATAAGATTTGGAGTAACACCTTCAGGCATGATCCAAGTGCCAATTGAATGAACACCAAGGTTGTATGTCTGAACTCCGAGGGGTGAATCAAATCAAACCGCCTTTGCGAAGTTACATTCGCAAAAAAGATGGTTCGTGGTGTCTGCTTCACCTCGACAGAAAGTGCACAGAGATGACAACTTCAAAAGGTACTGTGGCCGACCATAGCATCTTCCAAACATCTTTGGGTTTGTTCAAAGTGTCGCAGTTCAGCCTTCTGTCATTGAGTTGGTAAAAATATGCTGATTTTACAGAAAACTTACCATCATGGGTAAGTTTCCATTTCGGTTATTCATTGCCTTCAAACAGAGGTTTTGTTTCCCACCACCTACGGATGCCCATGTTTTGCAATTCGTCTTGAACCATTCCATGATTTGCTTCTCTCAATCTATTTTCTCTTTGCCAGGTGATGTGCTTCATTACATCTCTTTCACTCATAATGCTTCTTCAGGCTCATCAATTACCTGCTTTTGCTTGGCACTGAAAGAATTTGTCATTAGTATTTGAATTTTGGCCTCTGATGTCAACTTATAACATTCTTGCCACTGTACAACTCCATATTTATTTTTGTTGGAAACTTTTTAATGTTATTAGAAATTCATTTCTAGTAACGAGTTTAAATTTATTAATGACTTGACCGGTTCATTCATCAATCTGTTTTTCATATGGTTGTGACTTCATTGAAAGTGCTTCAGAGACCCCTAAATTTGTCCAAAAATATTACAATGTTACATTGTATTTATTGTATATCATACAATTTCATGTTTAAAGTCATTTAAATTATGATGTGAAACAAGTTGTTTTTAAAATAAGCACCAAAATCTTTTTCACTGAATGAATAAAATTTGTTATTTTCTTTTTAATTTCATTTATTTTTTCATGATAACTTGCAGAGAATCTTACGAAATAAAACTTTAAAAAACTTGCACGGATAAACATAAAAAACTTTGATAAAATCATTGTATTGATGACCTAAAATATCCAACACGTCATCACAGTTGACGAGCAACATAGGAAGGTAAATAAAAAATATCTCTATATCGTCAGGGTTAAACACCAATCATGATTTTATGAATCGTTTCTAAATATTATTAGATACAATAAGACAATTTATGTAAATAAAAGTAAGGTGAATAAATGAAATAACTAACAAATAAAAAAATTTATATAAATATAAAATGGTATGACCCGATAAAAAACACAAATACAACATAGACACTAATGTCCAAATCAACGACAAATTGCTTAAAAAAAAGACGTTTAAATAAAACAAAACTTTTCGAAATATAATATTAATTACCAAATCTAAGTTTAAATCTAATATTAATTACCAAGTCTATCATAAATTATTTTAGAAAAAGAATTTTAAATAAAGAAACAATAACAAATAAAATAAAATAAGAAATTAAGCCTAATTATAAGTTTATATAATAAATATAGAGATAAATCTCAAAACTATACATAAACTTTAGTCTAATATGCAATTTTATACATAAAACTTTGATATGATTCGATTCTCATAAATTATTAACATAATTATTGATATATCGTCATTTTTATGTTTAAAGGTTGCATACACATGTAATTGTATTTATCCAATACAAAAATAAATTAATATATTTATTTCTTTGAACGTGCATGATAAATCAAAATTAAAGTTTCATTTGAATCACAACCAAAGTTTTATGTGTATGATTGCATGAAATCAAAGTTTATGTATCAAATTACACATTGAATCAAAATTCATGTATAATTTTGATATTCAAATTACACATTGAATCAAAATTCATGTATAATTTTGATATTTATCCCATAAATATATTAAATGACAAAGCAACTTTTCCAAATATAATATTAATTACCAATCTACCTTAAATTAATTAAAAAAAAGAAGAAGTTTAAATATAACAAAACGGTACCAAATAAAATAAAATAAGAAATATGCCGAAGTATAAATTTATAGAACAAATTTCTTAAATGACAAAGCCTTACTAGGGTTTAGGGTTTTGACTAGAAAAGCTCTTAGTTTTTGGTCGATTGAAGAGGATGATGAGAAGGAAGGAGTTTGTAGGAAGTTTCCAAGTTCCAGACGAGATCGAAAGAGAAATTCTATCAAGATTGCCCGTCAAAAGTTTGTTCCGATTCAAAAAGGTTAAAAAATCATGGCGTAATCTCATTGAAGACTCTACTTTCATCACCATGCATTTGAATTGCTACGGTAGAAATACGGATGGTTTTTTCATTCATGGATCTTATTCTTATGAGATCCAACTTCCGAGGTCCTTAATTGACCAACCACGAAAATTCATAATTGGTTCAATTAATGGATTAGTTTGCTTAAGTAATAAGATACGTTGCTTTCTGAAGAAAGGCGACACACTGAGAATACATATTTGCAATCCTTTCACAAGAGAAATTATGGAGCTTCCACAATGTTATCATGATCATAATGATTTTCTTTTGGGCATTGGTTTTGGGTTTTGTCATCAATTCAATGACTATAAAGTGGTAAAAATTAGCTACCGTCGTGATTCGTCTTCATCGGAAGTTCAGGTTCAAGTTTATAGTTCAAACACGAATTCTTGGAAAAGGGTAAAGATAGTAGATCCAAGTTCGTCGGCTTTGTTGCCTTTGTATCGAGGCAACGGGTGCTTCAATGGAGCTTTTCATTGGCAAGGACTGAAGAAATCATCATCCAATAAAATTATGAAAACCATCGTATCGTTTCAATTCTATGAGGAGGTGTTTCGAGAGATTAATTTGCCAAATGATCCAGATTTTCAAGGTGACGTTGAGTTTCTTATCACGGAATATCGGGACTTCTTCTCCTCTTTAATTGTCAAACATGGACACAATGCGAATGTTTATAAGGTATGGGTGATGAAGGAATATGGTGTGTCGGATAGTTGGATTGAACAACTCAACATTGAAGTACCAGTCTCACAAGATCAAGTAATATTTAGATCAATTAGGGACTTTAAATGTAAAGACATATTCTTTCAAGATAGCCATCACAGATTCATTTGGTATGATACCAAAAGCAAGCAAATGGAAGGCCATTCTCAGTTACTATTACAATGGTATTTTATTCGTTGCAAGGAAAGCTTGGTTTCATTGTCTCAAACAAGGTAGCACCACCTCTTTTCCGATAATGAATTTAAATTTACCATTGGAGTTAGAAATTAGTGATCTTTTTTTATTTCTGATGATTTTAGGTTTTTATTTTTATGGTTTTTGGAATTTTGATGTATTTACATCTGAATATGAAAAGAAAAGTTACATTAGAAGCTAAACTATGACAAGTTGTATATGTGTGTGTAATATCGATTGAATTGAATATTGTGTATGATGAAAAATGCTCGCACTCGAATTTAAGTACCATAGATTAGTTGCTTTCGAGGTTATGTTTGAATAATTCATCAACCTAAGTCTTTACGCTGTACTAAACCATGCCATGGGCAACACATTTGTTCAAATTTTTATTGGCCAGATAGGTGATCATCTCCTAGCCTTGACCTTTCAAGCTCGAGAACGTAAAATGTCGAGCTTTAATATCGAGCAGTGTAGAAATCAAAACCCTTGCCAATGACCCATGAACATCTTTACTACGGTGTAGTGAAGGGGTAGGCAATGACCTTGACCCCTCTTTGATTTAATGAAATATAATTATAATCTCTCTCTAAAATCATAAGATTCAATTTTGTCCTTTTTAAATTTTGATTGAATGAAAAAAAAAATCATAATTTTAATTCTTTAGCAGTTTTAATACAAAATTTTCTCAAATTTTGTAATCTTATCGTGATAACCAAGTAAAAGGCATAAGACATTATTATACTTTGGGAGCTATCCTAATCGTTTTCCATGAATCAAGCAATTGAAAAATGTTCGGGATTTATAAATATTTCTCTCAGTAATGTTGTTTTCAAGATTCAAATTTTCGTTTATTTTCTTAAGGATACAATATGTTTTATCTCTACGTCCAACACTAATTGATAAATTTGACACAAATTTATTAAGTTGAAATGATTCGAGATATCATTAAACCGAGCATATACGTAAACTTTAATTTCTAATTCTTTGATTAAAGAAGTTCAAAACCAGCAAAAGAGCAAAATAAGTTTTTAGAACCAAATATCATCTTCTAACTTATTAAAACTGATCCCCAAGTTGGTAACAAAGTAGAAATTGAAATCTGGCCGATAAACATTCCCTCCGCCATGCAGTAGATGTTATTTATATTTAGATGTTGCAATTATTTAATTTTATTTTTATTAAATTAATATTTAGATATTATTTTGTATGAGAAGGGATTGTATGAAATTGTAATTCTATGTTATTTTTATCCCTTTTCAATAGAAAAATCATAAATCAGATTTTTTCTCCTAATTTTTAGTATTTTTAATTATATTTGAATTTTTTTTTGAAAGAAAAAATTGAAAAGAAAAAAATATAATGTGTCATTCCCTTATTAAAAAGGGATAGGAATGACATAGAATTACAATTTTATATAATCATTTCTCTATTTTGTATTTATTTATAAAATTAAACTAAAAGTGTTATTAAATTTATTATAAAAATTTATAAATTCTATATAGCCCTGTTTGGAAATCATGAACTATGATTTGAGTAAAACAATTTGGATTTAGATTTGAAAATCAAAATTCTTTGTTTTTGAATAACAAATAAAAAGTTGAATTTGAATTTCGAGAAATCCAAGTCTAAATTAATATGTATTTAACATGTGGAATTTAACTCACCGCTTAAATTTATGGAATCTTTTTTATATAATTTGTTTTATTAATTGGTAACGAAAACTAATTTTATAAATAAAATGGGTCAAATCTTTTATAAAATAATGATGATTTTTAATTCTTAATAATATATTAATTATTTAGTACTGTAATATATTTTATGAAATTAAATTAATGATAATAATCGTGAATTGAGTTTTAATTGAAGTGACTTTTTATGGGCTAAATTAGGATTTTATGAAAAAAAGAAGTTAAATAAATTGTTTTTTTAATAATATATATTTATTAAAAATTAAAATAGAAAAATATTTCAAACCAAATTAAAATATAACAAAAAAAAAATAACAAAATAAAGAGAAACTAAAAAAAACTAGAGAACGAAACATTAGACTAGCAAAACACTTTTATGGGTTGCAACGACAAGGATGGAATGAAACACTAGAGAAAGGAAGCAGGAAACAAAACTCATTGTCCCTATCCACCTACACGCTTAAGGATCAAATTAAGAGTGGTGAGTGAAATCAACAATCTTTTAGGCTGATTCGTAAAACAAATCTGACTGCATCGGCAAACGAATCACAAAAGGGGATCAAACTACTGAAAAACCACCGATAATTGCAAATCAGAACCGAACGTTGTGAGAAAACTATTCATGAATGCAAATCTATCACAAAGGTAGACGAAAACATGCTATAAGACAGAAGTTTACCACAAAGCAGAGGAAAAGCGTGTCACAAAGCAAAGAAAAAGCGTGTCACAAAAATAGATAAAAACTAGAAGAAAACCAAACTATAAAAGAAAATAAGAACTGAATATAACAAATTAAAGAGAAGGAATACTGGTGGCCAACGCACAGCATTAAAGCTGATGTCGTTGCCGACTAGTAAAAAAAGAAAGAAACAAAAATAAAACGGGGTAAATTGTTTTTTTTTTAATTTAGAAAAATAAATTGTTAAAAAACTCAGCTTGAAGAGAAACAGTCTGAGACAACAGCTAGCTCTGTATCCCCATAATGGAAAATACAATGAATAGAAAAGTTACATTAGAAGCTAAACTATGACAAGTTATATACGTGTGTGTAATATCGATTGAATTGAATGTTGTATATGATGAAAAATACTCGCAGTCGAATTTAAGTACCACGGATTAGTTGCTTTCGAGGTTATGTTTGAATAATTCATCAACTAAAGTCTCTACACTGTATTAAACCATGCCTTGGGCAACACATTTGTTCAAATTTTTATTAGCCAAATAGATGATCATCTCCTAGCCTTGACCTTTCAAGCTCGAGAACGTAAAATGTCGAGCTTTAATACCAAGCAGTGTAGAAATCAAAGCCCTTGCCTACGATCCATGAACATCTTTACTAGAGTGTAGTCAAGGGGTAGGCAATGACCTTGACCCCTCTTTGATTTAATGAAATATATTTATAGTCTCTCTAAATTTATAAGATTCAATTTTGTTTTTTTTTTTAACTTTTGATTGAATGAAAAAGAAATCATAATTTTAATTCTTTAGCAATTTTAATACAAAATTTTCTCAAATTTTATAATCTTATCGTGTTAACCGGAAGAAGAAACAAACTTTGGGAGAAAGCAACACATTGTATTATAGATACAACATATGAAAAGATGGCAAGTAAAAGGCATCACACATTGTTGTACTTTAGGAGCTATCCTAATCGATTTCCATGAATTCAAGCAATGGAAAAATATTGGGGGTTTGTATATGTTTCTTTCAATAATATTGTTTTCAATATTCAAAAAAAATTTGGTGATTAAAACAACTTCAGAGACTAAGTTACACGAGTACAAAAGTCATTTTCTTTGTCAGCTTTAAGAAAAGTCAAAACTACTTTCAAGGAGATCTCAACTAATTGAAGCTCTTCCTTGCCTTCCAATGCCAGTTTGGCTATGAAGTCGACACTTCTGTTTTTCTCTCTGGAAATGTAATGTATATGCCAGCTGCTTTCTTGATCCAGGATGTGGTGAATTCTTCAGATAAGAACGGATTGCAAAGTCCTCTGTCTGGATCCATGGATAATTTTGACCGCCTCCAAGCTATCTGACTGGATAATGACCTTAGGATGGCTTATTTTTCGAACAAGTTTTAGCCTCAAATTTTAGTTTATCTTCTTAAGAATGCAATATGCTTTATCTCTGTGTCCAACACTAGTTGATAAATTTGGTACAACTTTACTAAGTTGAAACGATTCAAAACACCACTAAACCGAGCATAAATGTAAACTTTAATTTCTAATTCTTTGATTAAAGGAGTTCAAATCCAGCAAAAGAACACAATAAGTTTTTAGAGCCAAATATCAACTTCTAACTTGTTAAAACTTATCGTAACAAAGTAGAAATCGAAATCTGGTCTATAAACATTCCTGATGCCACGGTGTAGATACTACTTATATTTAGATATTGTAATTATTTAATTTTATTTTTATTAAATTAATATTTAGATATTATTTTGTATGAGAAGGGATTGTATGAAATTGTAATTTTACGTTATTTTTATCTCGATTTTTAATATTTTTAATTGGATTTGAATTTTTTTCTGAAAGAAAAAACTGAAAAGAAGAAATAAAATCTGATGTGTCATTTTTTTTTATAGGGAAGAGATATGAATCACATAGAATTACAGTTTTATATAATCCTTTCTCTATTTTGAATTTGTTTATGGAATTAAATTAAAAGTGTTATTAAATTTATTATAAAAAAATTATAAATTCTATATAGCCCTATTTGGAAATCATAAACTATGATTCGAGTAAAAAAAAAATTGAATTTAGATTTGAAAATCTAAATTCTTTGTTTGAATAACAAATAAAAAAATGAATTTGAATTTGGACAAATCCAAGTCTAAATTATATATATATTTAACATGTGGAAATTAACGCACCGCTTAAATTTATGGAATCTTTTTTATATAATTTGTTTTATTAATTGGCAATGAAAACTAATTTTATAACTAAAATGGGTCAAATCTTTTATAAAATAATGATAATTTTTAATTTTTAATAATATTATAAATTATTTAGTACTATAATATATTTTATGAAATTAAATTAACGATAATAATCGTCAATTGGGTTTTAATTGAAGTGACTTTTATGGCTAAAATAGAGTTTTATGAAAAAAATTTGGTTAAATAGATTTTTTTTTTTAAATTTAGAGAAATAAGTTGTTAAAAAACTCAGCTTGAAGAGAAACAGTCTGAGGCAACCGCGAGCTCTGTATCCCCATAATAGAAAATAACTATGAACCAAAATAAAGGAGCCGGTTTCTGTACATACAGAAGCTCGAGTTTGCCGATCAATGAGCTCTGCCCGGTTCTGGAAAAAGACAATCCCTGTAGATGTGCCGGTGCCAGAGGCAGAGACTAGTGAATATTTGGTTAATCCTTAGAGCACATGTAGAAAGTCATTCTTGAATTTCTCTGTTAAATGTCACTTTTCAACTCGAGTTCTTTTATATATAATGATAATAAGAGGCAAACACCACGACATCCATTTTAGCAGAATTCAATGTTATTGTTTCTCAGTTATTGGGTTATCGAGTTCTTAAATCTATTATCCAAACCTGTGCAAGTGTTTGGTTACCTGTTTAACTCAAACCTTCAGTTTGTTTTTTTATTTATTTATTACGAAATTAAAAAATCAGCAGAACAGTCAAAAGTTCCAAATGAAAAGCTAAAACTATCAGTTTGGTTGTATCCTGTTTCCAGTGCACGAGTACAAATTCTGTAGCAATTTCCTCAAGGTGTTGGTATCATCCATGATTTTGGTTTAAACTCCCAATGAATAGGATTCCGATTATCTTCGATGATCCTCCCTTCTGTCCAAATGACACACGAAGAAACTTCAAGTTGTATAGCCATCGCAGGGTGAATTTATCATCAGCCTTCTAGCCACTCCATTGTCGTGGTTCAAGTTCTCATGAATACTGTGCCATGTTTTGATGAGGAGATCCAATATAACTAGAGTGTTCCTCTGAGTTGGCAGACATACCTCTTGCTGGTACTTGTAGTGCACTGTTTTGAACTCCGATGCTGCTTCAATTACTGCCATAGGATCTGGAGTAACACCGTCAAATACAACTTTGTTCTTATGGATCCAAATGCCCCACAAAGTGATAGCAAAGCTCGTAAAGTCTTGAGGCATGATTTCCTTTTCATTCTTGGATTGTTCACCATTGCCGTCTTCCACAATCCTTTTAGGTCTTATCCCATCGCTCTTGTTTTGAAAAATCTTTTCTCGAAGGTTAAACACACATCGTTGATTTCTTTACGCAACTCATTTTTCGAACCTGAAAAGAAAAAGCAAAGCTTGCATGAATAAACATAAAAAAAAAAACCTTGGTAAAATCATTATATTGCTGATCTAAAACATCCACCACGTCACCGCCGTTGGCAATCAACATAGGGAGTTAAATAGAAAGTATCTCCAAATCGCTAGGATCAAACACCATACCCAGCGGTGTTACTAAACATTATTAGATACAGCAAGACAATTTATATAATATACACTAATGTCCAAATCTACGACAAATTACTTAAAAAATAGAAGTTCAAATAAAACAAAACTTTTCCAAATATAATATCAATTACCAAATCTAAGTTTAAATAATATTTTTTCCAATTCTGAAATTAATTACCAAGTTTATCGTAAATTAAATTCTTAAAAAATAATAAATTGAGCCGAATTATAAGTTTATATAATAAATTACAAACAAGGGTGTAGCAGGAGCCTCTTAAAATAAAAATCTTTCATTAAGTTGTTTAAATTTTTAAAAATTTTAAATTAGTAAAAATAAAATTATATTTTCCTTCTTTAAAATGATAAAAAATTAATTTAATTATTTAAAAATTATAAATATACAGATAATTTAATTCTCACCTCTAATTTTTTTTTTTGCTTCGCCCTTAACGACAAAACAACTTTTCCAAATCTAATGTTAATTACCCAATCTACCTTAAATTATTTTTAAAAAAGAAGTTTAAATATAACAAAACTGTACCAAATAAAATAAAATAAGAAATTATGCCGATTTTTAAGTTTACTTAATAAATTTCTTAAATGGCAAAGCCTTACTAAGGTACTTTTTCGACTAGAAAAGCTCTTATTTTTTTCGTCGATTCAATTTATTGAAGAGGATGATGAGAAGGAAGGGATCTCTGGGAAGTTTTCAAGTTCCAGACGAGATCGAAAGAGAAATTTTATTAAGATTGCCCGTCAAAAGTTTGTTCCGATTCAAAATCGTTAAGAAATCATGGTGCAATCTCATTGAAGACTCTACTTTCATCGCCATGCATTTGAATTGTTATGGTAGAAACACCGATGGCTTTTTCATTTATGGATCTTATTATTATGGAATCAAACTTCTGAAGTCGATATCTGAGCAACCACGAAAATTCATAATTGGTTCAATCAATGGATTAGTTTGCTTAAGTAATAAGATACGCAGCTTTTTGGGGAAAGATGATACGTTGAGAATACATATTTGCAATCCTTCCACAAGAGAAATTATGGAGCTTCCGCAATGTCATCACGACCATAATGATTTTCTTGTCGCCATTGGTTTTGGGTTTTGTCATAAGTTCAATGACTATAGAATCGTAAAGATCAGCTACTGTCGTGATTCGTCTTCATCGAAAGTCCAGAGTCAAGTTTATAGTTTAAACATGAATTCTTGGAAAACGATAAAAACGGAATATCCAAGCTTGTGGGCTTTGTTGCCTTTGTATCGAGGCAACGGGTGTTTCAATGGAGCTTTTCATTGGCAAGGACTGAAGATATCACCATCCAAACAAATTATCAAAATGATCATATCGTTTCAATTTGAGGAAGAGGTGTTTCGAGAGATAAATTTGCCTAATGATCCAGATTTTAAAGGTGTGGTGGAGTTTTTGATTACGGGATATGGGAACTTCTTCTCCTGTTTAATTATGGAGCAAGGACAAAATGTGAATGTTTATAAAGCATGGGTGATGAAAGAATATGGTGTATGGGATAGTTGGGTTAAACAACTCAACATTGAAGTACCAACCTCACAAGATCAACTAATATTTAGAACGATTATGGAGTTTAAATATAATGAGATTCTCTTTCAAGATAGCCATCACAGATTTATTTGGTATGATCTTAAAACCAAGCAAATTGAAGGCCAATCTGAGTCATTATTACAATGGTATTTTACTCATTGCAGAGAAAGCTTGGTGTCATTGCCCCAAATAAGGTACCATTAGAGTTAGTGATTAGTGATTTATTATTATTATTATTATTATTATTATTATTTTAGATTTTATTATGTCGGATGGCTTTAGGTTTCTATTTTTTTTTTTTTATGGTTTTGGAGTTTTGATGTATTTAGATTTGAAAATCAACAGAAAAGGTACATTAGAAGCTAAACTATAACAAGTAAAGAAAGAGAATCTCTGTTGACTTGAATGTTGTGTATATATGATAAAAAACACTCGTTGTCATGGGACTTTTTATATAATCCTATCTTAATTGTTAGTAGCTTTGTATTAAAGAGTGAGTGTCGAATATTTGATGTGTTGGATTTGAATATGTTTGGTTCATCGTGTTATTAAGTTACGTTATGCATTTAAAGAATTATATTTTTTATATTCATGTTCGAATATGAATTGTTTACGATCGAGATAAAAATGAGAAAATCTAATTAATAATTTCAAAATATATGATATTTTACTTTTGCAATTCAAGTTTTTTATCTCATACTTAAAATTTCTTAATTTATTTATTTATATTGTATTTAAAGAATTTTATTAATATATATTCAAACAGGGATGTGGGGTTCAAATAAAAAATAATAAAATGCCAAAATACTTGATATTGAACTTCATATAATTAAGAATCATACCTTTGTACAATTGTTGCCATTGACTTAATCATTTGATAATAATAGGTATAACCACTGACTGATTTTCTATCACTGTCTATTTCTATTATTATATAGTTTTTGTAGTTGTCCTATAAAAATCATTTTTAAGAGAAATTATAATTAAGGTTCTTAAATTATTAATGATTTTATGTTTTAATCATTTAATTTTGAAAAGATATAAAATGTTCATTAAATTATTTTAAAGTTTTCATTTAAGTCGATTCGAAAAGTTATGAAATGATCATTAAATTATTTGAAAGTTTTGTTAAAATTATTATTGGATAGTTTCTTTGTTCGCATCGTTAAATTTTTTTTTTTTTTTATGAAACACTTTTAAACATTGCGAAATAATGAATCAAAATCCAAACAGCATAAAATAATCACTTTAAAATAAGATCTATCATGTTTTGAT